>NW_019379497.1:453389-485947 GCF_000648655.2 Copidosoma floridanum
CAATATCGAAATAAATAAAGTGATTATTCTGCATAACTGCAGGGTTAAGGTAATTTATTTTATTACTAATAATTGTAAAATTTTAGTGATATTTATAATAAAAATAATTAAAATGTCATAGCGATAATAGTTTAAATTCAAAAAATATTTGTATATAATTATATGATATTTATAACTTAATCCTCAAGTTTAATGAAAAAATAATAACGACAGTCTTCGTCTGAACACGGTGGGCAAAGATAGTCTTCTTCAGACTTTGAGAGCAAAGATACTCTTTGTCCGGCCTTTTGAGTAAAGCATAGTTTTCGCCCGGACGCAATGAGCTAAGCATGGTCTTCGTCTAGACGCGATGGGCTCAGATAGTCTTCGTCTGACCTCATAAACTAAGACTTTTTTCGTCTGGACCTGACTAACGATTGTTTTCGTCCGGATCGTCGATATGCACTGTGACCTAAAACGGTGAATAATATTGGTATACCCATTTGAGTGTTCTATATGTGCAACACGCAATTTATGTGCCTACGAATCATGAATGAGGCAAGGGAAGATTATAATAAGTTCAGAGTTATTAGTAAATTATTAGTAAATTTCCAGACTTCTTATTTGTTTTTTCTTTTAGTTTTGAGAGTTCCCTTTATGCGAAGATGATCAAATTGTCGAATTATTTGTTGATTTTTGCTTTAACATCATTGATTTTACTATTTGATAATAAAGTATTTAATTCGTACAAATTAAAGTAATTTTGTATTTGATCATTAATCAATGCCAATCCTTTTCTTGGACATTTTTTTTCTCATAAGCTCCTGCACAAACAATTTCTTGCCACTTCTTTTGCTTTTCTTATTACTTGCAAAATTATGTGTCAAGAGATTTATAAATAGTAGATTACGACAGTAGGCCAGAAAGTTGGAGTTTATGGCTGCAAGGTTATGACGGTCGAGGAGAAGCCGAGGCCATCATAAGTCGCATGCCATCGACTCAAACTGTCCGGCCGAGTATCGCTGATATGTATAGGTACCTATAGGCTGATATAGGTATTAAGGATGTATGCGTAACCAGTGTGAGCTTACGAGCTGACAGCTCGTTGCTTGATTATGCTTGCTGCGACGGCTGAGGCGAAGGCGAGACCTTGCAGGTCGGGGGCGGGGGTTAAAAAGCACATGCACAACTTAACAAAATAAAAAATGAAGTCATACGAATAGACACAAAATCACAAAGAAAATAAAATACAACCATCTAAATTTTATTAAACTACGAAAAAAAGTTTTTATTTTTTTTATTATTTAACATAAATAATGATTTATTATTTATTATAATCGGAGAATCACCGTTGCATTTTTTTCCTTTTTTGATTTTGTTACTGTACGATATCCTCAACTATCTCGTAATTCGTAAACACACAACTCTATAAAACACTGCTGCGACACTAAACNAAAACAAGTTTTCATTTTTGTATTATTTAACATAAATAATGATTTATTATTTATTATAATCGGAGAATCACCGTTGCATTTTTTTCCTTTTTTGATTTTGTTACTGTACGATATCCTCAACTATCTCGTAATTCGTAAACACACAACTCTATAAAACACTGCTGCGACACTAAACTTAGGTTAATTGGTCTCGGTTCGAAACGAAAAAAGTCGTGTCTTGACTGTAAACAAAAGAGACTCTTTCTTGCCAAGCAGACAGACCAGGAGGTACGTACTTTTGGCTAGGAGAGGAAGAAAACATCTTTTTATGAACAACTGTAGGTATATAAGAGAAATTATTAGATTATATTGAATCCTCACTCCATTTTTGAGAATTCTTCTCTTACAACGAAAAATATTAAGCGCAGATATGTTAGTGTATATGTATTTGTTTTATTGATAGATTGCTTTAAGTAGCAGATCTAGGGTGAAGAATGTCCGTTATTTCAACAGGTCTAACGAGAATAAACCTTTCTGGTTAGCAGGTTTAGGATAGGAATAGTGTAGTTATTCTGCCTCGTAAGTGTGTAGTACAAGAAATTACTTTTTTTTATGTTTCTAGTGTTATTTAAAATACAATATTATCTTATTTCTTACCCTTTTTTTATTTTGCAACAGTAAACTGTTTCTGTTGATTCTATCATTAGTTTATTAATGTAGTACTATTTATTAATTCTTATTTACTTCCATTTTCAAATTATAACGAAAAACTGCATATACGATGCCCTCTGCAAAGGCACAGCGTATACGTGTCCACGCACCCTGCACTATATGGGGTATTACACAGCATTTATAAACATGCTTTTTTTTAATAGTGTTTGTTGTTTTTTTAAGAAAAGGACTAAGAGAACAAGCTGTAAGCAATCAAATAGCTAGAGATCATAATTCACACTCTGCTACCAATTTTTGTTAAATGCTAATTAAGATCCTTTAATTTTGCCTCCGGTTTCAAACCGAAGATTGTGGACTACAGTCTCATGCTCCTTCACAGGCTGAGGGACAACAGATACTGCAACTATTTGTTTGTTTGGAAAAATGAAGAGGGAGAAAATTATATAGAATATCCGTGTTGACTTACTTTTTTCCCCTTGGAACTTGAATACTGGCAACTCTACTTTCATTATTAATTCAGATAAATTGAATTCCTTATTTCCGTTAGGCTTATATTTATTTATTTTATAATAACTCAAACTTCTTCTGTTAAAAGCTTTTATATCGACTCATTTCGTATTGCTTGTATCCAAAGAAACAGAGAAAGGACGAAATGTCTGGTCACTCTTTTAAAATTAGTTATTAATGTCTGCACTTGAAAAGTGGCAGTGGTCTACTAACTAAAACGATGCGCAAAGAAATGCACCTTGCACCAAAATTTAGTTAGAACTTCTTTGTCTTGCTTGCTATGAGGCCAGTACTTGCTGACTTCATGTGTTTAGGCTTAGTGGCTCGCGTTGGTTGTCACTTGACACTTCCGAGAGCCACGAAGTCCACAGTTAGCTTCGGTAGGTGACGACTTTCGTGAAGTACGACTTTTTTAAGAGTCTTAAAATTTTACCATGGAAGGGATGAATATCATAGAAAATAGAACAAAAATAGAAAATTCATTTATTTACGCAAGTCGTCACTTAACAGCAAGCACTAGTAAAGAACATATTACTGTTTTGGAACGACGCTCCTTTTCTCACATTATAAGATTTAAGCAAATAGAAGTTGGATCAAAAAAAGTGTAACTAGACTGTTTCTGATTCTGCTATGGGGTTACAGCTGTATATAAAGCTATGTATGATTCCATGCGCAGCTTTCTCTTCCAGCACATGTACCGCGAAATTAGACGCTCTCTTCTCTTTGCCCTTCTTTGGTTATACTTGGCTTTATAGCTTCTCTCGGCTTTATATCTCTCAAGATCCCTCATGGATGATTTTAGTATCATTTATTATAAATAAGGGTCTTAAAAAAAGGAAGCATCGGTGATGTGCAACCTTTTTTTTATATTCATAATTATTAAATGATAAAAAACAGCAGGAAGATTTAATAGTCACAAATTCTTATTTGCCTAAGGGAGCTCATTATCAATCAATAGTAAAAAAAACAGTCAGTTTGCTAGTTGGCGATGCTCACGTTTCTAATAGCATTTTTTAAATATAAATTATTTTAATTATTCAAGAAAACAGTGAGCTGCTTTTTAACTAATGCTGCTCACCGAAAGGTCTTCTTTGTCAACCAACAGTTCTAAAAATTTATTGAATTGCTTATTACCAATGCTTGCTTGCCTAAGGGTCCTTATTACCATTAATAAATACGTAAAATACATTAACTTTTTAATCGCCAATTCTCATTTGACTAAGGGCACATTTTGTAATTAAATTATACGTTTAAAACTGTTAGGCAGCTCCTTGTTAACGTTCGTTTACCCATGGGTCTGATTTGTTTATTTTATCTCACAAATATATTGCAAGATAATTTTCAGACAAACATGCACCTATGTATTTAAAATTGATATGTGCTCATTTTTCTTTAGCTTTCTACGCAGATCTAAGCTGATAAGTATTGAAAGCGTCAATCGGTGGAAGAAGGTGAGATGCTTAAGGAAAAGAAAAGAAGCAAGCCACTGAGAAGCGAGCAGGAGAGAACATCATTCAGATCCTGGATCGAGGAAAGAGTGGTCGCCTCAATCAAACCCAAGAGAACACGTATCAATTGTGAGTTAATTTCTCGGTGTGAAAAAGGTCAATCTTATTGGCTCTTTTCAGGGCTATCTGACGTTAAACTACCTTGCCAAAAAATACATTTTTACTATTGTTTCTGGTAACGTTTTATCCATTACTATATTATACAAAGCTAGACACTATTAAACCAAGGCATCCATTTACTGGCAGACGTCACAAGCGGCGGTTTTCGCCACGAGGCTGAATCATAGAGATATTATAGATAGAGTAGGCAAGCCACCGATTCTTCTGTAAGTGGCAGCGTTAACACGATAAAAAGTGATGCAACATTGAGCTACCTTTCTATCTCTCTCTGTGCTCGCTGCTGATTGGCTACAGATGTTTTACGTATATGTGGCCATAGGCAATCAGTAGTGACTACAGAGAGAGATAGAAGGGTAGCTCGATGTTGCATCTTTTTTTAACGTGTCAACGCTTGCACTTCTAGGCTTGCCTACTCTATCTATAATATCTTTATGGGCTGAATACCCTGACTACCGACAACCCTATACAACCATGTGGACTCTGAGCATTCAACCAGAAATCAGCGATCGTATTCAAGGTTAGCGCTAGGGAACCTAGCAGTGAAGCTATCAAGGAAAAATAAACTCGAGCAAAGTAGACAGTCTCCAATAGGCAAGCATTAAAATTTAGAATCCCTACCTTAGATCATTATAATGACTAATCTCTGTAAAGAAAGAATGTGCTTTAGACATTATTTTCTCCAGCGTAACACCAGGAGACATTGAAAAAGAGCTCTACAACTAGATCCAACGCTTTAGACTATGAAGATTTACTCCTGATCCGTCTAGTGCTACAACAGGAGGCCAGAGAAGATCACCCTGAGGTATTCAGGCAGTCTTGCTGGAAACTTCAGTCAAGAATGAGTTGAGCTCACCGGTACTTTTTACGGCCACCGAACGTCAAACTACCGTACTAACAAATATATTACCGTGAAAAAAAAACTAACAAAAAGCAGCCGTTACAGTTTGCAAAAGTTTTAACTATGCCTGTACTCGCAAGGGGACAAATTAGAAGGAAAACTGCGAATGCTCTAAATAAATACAATTTTAAACGTCAAGAAACGAACGTAGAATATTTATCGAGATTAAAACAGCAGAGTTAAAATGGACGAATAAAGAATCTTTTATGTGAGTGATCATCTTTTCAGTCTATAACCTCGGAAATTTGACGCCTAATGACCCTTAAAAGGACTGGTGACCTTCTTAAGTAATTTCTTTCTTGACTGAAGTTTTAAGTGTGCTTACCTTTGTGCATGCTGGATAATACCGGAAAAATCCTTTTCTCCTGGCTTCTTTTAGCGCTTGTCTGAAGATTTAGCAGCTTCCATTGCCAGCTTCGTGCTTCGTGTCCCCTATTTTGCAAAGGAAATACCTTGCAGTATAACTGCAGTCTTATTTGCGATGGTTGCAGCTTCCATATTTGAAGCACAGCTTAGACCTGTCTTCATTCTTACAGTCATGGGAAACGTGACCATACCCCTGTCATTTGAAATACCTTGTTACAACTAGATTTTATTCAACACCATAGAAGACGAAGCCAATCTTGACCTAGCCTGCGTGCTCGACTTCCCTGGTGATTGTTTTGTCAAGAGTCATGAGCGCCATTTTTGAACTTTAAGCGTTTTGCTTTAAGCAGCTAAACTTTTACGTCTTGGTTACATTTTCCAACAATCTTATTAATTGGTTTCTTGATTTCTTTTTCTTTGACAATACTGTCGTAATCTCGGATCTTGAATGTCCCTTTTCGTGCAGTAGAGACCACCGCTCTTTTGCCTGCTACTGCCTCTTGAACATGTTGAGCAAATTTTCCTACATCTGTAACTCTTTTCGCTTTAAGAAGCAAGTTACTTTCTTTAATGGTAACAGCACTCTGGACCACTGCTCCTGTCCTATTGGGGTTAAAGCCCGCTCTGATCGACTTAATTACGCTAGCAAGGGTATGTCCTTCTCTAAACTCTACCAGGGCCTTCGTTATCGTGTTATGGCTTTTTTTCTGGGCGATTGTATAACTAGGGGGAACTTATTTTCTCTTGCCATCGCTGGTTCACTTCTTTTTTAAAGTTACAGCTTTTTTCAATTTTTTTAGGCTTTCTGAGTAACTCCTATTTCGCTTCGTCCATGCGATTTCTTTGAGAGCAGTGTTCGGAGTTTTTTTTCTGCTCATTCCAACGGAAATTATCTCTTCGATGTTCGCTGATTTGCAGAGATTGAAAGTATTCCTTCCAATATTTAGTATAACTTTCTTCTTTATAAAGAAAAACTTTTCTAGCCATCTCAGCTGCTTTCAGGTGTTTGAGTGTAGCTTTAATGTCATTTTTGACTGGATTAGCAGTATTTCCATGCTCCTCGATAACAGCTTCAAGCGCTTCTTCGAGCTCACTTAATGCAAGATTAACTTGCTCAATCTCTTCATTCCGCTTTGTTCTAAGCTCTGCACCATTGTTTTCCATATATCAAAACTCGTCTTGCATCTAATTAGTGAAGACGGTGATGTTGCTCTCCTCACTTACGTTACTCCAATACTCGAGACACTTGTTCCCCGTACCTGAGATGACTATGAGACATCGATCAGTCCCTGCTGGCCACGACTAGCGTCTTTGTGCCCCCCCCAGAATCAGTGGGGCCTGCGATAGTCCCCCGGGCTTGCACTGGATTGGAACTGCTGGCATATTTCCTCAGAGAGGTTACCGCCTGGGGTACAAGTTTGACCTTGAAGTTCTTCATTTTGGCATCATTTTTTGTGACGTACTGACTCACAAGGGCCAGTACTGCCCTTTTTTTTAAACAAACGTTTGTAGAGGGTTAATACCAAGGCAACAGCTCTCTCTGTTTACAGAGAAGAATGCTACTTGCTCGAGCTGGCCAGGATTCGCCACTCTCCTTTAGTCCTACCCACGATGACTGCCCTGGCGTTGTGTAAAAAATGTGAAAGTAGTGATTGTGTATAGTGTATGTCTATGTAGGTACACTACAGTTGTTTTAGCGAGACAAGCAGCAGGCATACAATCCCACGACCAGAGCAGATAACTTGCCAAAACAAGCTGGCTGGTACAATGCACTAAAAGTGCCGCCATGTAGCCTTTTCAGTGGTAGTAAGCCTAGATTAGTCAGCCCACCACGTTTTTTTGTTTATGAGGTGTGCAGCCTTATCAGATGTGATTTCCCAGACTTATCTGGGCCTCATCGTCCAGCTTCCCAGCTTCACCCGCCGCCAGGCCCCCCACGTCAGCCATACGGAGACCCCACCACACGCAAACCGAAACGACTCGTGAGAATACCTGTTAGTTTAGTAAGAGAGTAATGCATATATCTGAAAAAAATGTTATAACCGTCGCTTACTTCTATTCACATCGGGGTACTAGTTTTTGTTGGCTCCGGGTATTTGAATTGCCTTATGCCCCTTATACATGAAAAGCGTGTCCCTATCTGCAACCTGGGAAGCACCCGGTATAAAGAAACCAGCAAAAAAATCTGCCGGGAGTAGTAGTTGTTGTGGTAGTAGTGGTTATTGTAGTTGTTATTTTTTCTTTGTAGAAGAAGGGAAAATGCATTAAGGCATACCGCAAAGACAGCGGTAGTGTGAGACTCGGTGGATTTTTTTTATTAGACCACCCATACCCAGTAAACCCCCCCCCCCCATGACGCGTGGCTTTAGTTTCACCCTGGAACCGCGTTAGCATTACTTCAGGGTGGAGCCACCAGGGAGACCATCGCGTCTCACAGCATTAACGAGCTGACTCGCCACCATTTGCTGGAGGTTCCAGTCCTCTGGAGTCCTGAAAAGGACTCGGGGTCCCTGAAGATTTACACCCATTCTCTAGCGCTACAACATTTGTTGCTTCCCCATGCTGCCGCCTAAAGGGCAGCCTCGGCGTCCCACGTGGCGGCTTTCTCTTCTTCCTTCTTTCGACGGACCAGTGGCCCGACGTATCCGTCCACCACCCTCCATCTCTCTTCGGTGTGGAGCATCTCAGAGATAATGTTCTCGGGAGTGGGTACCACGCCAAGCTTGTCTACCAGTTACTGCCATCTCTCGCACACAAAAAACGTGTGTTCGACGATATCAACCACCGTGGGTCAGTAAGCACATCTAAGGGATGCTTTCACCGCCACGCGATGGAGATAGGCATCGAACTGACCATGCCTAGAGAGGAACTGAGTAAGGTAATAATTCACCTCTTCCTGCCCTCTCTCCACCCATGCTCGCAGATCCGGGATCAGCCGGTGCGTCCATCTACCCACCCTAGCCTGATCCTATTCCTGTTGCCACGTCGTCAACGTTTCCGCCCACCTCTCACCATCACCTTCGTCACCGGAGCCCAGGAATTTCCTTCGCCACTGCAGTGCAAGCAACACGACGGGAATCGTTCGTGCTATCACCATAACAGCAGCAGAGGAAACCGTGCGGTAAGTGGAAGCGATCCTTAGAGATCCGATGCGCTGCACTGAAATGAGGTGCTCTCGGACCGCCCACATCTCCGTGCCATACAGCAGTATCGAGTTGGAGACCGACGCTAGAAGCCGTCTTTTGGCCTCTCGTGGGCCCCCAGTATTCGGCATCAACCATGTTAGCGCTCCCGCAACCTTGGCGGCTTTGTCGGCTGCTCTCTTGATGTGCTTCCAGAAGGTGAGCCGTGAGTCGACCCATACCCCCAGGTAGTGCACAACCGGGCTTGCGCAGATTGCCTCACCCGCAACGCTCAGGCGAAAGTCACCCCCGAACCACCTTTGCCTGGTGAGGACGACCATCTCTGTCTTGTCGATCGCAAGTACAAAACCGTGATCCCGCAGCCACTCCGACACTATTGCGACCGCCCACCGAATCTTGCGCTCAGTCTCCTCTTAGGATCTCGCTGTGACGTGCAGTGACATGTCATCAGCAGAACCTGTCAGCTTGACCCCCGGAGGCATTTCAAGGCGCAAAAGTTTATCGTAGACCAGATTCCATAAGTCAAGGCGAAGCCTTGAAGGTTGGAGCCCTGTGCAACTTCCAACGTCAGGCGCCTCTCTCTTGGTCCATCCTTCGTGTCGTACCAGAGTACACAATCCTGAAGATAGCTATGCAGTATATTTCTAAGGTACTCCGGTACATTCTGGCACCTTAAAGCCCTCATTTTGTTGGGCCATTTGGCTGAGTTAAAAGCGTTTCTAACGTTGAGAATCACCAGGACACAGGCGCTTCTCGTCTTATGTGAGGGTTTCCATGCCTCCCTCACCGACTCAAAGATCTCAGGCATAGCCATGATCATCGATCGTCCCCCTCAAAACTCGTACTGATTGTTCGAGAGACTGACTTCCCCTCTTAGACGAGTTCGTATCAGCCTCTCGAGCATTTTTCCAGCATTATCCAGCATGCACATAGGTCGGAGCGACGACGGGACCAAGGGGGGTGGATCTTTCACCGCTCGCTGAACAGTCCGTTGTGCAAAGATGCATTAAACTTGCCCAGCAACACATGTGATTTTTCCGCGGCTATCACCTTGAGGACTTTGGACGGCACCCCATCCGGACCCGGAGCCTCGTGGCCCGGTGTCTCCGATACTACTGACCTCAATTTATCGAAGGTAAAGAGAGGCACCTCACCCATACTCATGTCCTTCTGCCTCCTCTCGGGATGCTCCAGAAAAAGACAAGAGACCACCCTCTCCAAGAAGGAAGGCTCCATTGGCGCCACCGGATCTGAGCCGCGCAGTATTTTTAGCGCGATTCGGTAGCCCAGGCCCCACGTATCTTTATTGACATCAGCGATGAGTTCGCGCCAGCATCGGTTCTTGCTCACCTTGATCTCCCGTACCAGGATACTTTTTGCTTCCCTGTACGCGACAACAGCTACCTCTGCGTCTTCGCTATTTCTGTATCGCTGTGCAAGACGGTGAAGGCGCTGCACCTTCCCGCGCAGGTTGGCAATTTCTTCGGTCCACCAGTAGCATGAGCGCCGGCCCCGCCTAGCAATTCTTTTGGGCATACATGCGTCACACCACTCCTTGACACGTCCCATGGTATCCCCTACTAGAGCCTTGACTTCTGCCGAATTAGTAATCTTGGTTAAATCGGCAGGAGGGGGCGTGCTTGTCATGGCTTCCCGCAACAAATCTCGATTGAGCTTCGCCACGTTCTACCTGGCTGCGCGCCCTCGAGGCACACCTCGCATGTTTGCACTATGTTACTCATTAATTATAAAGCTGACATATTGGTGGTAACTAGCCGTATAGTCCTCCAGAACCTGCCATTCAGACATCCGCGCTGACATATGTGATGACCTTAGTGTAAGGTCGATGATCGTGCCCTTGTTTCCGATTTGCCTGAGCGTTGCTAAACTACCAGAGTTCATGACGATGAGATCTAGCCTTGCAGCCTTCTCTAGCACGGTCTGCCCCCTGAAGTCGGTTCTCGGCTCCCCCCAAGTGATGGCCTTAGAGTTGAAGTCGCCGGCCAGGACTATGTCGCCATTTTCCCAGCACACACGAATAGCATCCTCGAGTTCGGGAAGCCGCCCTCTAAAGATGCCGATCGATATGTTAGGGGAAATGGAGCAGCTCACATAGAATACACTTCCACTCCTGATCCACACGAAACCCTCCCCAACTCCGGAATTAGACACGGGGAACTTGTCGCTGCGAATCAGGAGGGCCGCGCATTTAGTCCTGTCGCAGTACCAGCCCCGACCACCTAACGTGCGGGACGGCTAACTTATGAAGAGCAAGTCTACACCCCGGCTACACCCCGGGCGCAGGAGAACTGGTCCAGCAGATCGTGCGCAAGCACGGTCCTATCAAGGTTTACCTGCAGGATCACCGCCATTTCCACCGAGCTGCTCCTGCAGACGCCCGGGGCACTCGGCACCTGGCAGTCTCAGTGACGTATCTGGTGTCCAGCTTCGGGATCACGTTCTCACACAGGAAACAGCTCACCTCTTTTTTGGAGCAGCTTCTTGCCACGTGGCCCTTTTAACCACACCTCTAGCACGCCCCCGTCCTGTTGGGTCCGTCACATTGCCTGGCAATGTGGCCAAAGCCCAGGCACCTGAAGCAGCGCTCAACTTTGGACTTCGGGCGCATCCTGCAGTTGACCCAGCCTAGCCTTATGTGGTCCCTTTTGTCCAGTATCGGGGCCGCCGTCGCAGGCGCCTTGACATGGGCCATGCATTTCCCTCTGATTATTCCAGAGGAGAACGGCACAGCCACGTCAGGGGCCACCCCTTCGGCAAAACAGCCCTTTACTGCTGCCTCGACGTCCTCCTTAGGTCACCGTTGGGTCGACGTTCCTGATCTTCTAGGTCAGGTGTGGGGCGAGTGTTCTTACGCCATCCGCATCCGCCATGGCACTTTTTATTGCCTCGGTGAACGCTTCGCGGCGCTTGGGCGCGGTGTTCCTCAGTTCAACGAGGACACCCCCCGTACTTATCTTCCTTACGGACCCAACGATCGCCCCCGCTCCAACCAAGTCGACTTTCTTGATTATGGCCAGGACCTCAGCGTAATTTTTTCCTCTTGCTGGTTTTACCAATTTCGCCTCGGGCCTGGCCCTGCTACGTATCTCCTCGTCGACTCTTGGGGTTTCCGATTTCTGTCCTAGGGGTTTGGTCCCCTCAGCTTTTTCTTTATTTTTTTAACTTTTTTTGGACCTTTGTCCATGCAGCCTATTGGGCTGGATCATTGGGCGCTACAACCCCTGAGTATAGCTGAAATCCAGTCCCTCCTGCTCTTTTTGGCGCCTTTTCTGCCCTTGTCTTTGGACTTAGGGTTTAAGCCCCTTGCCCTCGCTTCGTCTTGACCGTTTTTCCCTCCGCTGATGTTGTTTGCGGAGGTGGCTCCTCGGCATCATCTAGCCGCACCTGGTATTGCTCAAGGGTGCCTACGGCAGCGACCGCAGACTCAACGGTGTCCTTTATGGTCTTTGCCGTGTTGGGGTGCTTTTCCACAAGCGCCCTTAACTCCGAAACTGCCCTGACAAGGGTGTCAAACGCTATGTCCGCGCCTCCGTCAAGCTCAGATTTCTGGCCGAGATTGGCTACACCAGTAGAACCAGAAGCAAGTGACTCTTCATAAGCCTGTTTCCGTCTCTGCTCCTCAGTCCTCTTCCTCGTGGTTGGTTGAGTATTGTCCATATCTGCAACATACAAGCTTCATCCCAAGGTCCCTACCGATCCATCTAGATCCCTCAGCCAGTAGAGGCTGCTGTCCACCCCCAACACATGCCTGAAGGGTGGTTTCGGACCAGGTGGGTAGCGTTACGCCCCAACCGAGATGCGATGCACTCTCTGGAGAGTTTCCGGCAGACATCACGTGGCAGAACGCACTCACCACGCTGGAGGAGCCAAACAGCCAAGACAAGCCAGCAACGCCAGGTCAGAAATCCCACAAGCCCAAGCAAAGGTCTGCCGAGCCGAGAAAGCACAGGAGCCGAGCAGAAGCTGCACCACTCCCACACCATTCCAGCTTAATAGACCCCTGCCAAGCGAGCAAGACCGCAATAGCAGCACGACTAGCACACCTCCACCCCGCGGCCACCCCAGTTTTAGCCGATTGACCATACCTGGTTAGGAATCTGGCCTCCCGTCTTGCAGTCAACAGGAGCCAAAGACAGCTCAGGTCTCTTTAGCACGCAGCCTAGGTATCGCCTTATTGCCCAGGATCTCCCTTTGGCCGCTCACGGGTCGCACCGCACGGAAAACATGGCGAGCCTTCTACCCTCGGCTAGAAACTAATTTTGAGGGGTTCCCAGAAATAGCAAATTAGGTGATGGGGTTGTGTTTAAGTGTAGGTGTGAGGTTCTTCCGTGTCATGTCGAGCCACAACCGCAAGCCAGGGAAAGACAATCGCCAATTCCCAAATCCCGGCCTCGCAAGAGAGTACCAGCTGGTATGCACTAAAAGTGCCCTTCATATAGCCTCTCAATGGCCAGACTCCTTAGTTAAAAGGTTCGCCACATCTTTTTTGTTCTCGGACGTACGACTTTATCAGCAGTAGAGATACCCGAACTTCCCCGGTCGCCGCATCGAGTCTCACCTCCTCCCCCGCGCCAGCACAGGGTCACGAATGGCCGCGTTCAGCCCAAACCAACGGCAGGACCCAACAACGGCACGAAAGTATGTCAATGTAGATGTATGACAGTATTTTAAGGATTGTGTTTAAGGATGGAGGATTTGACAGAAGTGTAAGAAAGGATGGCATGCCGTTAGTTTAAAGCCCCCTCACCCGACCTAGACTGCAAGCAGCACGGTCTTCGACAAAGTGACGCATACCGTGGAGGGGGACTAGTAGTAGTAGCAGTAGTAGTAGTAATAGTAGTAATTGTAGTAGTAGTAGTAGTAGTAATAATTGTAGTAGTAGTAGTAGTAGTAGTAGTAGCAGTAGTAGTATTAGTTGCAGTAGTAGTAGTACCAGTTGTAGTAGTAGTAGTAGTAGAAGTAGTAGTAGTTTCAGTAGTATTAGTAGTAGCAGTGGTAGTAGTAGCAGTAGCAGTTTCTTTTTCTTTTTGTCGAGGGAGGAAATACGTCTTGATGCACACCGCAGGGACAGCGGTAGTGTTGGACTTAGTTGATTTTTCAATTAGACCACTGATTCCCACTTCAATACCCCTCTCCTTAATGCCACGAGGCTTTTGTTCCATCCCGGAAAAGCGTCAAGTCCCAGACTGCTACCATTGCTAGAGGTGCTGAATCTCTTGAGTTCTGACAAAGACTCTGTATTGCTGAGAATGAACACTCGTGTGTAGAGCTTCTTTGTTGATTGCAATCTTTGCAAGCGTCACTGAATGCTTGAGGATTTTCCTAGCTGACAAGTAACATGTTCCTAGTGCAGCATGGGTCCGCATTAGTATATACCCTTACTTCTAGTCTAACTTTTTCAAATGTGCCCTGATTTGGTTTTTTGTTGGCGTCGTTTGGCGCTCCTTTGAAGATTGAGCAGCTTCCTCTGCCTGCCTCGTGTTTCGTTTCTTCTGTCTGACAGAGGAAACAGTGTGCTAGACAACTGCATTTTTTATTGCAACGATTTGAGCTTTTGCATCTAAGGACACTATTGACCTACCTTTGTTCTTGCAGTCGCGGAACACATGTCTATACTCCTGACAGTGGAAGCACTTTATAAAGATGAGCCTTTTTTTTACATGGCAGGAGACAAACCTAATTTTAATTCTGCCCTTGTGTTCTTCTTGTTTGGCAGGAAATTTATTCAGGGTTAATAACGCCATTCTTCGTTTTCTGCCGTTGGCCTTGAGAAGTTAAGCCTTTAGTTCTTGAATTTGGCTTACAATGATTTCTTAATAGATTTTGTTACTTGTTCTTGATGTGAAAACATTTTAAATGAGGTTTGGACTTCTGGCTTGGGCAGTGAAAATTTTCAAAGCGTAGTGCTATTCCTTTTACGTTTATTTAAATATACTAATATAGTTTTTTCTCTTCCTTCTGAGGAGCACTGAGCTTACGCTGCTATCAGCCAAAATATATGGACATACTATTTTATATTCATTTATAAGAAGCTAAGTATATAGGCACTCGCACACACACATACACACTCACGCTATGCACGGCTGCTGGCCAAGTTGCCAGAGATGTTAAAGTATGGACTTCTCCTCACTCTACTTCTGCTCTCTCTCTTTACTGACTGACGTGTGAGAGAGCGTCATGTGCGGTACTTACAGCGTAGCGCAGGCCAGAAGTGGGAACTAGGGAAGCATTGCGTACATCTAATTGCAAGAGAATTTCCATACTTTACCATTGATCCTTTTCAGTGATTTTAACTTTAACTTTATTGATAACACATTACGGCTATTTCTAAAATTTCTACAAAATCATTTAAAATTACGTATCAACAATAATCAACATAAATCAACTACTTTGGATGGTACAACTATAGATGCTGTTTTTTCACAATTTTTAGATAATACTAAGTCAAAAAATTTTGCTTTATGTTTCAGCTATCACAAACCAATTATTACAGTTGTAAAAACCAACGTGTCAGATTCTTAACGATGAATCGACTTGTTTGTATAATAAAATTATTTAGGTTCGTTTTAATATATCTTTGTGTTATCGTAACAATGTGCATATATTTGTTTATGTGAACATTAGCATACCGCAAACATATGTGACCGATGCCTTTACTACTTTTGGTCTAAAGATGAATTGAAAGCGCATGAAGATTGAAAAAATATGAATAGTTACAAAATTATTCTACCTAAAAAAGAAAAGAATGAGCGCATACTTATATTTAAAAATTTGACATACAAGAACAGAGTAAATTTTGTTGTTCATGTGGACTATACATGGTTGTTAAAATCTGCTGAAAATAAACGTGCGTATCAACATAATGTAGCGTATAGTAATTGATGTTTTATGAACTGCAGTTATGAAAATAGTAAATAAAAGTATAAAAGTCATAGACAAAATAATAAAAAGAAATGAGACACCTGCTAAATAGTTTGTCACATTGATTTACCTTTTTACTTTAAAACTGGAAGAATTGTGTGAAGATTCTATCAAAATAATTGATTTGACAACAGCAGAGAAGGCCATGTATAATCAAGATTCTTTAGGTAATACATGTAATTATACTTTCAGTTTAGTTAATAACAAATTAAGAGATTATTGTCACCTGACTCGAAAAAATGTGCATGTTTTTACTGTAATAATAATTATTATTTCATTAACGAAACAAAAAATTACTTTTTAACACGCCGCGCACGGGGACCTCGATTGTGAGCCATCTGTTGTGGCTCTATACACTTCGATTTACCCACGTGACTAACAACTTATGCTGCTCACTCGTCTGAGTGCGTATATACGTCGACATCTTTGCAGAGCCACATTAGATGGCTCATAATCTCGTTCGCCGCGCACGATGTGTCGAAAAATTGTACACACCACTCGTGCGAGAGGTTAGATGATTGACACACGTGTATCTTCGCACACTCACTGGCACTCGTGAGCGAACTGACACGCATGCGTCAATTATGCACGTAATGTACCATTTCGATACACCGTGCGTGGGGACCTCCATTATGAGCCATCTGTTGTGGCTCTAAAGACCTCGATTTACACACGCGACTCACAACTCATGCTGCGCACTAGTGTACTATTTTATTGCAGGTTTCGAGGTCCTGTGCATAAAAAGTGTTATATTAGTTATCAAATGACACCTATAATTTTTCATAACTTTAGCGGTTACAATTTTCATTTGTTTATATAATAAATCGCTATTAACTTTCCGGAAAGAGTTCAACTTTTACCGCAGATAAAAAAAAGTACGTTTCCTTTACAAAATATATGGAAGGAAATGATATAGAATATACAACTCATGGATTTCTTTAAACTTATTACGTAATCTCTTTAAAAACTGTAATCTTATTTTATGAAATTGAAAGTTATCGGAAATACATTCTTAAATGATGATAATTATGATAGAAATCAAATAAATTTATTGAAAAGGAGAGGCATGTTTTTGTTTGATTGTATTTTCTTTTTTGAAAAACTAGCGAAAAAAAGTTACCAACAAAACAAGTATCTTGTAGCAGCATATACAAAGTTTATATTACTGATAAAGAGTATAGCATTCTAAAAGTATCTAGAATACTTTCAACATTTAAACACTTGGGCTGTATTCAAGTTTATACTTGGAAACTAATGTGCTACTACTTTCCGAAGTTTTCGAAAAATTTTGTTAATATTGTTTCGAAGAATAAGTATTTGATCTGGATTATTATTATACATCACCTGGTTTAACTTGGGATGCTATGTTGAAGTATACAAAAAATCGAAAACTTTTTTAAAATTATTTTGAATATTAATAATAACAGAATGATATTAACTCATTTAAGGTCAAACTTGAATTAATGACTGATGTTGACTTGCTTATGTTTATTGAGCGCAGCATACTTGGTGGCATCAGCTCATGTTATAATTGCTATGATAAAGCAAATAACGCATACATGGAACAAGGCAAACGCAATGATATGAGTAAACAATATCTCATACATTATGATGTCAATAATTTTTATGGTTAGACTATGATCCAACCATTGCCTTACGCTGGAGAAACGTGAGAATATTGGAGAAATTGACACATGGGACCATTCTATCAACAATGATCTCATTACGCCTTGTGAAAACGAAAAAATTGTTGGTACTACGGAGAATGAATGCAATGGTAAAATTATGTTAGAACTCATAAGATTGAGAAGTCAAGTGTAACGTGTGAGAATTCAAAATCAAAACCCATTAAAAAAAAAAAGACGTAAAAAGCTTTAGGGTAGGGGCTACGACAAACTTTGAAGATTACAGTAAGTATCTGATTGAAAATTCTTACATCACTCGAGGGCAGAGGATTATTAGATTGCACTATTATCAGCTATTCACTGAAAAAAAACGATAATTGCTTTAAGAGCAAACGACAACAAACGTTATTTGCAACCTGATAGTATAGATAACCATGGGATCATTTCAGCATAATGGGGATAGAAGCATCCAATAAGAGGGAAGAATCCATGGTAGAGTGACCTATCAGATAAAACAAGTTTAAGGAGTAGTTGCTTTATTGCCGCAGTTAAAAGTAGAGAAAGCACTTTCAGATGAGCCAAAGCCGATTGTGAAGGGGACACCACTAGATAAGTAGGTGTCGCAACTATACAAGCTCATTCTACTCTTAAGCAGATACCCAAGTAAGGTTAAACTGCATCAAGGGAAGCTGACATTATCATCTTTAGTTTGCATTTCTTAAAGTTAACCGTTACCAAAAAATCTAGATATATTGAAGGTAATAAATTTAATTTGTTCATACTTGTGCATATCTGTACACAATATGTGTGATGTAAAAGTATTTATACTGATTTTGTTGTTGTTGTTGTTAAATATAAATCTTGCAGCACTCAACCAAATTGCTGACAGCGTCTTTCTTTAAACTAGAAAACTTTTTGCAATAATTCCAAATCAAAACTATATGGTGTCAAAACTAACAAAGGTATATACTAAACTTGGACTAAAGATAATTGCAGAGCTTGATAATGAATTTAAAATTCTCCTACAGACTAGAATGAGCTCAGCTTTTTTTAAAATTAAAGAATGCTGTAATACATTGTTGGATGCTGTAAATAAATTTAAATTTTGTACAGTGTATAATGAAAAACATATTGTATCTTTTTATGCGTAATATGATAAAATTAAAAAATACATCCAATTTTCATAACAATTTTAAGTATTAATTTCAATATATTGAACTCTTACAATTTTAAACTATATATGATTGGAATTCAAGTTACATATAATGTATTTATCAGGCCAACTATTATGAGTACTGTTAAAGCCTAACCACTTTACAAAAATTTTATTACCACGTCTTCAAAGGACTTTTTTTACAAGATAAATATCTGAATGCTTTTTTTCTATAGTTCTAGCTTGTAGAAATCTCCAGATATAGATTGATTTTTAAAATCTTTGAGATTATATGCCTTTAAATTTGTTGTTACTACTCGTGTGATTGTTAATATTTCTGTCGACTAATTCCATGCATAACCTTTTTTATATGCTTGTTTTACCTTTCTCACGCGTACTTTATCAATAGTTTTAAGTTTTAGATCACTGCTTTTTTTACATCTTTTTTAAAAGTTTTTCTAGACTTAAACATTATTTTCAGCAGTAACATCTTTCAGTTTTGAACCAATTTTTCGATGTTTCCTAGTGTTATGTAATTTAACTAACGTTTGTAAGAAATTTAACCACTAATAATTGACTTGCAAACTGAATTTTTTTACATTAAATGTTATAAAGTACGATTGAATCGCTTGCATACTGAAACTTTAAGATTGCTGTAAGTTAAGTATAACTTTATTTTATGTTTTTGCATGAGATTTTGTAAGTTTGTATTATAGAATTTTTTACCAAAATCAGTTTGCATGTTTACTGGCAACCATATTTTTGTAAATATCTAATGCATTGCTGCAGTTATTTCTTCACCAGTTTTTTTTCTTGACAGGCTCAGCTTATGCATACTTGAAAGAAACGTCTACTACAGTAAGCACATACCGATACTCTTTGTTTTGTGAGCGTAAGATTGCATCTCTAGAAGGTCTGCTGGCCAAGTCTCATCTAAACCACATATGTTAAATTTTTGGCAAGGGTAACTACGCCTTGCAACCTTATAAAGTTCCTCAACAATTTCGTCTGTGTGTTAAATGTTTAGGCTTACGTTTTTTAAACCAGCTTGGATAAATGGAAATTTTTGTTGTAAGTTTAACTTTAAAATTCGAAAGCTGTCTATTTTTTGTCAAGCCTTTTAATTACTCTTATTAAGTAAGCATAATTTACTACATCTCCAGGCTCTGACAGTGTTCTAACATTGCACAGTCTTCTGTTATTTAAGCCATAGTGCGCATCTGTGGTAAGTTTATATCTAATATCAGGAGGATCTCAGCTACCACATTTTACCTAGTTTTCGACCGAATACATTTACACTTATTTTGATACCAAAGCAAGAACTATGCACATCAATATATAATTCAGTCTTTACGAAGCTTATCGATTGTTGAAAAAATTAAATTGTCAAGACTTGTATTTCCTTCTGACTTCTCGTTTATTCATAAGCATAAACGATTGACTAACTTATTAGGATCGTCCCAATCTATATAATCTTCTTGTTTAGTTATTAAAGTGGTTCTAAAATGTGGTAGCAACGAGCTGCCTTTTTTGTGGACTATGGTATCGGAAATTAGAGCAATGATTCTATTGAACTTAATGCTATTATGGGATTATACAGCTCCATTTCTTGTCAAACCCTTTCCTATAAATATTTAAATTTTTTGATATTGTGTAGTATTTTCTTAAATCATCCTGTACCACTAAAGATTTATTAATATACTTTTTTATGAGTAGCTCCATTAATCTAGCAATGATTGGACAGTTTTCATTGTTCATTTAATACAATTGTTATCAAAGTCTGTTCACAAATGACCGAAATATATACATCTTATTTTTTTGTCGTACTCCATATTTTAAATATGCTTAATCGTTCTTATTCTAGCAAAGTATTTGTAATGTAAAATTATTCGATTAATTCCTACTAATTTGCACTAAATCAACCGACTAATTTTGAATAGTATCGTTGAAATAAGTGCCATCCTCATTATAACTTTCACTAATAGCAGACTTGAATGTTACATCTTTTTTACTGAATTTTTCTTTGTTTTTTTGTGCTTTACTTTATCAGTTTATTTTTTTCTTTATCGTTTTAAATATAAAAATAACTGTGAGTAACCAAGTTATTACTATTATTTCTTGTTTCTTACTGTTTCGGCAGCGATTTCCATTAATAGGTTTGTAGTTAGTTCAAAAGAGCCACTTAGCACTTTCTTAGCCTTCTTAAGACGACGACGATGACGATGACGACGATGATGATGACGATGATGATGATGACGACGATGATGATGACGATGATGATGATGATGATGATGATGATGATGATGATGATGATGATGATGATGATGATGATGATGATGATGATGATGATGATGATGATGATGCAAATAAGTATATATCTGCCCAACTACTACGAAATCGTGAAGTGAACTTGGACAGCTTATTTTAAATTATATAAATTTTTTTGTCTACGATTACATTAGAAAAATTGTTAATTAATGTAAAAGTTATAAAATAATATCATACAGCAGACATACAAAAACATTGGGTTAGTTTTAACGAGCATTACTTATTATCAAAATCATAGAAAACGGAGAAAAATTATCGCACTCTTATGGCGCCTAAAGTAAAATTTAGAATCATTCGCTTGAATTAAATTTCGCAAAAATTTATTTAAAAATTTAAGTATATTAATAATAATAACCATAGCACTACTAATCTATTACGTTCTTTAAAATAACTTTTTTTTATTTGCCATAATGACTGATTTTTTACTGTCCAAGTATCGATCTGATTTTTACTTTTGTCCAAGTATTGGGCATTTTACCTTACACTAAAAAATAAATAGTAACTGAAAAGTGAGGTTTAAGTTAAGGTTGTAATCAATGTTGAATTAAAGGGACAATTATGTTGAAAAAATTCGTCCAAAATAATTTAAAACAAACTTTTCACAAGGAACATTAAAATTTTCTCAGGAATCATAGAGTTTTATTTCTCATCAACGTGGCTCAGTAATAAAATAATTACCCCGTTTCGATTCTTTTGAGCCTTGTGTCTCTGCCATTTATCCTCGTTTCTTGTTCTCTTTCGACCTCTTGGTGGATTG
Source organism: Copidosoma floridanum (assembly GCF_000648655.2). The sequence continues at coordinate 474,821 of NW_019379497.1, forward strand.
TTACTTTACATGTTTGATGTGATAGCTCAACTTATTACTTTAGTACACTATTTTCAAGAAACTGAGAAGCTGGATGGTACGTTGAACGTGTATTAAATATTAGGTTAGGGTACGTGGCAGCTGGAGTGGTGCAGGCTGTTATTATTTACACATTGCGTCTATATTAAAATGACTATATCTCGACTAATTCTGAACGGATCCATCTGAGAATTTGTACAAAACTTCTTCCAACCTAGAGGAACACCTTTGTTGCTGAACGTTTTGCCAAGCTGAAACTTCCCCGCACCCTTTTTTTCGTCGAAGTTTGCAAGTTAGGTATATAGTGCACTGCCTATTTTTTTATTAAATATTTATTTATAGTGATTAGTTTCCCAAACTTTTATCATTTCATTAGAAGCACTTAAGTATTCTACGTATCCATGCTAAATTTTGAATGGTTTCGAGCATAAATAACTGAGACACGGGAATTTCTGTTTTAAAAAACTATTGAATCTAAGTGCTTGAATAAAAAGGGTTTTTATTTTTTATCTCAAAAAGTGTCACTTGTTTTTAAAAGTTGTAAGTACAAAAAAGATGTGGATTGTCATTTTTTATTAGCTTGTATTTTTTTTTACCGATTCATAGACTTTGGAAAATCGTCCCCAAATTATTTATTACCCGATTATTAGACGTATCATTGACCATATACAACTACGTACAATAGATCAGGATGGTGATTTCGTCAATTTTCGTGTTGAAGTCATCACTATAAGATTGCACATAAAACCCTTGTCATAATGGGTATCATTTATAGTCAAATAAATCATATAGGCAGTTTAATATGCATTCCAGCGTTCAGTCAATAACAAGCTCTCAAACCATTGAGATGTGAGAGTAAACAGTTAATCAAAGCATTGAGATATCTCAGAAAACAGCTTATATGTCGAAAAAAAACTTATCAAAACATACAGTTCAAAAGGAGTCTTGTTATAAAAATAAGAAGCCCAGGTGGAGAATGAGTTGGATACTTTGTTGTTGTATACAAAGTGGACAAGGTTCTAAGTTTTTAGTCTCTGGTCACATTGGATGAAGTTATTGCGCACTATGAGATTCATGCTCATCAGCCGTATGCATCGTCAACATATGGTAACAGCGATAAAATTTGTATTTTAATTCAACATCAAGATTTGTGTCCTTTACCATCCAGAAGTTCTTTACATGTTTATGGAAGATTGGTCAAAGTAGATTAAAATATTGCAGTAACAAATACTGCATTAATAAACAACACCATTTGCCACTTATTTAAAAAACTAAGATATAAGATAAATGCCACAGAGGTGGACAAGTGCAAAACTGTTGGATTAACAATCTTTATGAAAAATTTTGTATTGGTATTATTAATTTTCTGCCAATACGTCAGTTTATTGTTTAGTTTTGTATGACCGTATCGTACAGTACAGTCTAATTAGTGCGAATGTCAAAAAACTTGTGTAAAGATGTATAAGGTCAGTTTAGAGCTTTGCTAGTATTAGTTTATTGTTAACCACCATGGATGAATGTCGGAGCAACAGGTAGAGTAAAAAAAGCAGAAAATAAACGACGATAAGAAGAGTGGGAAAAATTTATGAAGAGTAACGAAAAGAAAGACATAAAGATTTAAAAAACAAAATCTGAGGGAAAATCAAAAGATAAAGACTGTAAAATTGTTATAAAACTAATCTGTTTAATACGCTTTTCTTTAATAAATCTGTCACATAAGCCGTGTACGAGTACTACTGTTGAGTATCAGAAAATCTTAACTTTAGATGATGATCATAAAAATAAGAAATCAAGGCCAAAAAACCTCGTTGGTTAGGATTCAACCGACAGAGGGTTTTGTCCTAAAAATGAAGGTTATGAAAAAATGAAAAGAAACAATAAAATTAAATTTTATAATAGCAAAAAATAGAGTATTTTGTGGACGTACAGGCATTTAACTAAGGCCACATATTCATAGATTGAGCATGCAGTGAGAAAAATTGTACTCCAAAAATGGAAAGAGAGAAAAAGAGTTTGGTGTACCCCCTCTTCCGCCCTATCACTCTGATTAGCTGTTAAACGGTGATATGTATAGGTATACCTTAAAAACAGTGACAAAGCATAGTGAGGTAAGATCGATAAAACAGGTATCTCATTTATAAAACTCTTAATTAAGAAAAAATTGTTAGAAGACAAGCGTGTAATACTTAACCTTACATTTACAAGAAACTATCTACAATAATCCATTACGTATCTATTAGCTTGCTTCAGCTGAAGCAACGGTAGTTGACGATATGTCACTTTTATGTATAATTTATTAGTATCGATGGTAACGCTAGCAGTTATGCTTTTGCTCCACAAGTCGAAGATCTGGGTTTCAAATCCACTGACGTCAAATTTTTTTTTTCAATTTTCAGTCAAATCTTTGATCTATTATGGATCCAATACTACGTGTATAGTATGATTATGTTAACTCTCATGATAATCACTATAAAGTTCAAATTCTTAATTGTAACTGAAACAATGTTTTTAAAATTAAATCTATACAATAAGTATTGGAAATCATCTATTCTGAAATTAGACAAAATACGGCAATATTATGACAAATGTTAAAATTAAACATTGTAACAATGAGTACTACGTCTAGATGACTGTAAAATTGTGTAAAGTAAATAGTTGTATGCTGCTTTGTAGGCTTTGTAGTTAGCTTTTCAGGCTTGAGTTGGAAATTTATTTGTTGAAAGTGTGTTGATGAAACATATCATTTTGAAATGATTTGTGATAAGTTTTAAGTACTTCGCACGATTGAATGAAAATAACAAAAAACCTGCTGTGTTCCCACGTGTAAAACTAAAAACTATGAGTTGAGAGCAGAAAACATAACCTTTCATAGGTACGCAGCATGAATCTTAATGTAAATAAACAAATAAAAGTTATTGCTGTGTTAACAGAGAAATTATGTACGGTGTGGGCCAAGACACAGAAAGAAGATTAAGATTGACGGAAGTATTGTCAGTAAAATGTAATATTCAAGTATCAAATGATTTTTTTGCATACAGCAAATATTTTTAGCCTAAATGCTTGTACTTTTTTGTTTTTGTTAAAAATGTGAGACGGAAGAAAGATTGCGTCCTAAGTATTTTTAGTGAAGCTGATGTTAAAGCGTAAGAAAAAATTAAAATTTTAATGGCATGAATAGTATTTTTTAAATTTTGAAACACGTACATATACAGATAAAAATTTCCAAAAAAACAGTTATCAAAAGTACCAACTTTAAAACTACAATAAAGATTAACAAGCAGCTTTAAAGTGTAACAGAGCAAATTCATTTTTTTAATGAAAGCTAGACTTGCATCTCAGGGGTATGAAAATTCGATACCTTTACAGGAGACTATTATAAATGGAACGGATCCCTTGTCTAGTAATATTTATAGGTAACCTAATGTAAAATAAAAGTAGAAAAATAAAAGTTAGCCTACAAAATGTTTTTTTTAATTCAGTGCATCATTTACTACTTAATGCGTAGACCAATTTTGGTACCTTGAATCATCGTTTCAAGAGTCTTAGATCAAGCTACCACTACTGAAATAATGAAAGCAATGTAGTAACAGCGAAATCTTTTAATATTGGATTTGCAGCTGGAGTTGCATTGAAAAAAGTAAACGATATTAAAGAAATCGGTATCCTCGGGCTTAAACAAGACTGGCGTTTCTTTATAATTTATATTTAAAAAAAGTTAATGCTCCTAAGTCCTCTCAAAGTCAAACATGTTGAGGGAGTCAGCTATTTAAATCCAAGAATTATGTTGAAAGAAAAAACTTTTAAAACAAGATTGAGGAATACTTTAGAAATATTAGTCGAGAAAAATTAAATGAATGCATTTGATGCTGATTTAGTAAAAAAAGAGTTTTGTACGTTAGTATTTAAAGACAATAGTCAAATGAAGCTAAAAAATTTTGATATAAAATGTCATCGATTAGACATGTTTTTATTAGGAATATTTTTTTTTTAAATCATCAGATAAACTTCAAAATTTTTGTAAAAAAAATTATATTTTGTTTCACGGGAATTTAAGCATTGAACGAAATTTTTCTGTCTAAAATTAGTTTTTGTTCAAAAATCTGACGGAAAACAGTTTACTAGCATAAAGATGTATACATAATGCTATTAAAAGTGCCGAAGGCTTCAAGAATATTAATATAACTGATAAAATGATATTAGATTACAAAAGCTCATCAATAAACCGAAAAGATGCCGAGAAGACAAAGAAAAGAAGAAAAATTTTGGACACAAGCTAAAGAAAAACTTGAAACAATTAAATCAAAGAAGTTAGAAGTTGCAAAAATTGCTAAAGAAGAAACAAAAAATCTTGAATTAAAAGAAGGAAAACTGAAAGAAGTATCAAAATCAACCTCAAAATTAAGTTTATTCAAAATATAATCATTTTTTAATCAAACTTTATTTCAATGTATAAAACATTTAATATTTCAATGTATAATATATTTTATGATTATTCTGTAAAAATAAAACTATTACAGTACAAAAAATTGTATTCAGAATTTTATCCTTAAAAAATTATATTTATATCTTCAAATATCCTTCTAATAGCCTTAAATCTTTTTTTTTAGCTTGATAGACACCCTTTACTAAGTGCTGTTTGTTACAGTAGGGTGTATTAACAGAACTAGCGATTTTTAAGACCAGAATTATTTGTTATAGCTCGGACGGTACTCTTTTTCAACAGTTTGAAACTTTTCCACTCCAAATGTCATTTTTCTTTTATTTTTTAACGATGGTTAGAAACAAAACCATTAAGCAATGTTTAGTTTCAGATCATTTCAGGACTCATTGTACAAGAAAAATTTTTTTACGAAAAAAGAAATGAAAGTATGAGAAATGGTGTAAAATTTTTTTTGGGGAAACGTGTAAAAATTTATTCTAATAACTAATAATCGCAAAAAAGAGTTATTGGATAAAAGGAATCAGAATATTGGTCATGGGAAAATAGAAATCGGAAAACTTGTCAGCCGAAATTTTGTGTGCTGGGAAGAATTGTTTGTCGAAAAAATGGAATCAGATAAAAGGTTTGAAATTTTTATTGATATTTAATCACATGAAAAATAAAACAAACTTTATTAGAGTTACTAAAAAAAGGTTTTGAAGCGCCAAAAAAATTGAAAAACTCGTATCAGATTACTTTTACATCCATATAAGTAGATGTTCGCTGCATACAGTTGAATTTAGTAATAACAGTGATTTGAATGTATTTTAAAGCTTTGAGAACGTTAATGACTCTTCAGAAAACTTTTTGCATAATACAAAGCTTCCTTTTTCAGAATCAAAATTGTCACTCCACATTTTAGGATGTAACAAAAGATTGGCAAAAGTCCTTACAATTTTCTCTGAGAAAAGTTGAATAGCTTATTTTTTAAGTTCTATAATTTTCAATACTGTTTGATTAAGATCATTGGTGTATCCTATTTTTGTTTTACTGTATTGACAAAAGCTATTGTTTAATAAAACTAAACTAAAAAAAAGGTAACAAGAAAAATAAAGTCATCTTGATAATAACGTCAAATAGGATAACTTACGTTTTTAGATTCAAGTGTTGCTGGTGTCTGATTGTCACAAGAAGTGCATTCCATTTTAGTCATCCCATTATTGTTTGCAATACATTCACAAATCTGACACGTAATTGGTATAGCTGTTGAAACTAATCTTTGGGAAAAAACACTCAAAAAATTTTTTACCGAGCTAGGTTTTTCGTATGAATATAATTTACTGCCATCAAACAATGTGCCATTTGTTTCAAGTGCAAGTGGTGCACAGTAACCTAAAGCCATTTTTGATAATTTATCCTGTATACGTAGATCCTCATCGCCAGTAAAGTTATGTAAATCCTTTTTAGTATAAGATTGATTAGCATCAAAACCATAGAACATCGTGTTTACCTGATCTTTTTTAAACTTAAACTGATTTATTAAAATATGTAACTTGATGTTTCTTTCCTGCAGTGCATGATAAAGTACTGAATAGTCTAGCTGAAATATAAGATTTTTTTATTCTTCAACAATGAAAAGCTATGACTTGATGCTTATTATAAGAATAAATATAACACAAAATAAAAGTATTACGTTGTATTCATATTTAAATGGATTCTAAACGACGATGAGCTGATGTACTTTTGTCAAAATAATAGCTTGTAAGAACGTATGTTATAACGTTGTCATTGTTATAAATAGTATGAGAGGTTGTAAATAAGGAGCGTCAAATCGAGAAATCCAACATGGGATATTATATACATTTGTGTAGGACAGACAGTTGGAAATAGATATATCAATGAGCGCAGACTAAAAAGTTATAGACAAATTTTAAAGATCAATAGTTTAAAAGAACATCGAATTGCAGTGTCGATAAAGATTAAATTATTACTTGACGGTTCTTCTGAGGCTAATAACAGACTCGTAAAAATAGCTTCATTTGAGTTCGTTTAATGTATTAATTAATTTAACTCACAACAGTATTCATCAACACATTTAACGAAAAGAGTAATAAAATACAAAATTATGAGTAGTTCTTAAAAAAAAAAAAAAGAATAATGTATCAAAACTCAAAAAATGAATCGATTATCTCTTATGATTGATTCACATAAAAACAAATCTTAACAGTCTAGCATAAATAAACTTTGTGTGGCATGCAGGACTTCGTCATAAAAATTCAGCTTGTACATGGCAATAAAATAAAAATGAACTTTTCACAAGAAAGGGTAAGTAAGCTTGTTAAAAATAAATGAGCCTGGGACTATAAATACTTAATAGCATCTTTTATAATACACTGGAATTTTTTAATACTAATACTCCATTTTTAACATGAGGTATCTTTCCTCAGCAACGGTTATCTATACACTGAATATACGTATCGTCATCAAACATGCATCAATCACAGAACTCGAGTGCTTCTACGCATGCTCAATGCCTTAGCATCCCAGCGTCGTGCGCGTAATTTCAAATTTACTTATATTCTAACAAAGCTGGAAAGGCAAGTTTTAGTATTTTCGTATAGCTGAGCCAAAGATGCTCATTTGTTTGGTAACTAAGAAAGAAAAGAACTGACACTCCTGGCGTTTAATAGAAGAACTTTGAAAAGTCCAGAAACGCAAAAAGGTTCGCACTGTGTAAGACAGTGCAGTCAACACCTTCATACCTCTTGCGCATTTGCCTCGTAAGATGGCGTTGTACTGCACGGTATTTTTATATGTTGGCACGTCTACCTTCTGTGTATACTACATAGTCTGTAGAGCTGCACTCACACGCTCTTTTGACCTGCGTGCACGGCATTTTTAAGTGTAAAGAGAAGTAGTCGTCCTTGCGTTGAGCATATATACGTACAATAAATACGGTGACTTTTAAATCAGACTATGATAATAAAGTAACTCAGTACTGTCACTAATAACTGTTTTATTAAATACAAATGAAAAATAAAAAAAAATATTGATGATAAAGATGCAATCAATAAAAAAATCACAATACGTGTCTACTTACAACATATGAACCATCATTTTTCGAAAAAATAAGGGATGGAGTAATAGTAATTAAAGAATCGTAATGTATGTATTCGCAATTTTCCTTTTAGACATACACAGAATCTGCTGAAAAATGCTCATTAAATTCAATTTGTTTTTTTGGAATGTATCTAACAATAATTTTCTTGTCTACCACAAATATATTTATTATTTTGTTGTATTGTATACCATCATTTTCGACAATTTTTGCAACTATGCACGTTTTTTTTTTTAATCAAATTTATTATTAGTAATTTTACTTAATTTAGTCCTGTTACTTTCTAAAGGAAGCGAAATATTTACTTCAGAACCAGCTACAGCTGAGCCTTTTAATACACACATTTTATTATACTTTTCAAAAGGCTGCAACTTTAAACTACGTTGCATTCGAATCCTAACAGTCTTTAAGATTATGGTTTATATGTTATGAGTAGACACGTATTGTGATTTTCTTACTGATTGCATATTTATTATCAATAAAATTTTTTATTATCAATTACTTTTTTTTCTTTGAGATCTTAAATTTTTTCTGCTCTCGCTCCAGCTCTTCTTTAACACATATTGATTATTTTTCTTTCACCTTCTTGAGGTCGACAAAATAATTCTTATGCGTTTAAGCGGTCGTGATCTCAAAAAAAGTGTGTGTACTATGGGAATTGCATGCAAACAGAAGTTTTTGTCATTAAAGGTATAAACCGATCAGCCAAATAAACGTCGTGACTCAAAAAAATTGAAACTATGGTCAAGAAAGTTTCAATACATCGAAATAAGTGGCCGTTTTCGATTTAAGTTGGAGGAGATAGGCTGTCTTATTGGTAAAAACACAATTTGAATTAAAATTTTTTTCGATCACTTCAAACAACGCTTTAGAGACAAAATATACATATTTTGGGGACCAGGCAGAACACCTGTAATATTCTATAAATTGTCTGTCGAGAAGGATGTTTCTAGTAGATGGTATTTGGAGAATGGAAACATCACTAAATTAGAAAAGAAATTTATATTGAGTACTCTGGCTGGAATTCTTAAAAATGATTTTCCACTGACTGCAAATTGATAAGCCGTGGTCAGAAGTATAGTCAAATACGGAAATTGAAACTTTACTTAACAGATTGTTTGGTATCTTATTGATGCACAGCCAATGCGCAACACCTAGTATACTAGCTTGATTCTTCGTGGCTATGCCTTTAGTGTTTTCAATCATGGAGGGTTTGGGGTACTGTAAAGTAAGAACAATAACCAGCAAGCAGCCGATCTAAATGAAACGAGAGGAGCTCGTAATTCATTTGATAGTATCAAGCTGTGAGAGTGGCTTGATGCTCACCAGCCCTTTACCGAATGTGTTGATTTAAAATCCTTAAGCACTGGACTTATTGCAGAAGAAACTGTAAGCTGTCATCTAACGATTGAAAGGAGAGAGCAAGGTATGAAGAAGATGATTGGCAAAATAATATTGCACTATGCTCTATCTCAGATGTTAAACTTTAAACCTTTGTCTATCATTAAACACAAACACAAACATACAAAATATAACCTAACCATACATTACATCACAAAAATTTACGGTTTGTTAAATTTTCTTACATTATTTTTTTCCGTTGGGGCACTTTTAAATATGGACTGATTTTCCCTTGGAATGAAAAGTATATTTAAAGTATAAGTAAAATCCGTGAACGAAAAGGAGTTGTAAAATCAATTACTAGATTTATTGTTGACGAGCGTGTTGAGAGACCGGAAACAATATAAAATGTACATTTACAAGATGCTAATTATCAATTAGGTAACCAAGGTGGTAAATATTATTTACGAAATGATGAAATAATAAGCATAAGTCTCATTTGTACCTCATAAGGACATCCACTCTGGCCAAGTGAGTAAGACACTCGACTACGAGTCCTCCGGACCAGGTTCAAATTCCCTAACTGGAGCAAAGAGATGTTTTTTTCTACTACTTATAGTAGCTTTTCTAACAGCTTTTAAGCAAAAAAAATTTAAAATTACATGGGTTACAATTTATACTTTTTTATTTTTTAGTTGATGAAAATCTTGCTTAATATCGTGTAGGAAATCATGTAGACTATCATGCAAGAAGTTTTACACCACATCCTATAAGATTTCGTGTAGCATATCATGTAAGATGTCGTGTAGGATATACGAGACGGCCAAGAAATGTACGTATCACTTATATAAGTCTTATTATGAATTTGATTGTAATGTTAACGAATTACAAACTGTTGAGCAAAACGACAGCTGCGGCGAAAAAATAACTTACCTTAGTACTGCTTTTGACAACGAGAGTTGCCCTTAGAGACTACACCAAACGTGTTTGCTTACAAGTACAGTCATGGATATGAAAGTCAATGAAACCTGCTCACTGGGGGTGGGAAAATACGGGAACCATTTTATTTCCTGTAATAACAACGCAAACACCAGGTCGAGAGGATCTCTCGCGTCAGGTATACAATGGAAAGCTTCTTTAATTCTTGTGTGCTAATACAGATGCCTAAAAAATTTAACATAATATTTTCATTGCAGATTTCTTGCTCATATTGTAGAAATTGTTACACAAAACTTTGTACGTGCAAAAAAGCTGGGTTGCTGTATACACGAATATGTAAAAATTGCAATGGAGATAAGTGCGAAAAAATTGCGAAAAGGAAGCAACCATCACTGTTACTTTTAATAAAGAGGTTGGAGAAGTCGTCGACTTAGAAAATGAAATGATCGAAGATAATCTAAGGCGCAACACTTGTTATACAGGAAAAACTTATATTTCAAATGCTGTAGATGAAAGCGTTTATAATTTTCATAGCGAATAAAAATTTTCTCGCATGCACAATTACATACTTTTAAAAAATATACTCTATAACTTTCTGCTTATTGCACTTGATTGTAAGAACGCAAAGTAGCTCATTACTGATAAAAATTTGTGGAATCGGTTAGTTTTGTTCAATGAAAAAAAACCTTACTCGAGAGTATGCCCAATCGATTGGAAATATTGTAAAACGTGAAAAAAATTTATCCCGTAATAGTACATTACGATACTAGTGCGCGAGAAAGGCGATTGACGCACGCGTGTCAGTTCGCTCACGAGCGCTAGTGAGTGTGCGAAGACACGCGTGTGTCAATTACGTAACCTCTCGCACGTGTGGTGTATACAACTTTTCAACACATCGTGCGCGGGGAACGAAATTATGAGCCATATAATGTGGCTCTGCAAAGATCTCGACGTACACACACACTCGCAGGAGTGAGCAGCACGAGTTGTGAGTCGCGTGTGTAAATCGAGGTCTTTAGAGTCAAAACAAATGGCTCATAATCGAGGACCCCGTGCATGGCCTGTCGAGAAGACTTTTTTTTCACCATTAATAACATTGTTGAACTTAAAAATAATAATTATTGTTCACAGCCTGGCTTACAAACTGAAATCCAATCCAGCGTCGGTATCACTCACTTTTGTAAGATGATCCCAAAAAACCATTCATTAATGTTTGTCTCAAAAATTTTTTGATACTTAATTAGAAGGTTTGAATTTCGAAACAATTGCAAATGGTTTTTGTTTATATATA
>NW_019379497.1:486011-497111 GCF_000648655.2 Copidosoma floridanum
TATATATAAATATATATATAGTAATAGTAGACAGAACGTGGCCGTTAGCGCGTATGCACGCTCTTGTCGGGTCTTTCAGTACAATGAGAGAGTATTTTGTAATCCAATTTAACCTAAGTTATTGTGGTTAAATAAACCTCTTAACATGTTATTAGTTATAACCTTTGTTGATCCACTACCTTGAAGTAAATATATTTAACAAATGTTTGTTAAATATTAATTGTATATAACTTTCATACTTATTTCACATAAACAATACTGAAACCTTTTAAACAAAAATTCACAGATAGTTTATTTTTAAAGCTCTTAAGAAAATACACAACTAATAAGTTACGCACCATGTTTAACAGCTGATAATACATTACTTTTGAAATAAAAAAAAACTCGAACACATGTTTCTGTCACTTGGATTATAAATTTATTGAACTTCTTTATCCTTTTTTTTGGGTTTTTTCATTGTCATTGGTTAAAAAACATGTATACTTTTTAAGATACATTATTTCTTGACATTTTTTAAGGAATTAAGAAAAAGTGGTGAGTTACTCACGTAGGCACAATGTAGTGAAAAAAATAAGTTTAAGATTATTTATTTCCTAATCTCTTAGTAAATAATATTCATACGTAGCACCTGTCATCAACATATTAACAAGTTAATGCACACATTTCATTATTCATAAATAAATCATAATAATTCGCCAAAACATCTTTGATTTTATTGAATGAAAAAAAAAAAGAAGTTTTAAAAATTGGGTCCTGGTATAGCTTTTAAAAAACCCGTGATTAGCATTTGTGATTAAAAAGAATCTGAAATGGTAGAACGTTTAATTTCTTTGGCACTCATAATATCAAAATAAGAAATATTGTAATGTATGACGTAATATTATTTGAGAAAGAAATTTAAACTTAAATCAATTACTTTTTTTTCTTTGAGATCTTAAATTTTTTCTGCTCTCGCTCCAGCTCTTCTTTAACACATATTGATTATTTTTCTTTCACCTTCTTGAGGTCGACAAAATAATTCTTATGCGTTTAAGCGGTCGTGATCTCAAAAAAAGTGTGTGTACTATGGGAATTGCATGCAAACAGAAGTTTTTGTCATTAAAGGTATAAACCGATCAGCCAAATAAACGTCGTGACTCAAAAAAATTGAAACTATGGTCAAGAAAGTTTCAATACATCGAAATAAGTGGCCGTTTTCGATTTAAGTTGGAGGAGATAGGCTGTCTTATTGGTAAAAACACAATTTGAATTAAAATTTTTTTCGATCACTTCAAACAACGCTTTAGAGACAAAATATACATATTTTGGGGACCAGGCAGAACACCTGTAATATTCTATAAATTGTCTGTCGAGAAGGATGTTTCTAGTAGATGGTATTTGGAGAATGGAAACATCACTAAATTAGAAAAGAAATTTATATTGAGTACTCTGGCTGGAATTCTTAAAAATGATTTTCCACTGACTGCAAATTGATAAGCCGTGGTCAGAAGTATAGTCAAATACGGAAATTGAAACTTTACTTAACAGATTGTTTGGTATCTTATTGATGCACAGCCAATGCGCAACACCTAGTATACTAGCTTGATTCTTCGTGGCTATGCCTTTAGTGTTTTCAATCATGGAGGGTTTGGGGTACTGTAAAGTAAGAACAATAACCAGCAAGCAGCCGATCTAAATGAAACGAGAGGAGCTCGTAATTCATTTGATAGTATCAAGCTGTGAGAGTGGCTTGATGCTCACCAGCCCTTTACCGAATGTGTTGATTTAAAATCCTTAAGCACTGGACTTATTGCAGAAGAAACTGTAAGCTGTCATCTAACGATTGAAAGGAGAGAGCAAGGTATGAAGAAGATGATTGGCAAAATAATATTGCACTATGCTCTATCTCAGATGTTAAACTTTAAACCTTTGTCTATCATTAAACACAAACACAAACATACAAAATATAACCTAACCATACATTACATCACAAAAATTTACGGTTTGTTAAATTTTCTTACATTATTTTTTTCCGTTGGGGCACTTTTAAATATGGACTGATTTTCCCATGGAATGAGAACTATATGTAAAGTGTACGTAAAATCCGTGAACGAAAAGTAGTTGTAAAAACAATTACTAGATTTATTGTTGAAAAGCGTGTAAAGAGACACAAAACAATATAAAATGTTCATTTATAAGATGTTAATTATCAATAAGGTAACGAAGATCGTAAATATTATTCACGAAATGATAAAATAATAAACATAAGTTTTAGAAGTACCTCATAAGGACGTAAATTATTTCTCGATTGTCTAATCTACTTTGGCCATCTAGGTAAGACACTCGACTACAAGTCCTCCAGACCAGGTTCAAATTCGTTAACTGGAGCAAAGAGATGCTTTTTTTTTACTACTTATAATNATGTTAAGTTAATCATATGTTTTATCAACTCCTTTGTGAGTCACGTATTCTGCTGTTGTGAACTAATTTTAAGCCTGCATTGATAAATACACGAGTAATGTCGTTAATTTGTCTATTCAAACTGTTAGTGGGGGGTTGGCGCGTGGTGCGCGTAGGGGGCGTTAGCCCCACTAGTATATACATATATATATATGTGTGTGTGTGTGTGTGTGTGTCTGTGTGTGTACTGCAATTAATATACCATTAAACGAACAATATAGAATAATTTAAAAAAAACCTGATTTAGTTAATACACAAACTGTATACCATACGTTTACTTGCTTAACTTATTCATCCTGATAATCGAATAGCCGAAAACAGTTTATCTTGCTTCTTGACGCTTCAGTACTTAATTAAGATTTAATTGAAAAAAAGGCAAGAGCCTTCAATTAAATAATTATAGGTAATACATATCAAAAAGAGTTTAACCAAATAACGCAGCACACCTCCCATTTTTATATACATAATAAACCCATAACCGAAGCACCTTTGTAATCTGGGGTGCTCCTAAAAGATATTCTTATTTTATAATAGTGCTTTATTAAAGTAACCCACTGTGCTTAATGGCAACTTCTCAATGAACAAATAAGTATTAGTAGCATGGCACTTTTATAAATATAACCCACTATGCTTTGTTTTTTTGTAGAAGTTGTTAAAACATAAAATGTCACGTCGTTTCATTCAATTGTCTCACAATTTATAATATATTTAAATTATGTTTACTACTTATGCTCAAGGCTAGATTACCACCTACGCACACAACGCACGTGCATAGGTTGGCAAGTTTTGAGGGGTGGCAATTAATAAATATTTATTGAATAGGCAAGTAATGATTTTTACCCAACAAACACAATTTTTTAAGATTTCTTGTCAATCTCACCTAAACTAATGTCCATCTTAAAGACATCGTCGGGGAAATTTTCATCCAAAGATATCTTTTAGATGGAAATGAAAAGCTTACGCGACATCTACAAGAAATCTTGAAAAATTGTATTTGCTAGGTAAGCAAGCTTGCCACTTTTTATAAACTGACGCTTTAAAAAAAAGCTGTAAATTCGCCAATTAGGAACTAAAGTCCACGCAATTTTTGAAGTTACTTTTAAGAGCGTTTCAAGGGCTCTTGGTGAGTTATAAGAAATGAAGTAATAGACAAGAATGCAAGTCATTGATACTAAGGTGATGAAGCGTTGTTAAATAGGTCGTGCGTATATTATTGAAAATTTAAATTTTCTTATATGTCTGGTATTAAACAAATTTTTCTGGAAATAAACAATAATAAGACAAGTTTAAAAATAACATACTTTTTAATTAATTTACAAGCCGATAATTGCATGTTACGTTTATCATTTACCAAAACCATTATACTATAACTATACAGGGCGTTCTGATTTTGAGCCCAAAAAACTATATCACGAGATAAAGCTCATCAAAAGCTCTCGAAAAGCTTTTTACAAAATTAGGATTCGATGGATAATTAAAGAGAAATTGTTGATTTAATAATCGATCAATTCCTCCAATCACAGAGCACTTAGCCTCAGGAGGCGAAGCCTAAGCATTGTGAAGGGGTGACTACGCATAAACTCTTTAACGAGCAAGGTGGTAATAGGTATGCCAGGAGACAAGGTTACCGACTGCAGAGATTTGATCAGTAACCGTACCAGCGCAAAATTCAAATAGCAAGGCCAAAGTATTTTAACTGGAGATCTGATTTTTAAGGAATAATTACGCACGTCCACTACGCTTATACAGTGCATTTTTTTTCTCGGTAAATTTCGCAAAAAAAACATTCAATTCAAATTTTTTTTTAACATGCATCGCCTGATAAAAAAAAACCAGAATGTGAGAGGGTATCATGCAATAAGCTCGAATACTCAGTAAAACTCTTGATCTTTTAACGTTAAACAACTTGAAAATAAAATTTTAGTTTTCTAAATACTGTAAAAGAAGCTCATTTCACACATTTACTTGGTCAAATTTTTTTATTTTATCAAACTTTTAAGTCTGATTGACGGAAATAAGAAAATAAAAAATAATAAATAAAATTATGATTGAACGTGTCAAGTGCGGCAAACCTCTCTAAAGTGTAAGATTTTACTGAAAAAGAAATAGCATTTAATCCATACAAAGCTCTATCAACCATAGAAATTAAAAGTAATTTTAGAAACGCAAAAAAATCTCACGCGTTGAGCGCGATGGATCAGCGCGGATGATAATGCTTGTTTTTTAATCAGCGTTTCAATAGGTCTTGAACCTCTTGGTCACTGTAGTACCATATGACAAATTAAAGATAAAAAAATTCAAAATACCGTGCATCGAGCTTGTTTATTCATTAGAAAGCTCTTACGTTAATCGCATTATTATCTAAGATGATAACGTAATTATTCTAAATCCCTCCAAAATCCACAACATTAAAAGTAAAAGTAGGCGGTAAGGTTCAGCATGGTGAGCGTGTTGGATAGGCAGAAGCCTCAATTTTCATTTTTGTTAAACTTTTTTTTTTTTTATCTATAAAGCAACATCTACTGAATTTTAATACTGCTCTAAGATAAAAGTAAAATTTTTAGGTAAGAAAACCGCATCTTCTGCATTTACTTGGTTACTTGGTGTGATTTATTTATTTCATCAAACTTTTTAGTCTGATTCACGGAAATAAGAAAACAAAAAATAAAAAATAAAATGACGATTACGCTCGTCACGTGCGTTTAAGCAGAAAACCTCTCTGACGTGTCAGATTTGACTTAAAAAGGAACAGCAGTTAATCCATACAAAGCTCTATCAACCGAAAAATTAAATATAATTTTAGAAACGCAAGAAAATCTCACGCATTAAGCGCGATGGCTCAGCGCGGATAATTATGCTTGTTTTTCAATCAGCGTTTCGATAGGTCTTGAACCTCTTGGTCACTGTAGTACCACATGACGAATAAATGATAAAAAAATTCAAAATACCATGCATCACTCTTGTTTATTCATTGCAAAGCTCTTACGTTAATCGCATTATTATCTAAGATGATAACGTAATTATTCTGAGTCCCTCCAACGTCCACAACATTAAAAGTTAAAGTAGGCGGTCAGGATCAGCATGGTAAGCGTGTTAGATAAGCAGCAGCCTAAATTTTTATTTTTGTTTAACTTTTTTTTTTTTATCCATGAAGCAACATCTACTGAAATTTTATACTGCTTTAAGCAAAAAATTAAAAACTTAAAAAAAAAACAGATCAACTTATGCATTTACTTGGTCTAATTTATTTATTTCATCAAACTATTGAGTCTGATTCACAAAAATGAGAAAATAAAAAATAATAGATAGAATTACAATTAAACGCGTCAAGTGAGTTTTTGCAAAAAACCTCTCTGACGTGCGAGATTTTACTGAAAAATAAACAGGAGTTAATCCATACAAAGCTCTATCAACCAAAAAAATTGAAAGTAATTTTAGAAACTCAAGAAAATCTCACGCGTTAAGGGCGATGGCTCAGCGCGGATGAATATGCTTGTTTTTCAATCAGCATTTTAATAGGTCTTGAACCTTTTAGTCACTGTAGTACCACATGACGAATTAATGATAAAAAAATTTAAAATACCGTGCATCGAGCTTGTTTATTCATTAAAAAGCTCTTACGTTGATCACATTATTATCTAAGATGATAACGTAATTATTTTGAGTCCCTCTAACATCCACAACATAAAAAGTTCAAGTAGGTGGTAAGGTTAAGCATGGTGAGCGTGTTAGATAGGCAGAAGCTTTAATTTTTATTTTTGTTTAACTTTTTTAAATTTTTTATCTATGAAGCAACATTTACTATATTTTTATACTGCTTTGAGCAAAAAATAAAAATTTTAAAAAAGAACAGCGCATCTTATGCATTTACTCGGTCTAATTTATTTATTTCATCAAACTTTTCAGTCTGATTTACGGAAATAAGAAAATAGAAAATAAGGAATAAAATTACAATTAAACTCGTCAAGTGCGTTTATGCGAAAAACTTCTCTGAGGTGTGAGATTTTACTGAAAAAGGAACAGCATTCAATCCTTACAAAAGCTCTATCAACCATAAAAATTAAAAGTTATTTTAAAAACGCGAGAAAATCTCCCTCATTAAGTGCGATGGCTCAGCGCAGATGACCATGCTTGTTTTTCAATCAGCGTTTCGATAGGTCTTGAACCTCTTGGTCACTGTAGTACCATATGATAAATAAAAGATTAAAAAATTCAAAATACCGTGCATCGAGCTTGTTTATTAATTAAAAAGCTCTTACGCTGATTACAATATCATCTAAGATGATAACGTAATTATTCTAAATCCCTCCAAAATCCACGGCATTAAAAGTGAAAGTAGGGGGTAAGGTTCAGCATTGTAAGCGTGTTAGATAGACAGAAGCCTCAATTTTTATTTTTGTTTAACTTTTTTTTTCTTATCTATGAAGCAACATCTACTAAATTTTTATACTGCTTTAAGCAAAAAATAAAAATTGTCGAGAATAACAGCGTAATTTATGCATTCACTCGGTCAAATTTATTTATTTTATTAAACTTGTTAGTCTGATTCACGCAAATGAGAAAATATAGAATAATAACTAAAATTACAATTAAACTCGTCAAGTGCGTTTATGCGAAAAACCTCTCTGACGTGTGAGATTTTACTGAAAGAGGAACAGCAGTTAATCCATACAAAGCTCTATCAACCAATGAAATTAAAAGTAATTTTAGAAACGCAAGAAAATCTCACGCGATGAGCGCGATGGCTTAGCGCGGATGATTATGCTTGTTTTACAATCAGCGTTTCGATAGGTCCTGAACCTCTTGGTCACTGGAGTACCACATGACGAATAAATAATAAAAAAAATTTAAAATACCGTGCATCGAGCTTGTTTAATCATCGCAAAGCTCTTACGTTGATCGCATTATTAACTAAGATAATAACGTAATTATTCTGAGTCCCTCCAACGTCCACAACATTAAAAGTTAAAGTAGGCGGTAAGGTTCAGCATGGTAAGCGTGTTAGATAGGCAGAAGCCTGAATTTTTATTTTTGTTGAACTTTTTTTTTTTCATCCAAGAAGCAACATCTTCTAAATTTTCATACTGCTTTAAGCAAAAAATAAAAATTTTAGAAAAGAACAGTGCATCTTATGCATTTACTCGGTCTAATTCATTTATTTCATTAAACTTTTTAGTCTGATTCACGGAAATAAGAAAATAGAAAATAAAAAATAAAATTACAATTTAAATCGTCAAGTGAGTTTATGCAAAAAACCTCTCTGACGTGTGAGATTTTACTGAAAAAGGAACAGCATTTAATACATACAAAGCTCTATCAACCAAAAAAATTGAAAGTAATTTTAGAAACTCAAGAAAATCTCACGCGTTGAGGGCGATGGCTCAGCGCGGATGATTATGCTTGTTTTTCAATCAGCTTTTCGATAGGTCTTGAACCTTTTGGACACTGTAGTACCACATGACGAATTAATGATAAAAAAATTCAAAATATTGTGCATCGAGCTTGTTTATTTATCGCAAAGCTCTTACGTTGATCGCATTATTATCTAAGATGATAACGTAATTATTCTGAATTCCTCCAACATCCACAACATTAAAAGTTAAAGTAGGCGGTAAGGTTCAGCATGGTAAGCGTGTTAGATAGGCAGAAGCCTCAATTTTTATTTTTGTTTAACTTTTTTTTTATTTATTTATAAAACAACATTTTCTAAATTTTCATACTGCTTTAAGCAAAAAATAAAAATTTTAGAAAAGAACAGTGCATCTTATGCATTTACTCGGTCTAATTCATTTATTTCATTAAACTTTTTAGTCTGATTCACGGAAATAAGAAAATAGAAAATAAAAAATAAAATTACAATTTAAATCGTCAAGTGCGTTTATGCAAAAAACCTCTCTGACGTGTGAGATTTTACTGAAAAAGGAACAGCATTTAATACATACAAAGCTCTATCAACCAAAAAAATTGAAAGTAATTTTAGAAACTCAAGAAAATCTCACGCGTTGAGGGCGATGGCTCAGCGCGGATGATTATGCTTGTTTTTCAATCAGCTTTTCGATAGGTCTTGAACCTTTTGGACACTGTAGTACCACATGACGAATTAATGATAAAAAAATTTAAAATACCGTGCATCGAGCTTGTTTATTCATCGCAAAGCTCTTACGTTGATCGCATTATTATCTAAGATGACAACGTAATTATTCTAAGTCCCTTCAACGTCCACAACATTAAAAGTTAAAGTAGGCGGTAAGGTTCAGCATAGTTAGCGTGTTAGATAGGCAGAAGCTTTAATTTTTATTTTTGTTTAACTTTTTTAAATTTTTTATCTATGAAGCAACATTTACTATATTTTTATACTGCTTTGAGCAAAAAATAAAAATTTTAAAAAAGAACAGCGCATCTTATGCATTTACTCGGTCTAATTTATTTATTTCATCAAACTTTTCAGTCTGATTTACGGAAATAAGAAAATAGAAAATAAGGAATAAAATTACAATTAAACTCGTCAAGTGCGTTTATGCGAAAAACTTCTCTGAGGTGTGAGATTTTACTGAAAAAGGAACAGCATTCAATCCTTACAAAAGCTCTATCAACCATAAAAATTAAAAGTTATTTTAAAAACGCGAGAAAATCTCCCTCATTAAGTGCGATGGCTCAGCGCAGATGACCATGCTTGTTTTTCAATCAGCGTTTCGATAGGTCTTGAACCTCTTGGTCACTGTAGTACCATATGATAAATAAAAGATTAAAAAATTCAAAATACCGTGCATCGAGCTTGTTTATTAATTAAAAAGCTCTTACGCTGATTACAATATCATCTAAGATGATAACGTAATTATTCTAAATCCCTCCAAAATCCACGGCATTAAAAGTGAAAGTAGGGGGTAAGGTTCAGCATTGTAAGCGTGTTAGATAGACAGAAGCCTCAATTTTTATTTTTGTTTAACTTTTTTTTTCTTATCTATGAAGCAACATCTACTAAATTTTTATACTGCTTTAAGCAAAAAATAAAAATTGTCGAGAATAACAGCGTAATTTATGCATTCACTCGGTCAAATTTATTTATTTTATTAAACTTGTTAGTCTGATTCACGCAAATGAGAAAATATAGAATAATAACTAAAATTACAATTAAACTCGTCAAGTGCGTTTATGCGAAAAACCTCTCTGACGTGTGAGATTTTACTGAAAGAGGAACAGCAGTTAATCCATACAAAGCTCTATCAACCAATGAAATTAAAAGTAATTTTAGAAACGCAAGAAAATCTCACGCGATGAGCGCGATGGCTTAGCGCGGATGATTATGCTTGTTTTACAATCAGCGTTTCGATAGGTCCTGAACCTCTTGGTCACGTGTGAGATTTTACTGAAAAAAAAACAGGAGTTAATCCATACAAAGCTCTTTTCAACCGAAAAATTAAATATAATTTTAGAAACGCAAGAAAATCTCACGCGTTGAGCGCGATGGCTCAGCGCGGATGATTATGCTTGTTTTTCAATCAGCGTTTCGATAGGTCTTGAACCTCTTGGTCACTGTAGTACCACATGACGAATTAATGATAAAAAAATTCAAAATACCGTGCATCCAGCTTGTTTATTTATTAAAAAGCTCTTACGTTAATCGCATTATTATCTAAGATGATAACGTAATTATTCTAAATCCCTCCAACATCCACAACATTAAAAGTTAAAGTAGGCGGTAAGGTTCAGCATGGTAAGCGTGTTAGATAGGCAGAAGCCTATTATTAACTAAGATGATAACGTAATTATTCTGAATCCCTCCAACGTCCACAACATTAAAAGTTAAAGTAGGCGGTAAGGTTCAGCATGGTAAGCGTGTTAGATAGGCAGCTCATTTCACACATTTACTTGGTCAAATTTTTTTATTTTATCAAACTTTTAAGTCTGATTTACGGAAATAAGAAAATAAAAAATAATAAATAAAATTATGATTGAACGTGTCAAGTGCGGCAAACCTCTCTAAAGTGTAAGATTTTACTGAAAAAGAAATAGCATTTAATCCATACAAAGCTCTATCAACCATAGAAATTAAAAGTAATTTTAGAAACGCAAAAAAATCTCACGCGTTGAGCGCGATGGATCAGCGCGGATGATAATGCTTGTTTTTTAATCAGCGTTTCAATAGGTCTTGAACCTCTTGGTCACTGTAGTACCATATGACAAATTAAAGATAAAAAAATTCAAAATACCGTGCATCGAGCTTGTTTATTCATTAGAAAGCTCTTACGTTAATCGCATTATTATCTAAGATGATAACGTAATTATTCTAAATCCCTCCAAAATCCACAACATTAAAAGTAAAAGTAGGCGGTAAGGTTCAGCATGGTGAGCGTGTTGGATAGGCAGAAGCCTCAATTTTCATTTTTGTTAAACTTTTTTTTTTTTTATCTATAAAGCAACATCTACTGAATTTTAATACTGCTCTAAGATAAAAGTAAAATTTTTAGGTAAGAAAAGCGCATCTTATGCATTTACTTGGTTACTTGGTGTGATTTATTTATTTCATCAAACTTTTCAGGCTGATTCACGGAAATAAAAAAACAAAAAATAATAAATGAAATTACGATTACACTAGTCACGTGCTTTTAGGCGGAAAACCTCTCTGACGTGTCAGATTCGGCTGAAAGAGAAACAGCAGTT
>NW_019379497.1:521157-547733 GCF_000648655.2 Copidosoma floridanum
ATAAATTAGACCGAGTAAATGCATAAGATGCGCTGTTGTTTTCTAAAATTCTTATTTTTTGCTTAAAGCAGTATAAAAATTTAGTAGATGTTGCTTCATAGATAAAAAAAAAAACAAATAAACAGAAATAAAAATTGAGGCTCCTGCCTATCTAACACGCTTACCATGCTGAACCTTACCGCCTACTTTAACTTTTAATGTTGTGGACGTTGGAGGGACTCAGAATAATTACGTTATCATCTTAGATAATAATGCGATCAACGTAAGAGCTTTGCGATAAATAAACAAGCTTGATGCACGGTATTTTAAATTTTTTTATCATTCATTCGTCATGTGGTACTACAGTGACCAAGAGGTTCAAGACCTATCCAAACGCTGATTGAAAAACAAGCATAATTATTCGCGCTAAGCCATCGCATTGAACGCGTAAGATTTTCTTGCATTTCTAAAATTATTTACAATTTTTTGGTCGATAGAGCTTTGTATAGAATAAATGCTGTTTCTTTTTTCGTAAAATCTGACACGTCAGAGAGGTTCTTCGCATAAACGCACGTGACGAGTGTAATCGTTATTTCATTTATAATTTTTTGTTTTTTTATTTCCGTAAATCAGACTACAAAGTTTGATGAAATAAATAAATCACACCAGGTAACCAAGTAAATGCATAAGATGCGCTTTTCTTACCTAAAAATTTTACTTTTATCTTAGAGCAGTAAAAAATTTAGTAGATGTTGCTTCATAGATAAAAAAAAAAGTTAATGAATAATAAAAATTGAGGCTTTTGCCTATCTAACACGCTTACACTGCTGAACCTTACCGCCTACCTTAACTTTTTATGTTGTGGACGTTGGAGGGTTTCAGAATAATTACGTTATCATCTTAGATAATAATGTGATCAACGTAAGAGCTTTTTAATGAATAAACAAGCTCGATGCACGGTATTTTAAATTATTTCATCATTTATTTGTCATATGGTACTACAGTGACCAAGAATATCAAGATCTAACGAAATGCTGATTGAAAAACAAGCATAATCATCCACGCTGAGCCATCGCGCTCAACGCGTGAGATTTTCTTGATTTTCTAAAATTATTTTTAATTTTTTTGGTTGATAGAGCTTTGTACGGATCAAATGCTGTTCCTTTTTTAGTAAAATCTCACACGTCAGAGAAGTTTTTCGCATAAACGCACTTGACGCGTTTAATTGTAATTATATTTATTATTTTTTATTTTCTTATTTTCGTGAATCAGACAAAAAAGTTTGATGAAATAAATAAATTAGACCGAGTAAATGCATAAGATGCGCTGTTGTTTTCTAAAATTCTTATTTTTTGCTTAAAGCAGTATAAAAATTTAGTAAATGTTGCTTCATAGATAAAAAAAAAAACAAATAAACAGAAATAAAAATTGAGGCTCCTGCCTATCTAACACGCTAACCATGCTGAACCTTACCGCCTACTTTAACTTTTAATGTTGTGGACGTTGAAGGGACTTAGAATAATTACGTTATCATCTTAGATAATAATGCGATCAACGTAAGAGCTTTGCGATAAATAAACAAGCTTGATGCACGGTATTTTAAATTTTTTTATCATTCATTCGTCATGTGGTACTACAGTGACCAAGAGGTTCAAGACCTATCCAAACGCTGATTGAAAAACAAGCATAATCATCCGCGCTGAGCCATCGCGCTCAACGCGAGAGATTTTTTTGATTTTCTAAAATTATTTTTAATTTTTATGGTTGATAGAGTATTGTACGGATTAACTGCTGTTATTTTTTCAGTCGAATCTGACACGTCAGAGAGGTTTTTCGCATAAAAGCACGTGACGTGTGTAATCGTAATTTCATTTATTATTTTTTGTTTTTTTATTTCCGTGAATCAGCCTTCAAAGTTTGATGAAATAAATAAATCACACCAAGTAACCAAGTAAATGCATAAGATGCGCTTTTCTTACCTAAAAATTTTACTTTTATCCTAGAGCAGTATAAAAATTTAGTAGATCTTGCTTCATAGATAAAAAAAAAAGTTAATTAATAATAAAAATTGAGGCTTTTGCCTATCTAACACGCTTACACTGCTGAACCTTACCGCCTACCTTAACTTTTTATGTTGTGGACGTTGGAGGGTTTCAAAATAATTACGTTATCATCTTAGATAATAATGTGATCAACGTAAGAGCTTTCTAATGAATAAACAAGCTCGATGCACGGTATTTTGAATTATTTTATCATTTATTTGTCATGTGGTAATACAGTGACCAAGAATATCAAGATCTATCGAAATGCTGATTGAAAAACAAGCATAATCATCCACGCTGAGCCATCGCGCTCAACGCGTGAGATTTTCTTGATTTTCTAAAATTATTTTTAATTTTTTTGGTTGATAGAGCTTTGTACGGATCAAATGCTGTTCCTTTTTTAGTAAAATCTCACACGTCAGAGAAGTTTTTCGCATAAACGCACTTGACGCGTTTAATTGTAATTATATTTATTATTTTTTATTTTCTTATTTTCGTGAATCAGACAAAAAAGTTTGATGAAATAAATAAATTAGACCGAGTAAATGCATAAGATGCGCTGTTGTTTTCTAAAATTCTTATTTTTTGCTTAAAGCAGTATAAAAATTTAGTAAATGTTGCTTCATAGATAAAAAAAAAAACAAATAAACAGAAATAAAAATTGAGGCTCCTGCCTATCTAACACGCTAACCATGCTGAACCTTACCGCCTACTTTAACTTTTAATGTTGTGGACGTTGAAGGGACTTAGAATAATTACGTTATCATCTTAGATAATAATGCGATCAACGTAAGAGCTTTGCGATAAATAAACAAGCTTGATGCACGGTATTTTAAATTTTTTTATCATTCATTCGTCATGTGGTACTACAGTGACCAAGAGGTTCAAGACCTATCCAAACGCTGATTGAAAAACAAGCATAATCATCCGCGCTGAGCCATCGCGCTCAACGCGAGAGATTTTTTTGATTTTCTAAAATTATTTTTAATTTTTATGGTTGATAGAGTATTGTACGGATTAACTGCTGTTATTTTTTCAGTCGAATCTGACACGTCAGAGAGGTTTTTCGCATAAAAGCACGTGACGTGTGTAATCGTAATTTCATTTATTATTTTTTGTTTTTTTATTTCCGTGAATCAGCCTTCAAAGTTTGATGAAATAAATAAATCACACCAAGTAACCAAGTAAATGCATAAGATGCGCTTTTCTTACCTAAAAATTTTACTTTTATCTTAGAGCAGTAAAAAATTTAGTAGATGTTGCTTCATAGATAAAAAAAGAAGTTAATTAATAATAAAAATTGAGGCTTCTGTCTATCTAACACGCTTACCATGCTGAACCCTACCGCCTACTTTAATTTTTAATGTTGTGGATGTTAGAGGGTTTCAGAATAATTACGTTATCATGTTAAATAATAATGTGATTAACGTAAGAGCTTTTTAATGAATAAACAATCTCGATGCACGGTATTTTAAATTATTTCTTTATTTATTTGTCATGTGGTACTACAGTGACTAAAAAGTTCAAGATCTATCCAAACGCTGATTGAAAAACAAGCATAATCATCCACGCTGAGCCATCGCGCTCAACGCGAGAGATTTTTTTGATTTTCTAAAATTATTTTTAATTTTTTTGGTTGATAGAGCTTTGTACGGATCAAATGCTGTTCCTTTTTTAGTAAAATCTCACACGTCAGAGAAGTTTTTCGCATAAACGCACTTGACGCGTTTAATTGTAATTATATTTATTATTTTTTATTTTCTTATTTTCGTGAATCAGACAAAAAAGTTTGATGAAATAAATAAATTAGACCGAGTAAATGCATAAGATGCGCTGTTGTTTTCTAAAATTCTTATTTTTTGCTTAAAGCAGTATAAAAATTTAGTAAATGTTGCTTCATAGATAAAAAAAAAAACAAATAAACAGAAATAAAAATTGAGGCTCCTGCCTATCTAACACGCTAACCATGCTGAACCTTACCGCCTACTTTAACTTTTAATGTTGTGGACGTTGAAGGGACTTAGAATAATTACGTTATCATCTTAGATAATAATGCGATCAACGTAAGAGCTTTGCGATAAATAAACAAGCTTGATGCACGGTATTTTAAATTTTTTTATCATTCATTCGTCATGTGGTACTACAGTGACCAAGAGGTTCAAGACCTATCCAAACGCTGATTGAAAAACAAGCATAATCATCCGCGCTGAGCCATCGCGCTCAACGCGAGAGATTTTTTTGATTTTCTAAAATTATTTTTAATTTTTATGGTTGATAGAGTATTGTACGGATTAACTGCTGTTATTTTTTCAGTCGAATCTGACACGTCAGAGAGGTTTTTCGCATAAAAGCACGTGACGTGTGTAATCGTAATTTCATTTATTATTTTTTGTTTTTTTATTTCCGTGAATCAGCCTTCAAAGTTTGATGAAATAAATAAATCACACCAAGTAACCAAGTAAATGCATAAGATGCGCTTTTCTTACCTAAAAATTTTACTTTTATCCTAGAGCAGTATAAAAATTTAGTAGATCTTGCTTCATAGATAAAAAAAAAAGTTAATTAATAATAAAAATTGAGGCTTTTGCCTATCTAACACGCTTACACTGCTGAACCTTACCGCCTACCTTAACTTTTTATGTTGTGGACGTTGGAGGGTTTCAAAATAATTACGTTATCATCTTAGATAATAATGTGATCAACGTAAGAGCTTTCTAATGAATAAACAAGCTCGATGCACGGTATTTTGAATTATTTTATCATTTATTTGTCATGTGGTAATACAGTGACCAAGAATATCAAGATCTATCGAAATGCTGATTGAAAAACAAGCATAATCATCCACGCTGAGCCATCGCGCTCAACGCGTGAGATTTTCTTGATTTTCTAAAATTATTTTTAATTTTTTTGGTTGATAGAGCTTTGTACGGATCAAATGCTGTTCCTTTTTTAGTAAAATCTCACACGTCAGAGAAGTTTTTCGCATAAACGCACTTGACGCGTTTAATTGTAATTATATTTATTATTTTTTATTTTCTTATTTTCGTGAATCAGACAAAAAAGTTTGATGAAATAAATAAATTAGACCGAGTAAATGCATAAGATGCGCTGTTGTTTTCTAAAATTCTTATTTTTTGCTTAAAGCAGTATAAAAATTTAGTAAATGTTGCTTCATAGATAAAAAAAAAAACAAATAAACAGAAATAAAAATTGAGGCTCCTGCCTATCTAACACGCTAACCATGCTGAACCTTACCGCCTACTTTAACTTTTAATGTTGTGGACGTTGAAGGGACTTAGAATAATTACGTTATCATCTTAGATAATAATGCGATCAACGTAAGAGCTTTGCGATAAATAAACAAGCTTGATGCACGGTATTTTAAATTTTTTTATCATTCATTCGTCATGTGGTACTACAGTGACCAAGAGGTTCAAGACCTATCCAAACGCTGATTGAAAAACAAGCATAATCATCCGCGCTGAGCCATCGCGCTCAACGCGAGAGATTTTTTTGATTTTCTAAAATTATTTTTAATTTTTATGGTTGATAGAGTATTGTACGGATTAACTGCTGTTATTTTTTCAGTCGAATCTGACACGTCAGAGAGGTTTTTCGCATAAAAGCACGTGACGTGTGTAATCGTAATTTCATTTATTATTTTTTGTTTTTTTATTTCCGTGAATCAGCCTTCAAAGTTTGATGAAATAAATAAATCACACCAAGTAACCAAGTAAATGCATAAGATGCGCTTTTCTTACCTAAAAATTTTACTTTTATCCTAGAGCAGTATAAAAATTTAGTAGATCTTGCTTCATAGATAAAAAAAAAAGTTAATTAATAATAAAAATTGAGGCTTTTGCCTATCTAACACGCTTACACTGCTGAACCTTACCGCCTACCTTAACTTTTTATGTTGTGGACGTTGGAGGGTTTCAAAATAATTACGTTATCATCTTAGATAATAATGTGATCAACGTAAGAGCTTTCTAATGAATAAACAAGCTCGATGCACGGTATTTTGAATTATTTTATCATTTATTTGTCATGTGGTAATACAGTGACCAAGAATATCAAGATCTATCGAAATGCTGATTGAAAAACAAGCATAATCATCCACGCTGAGCCATCGCGCTCAACGCGTGAGATTTTCTTGATTTTCTAAAATTATTTTTAATTTTTTTGGTTGATAGAGCTTTGTACGGATCAAATGCTGTTCCTTTTTTAGTAAAATCTCACACGTCAGAGAAGTTTTTCGCATAAACGCACTTGACGCGTTTAATTGTAATTATATTTATTATTTTTTATTTTCTTATTTTCGTGAATCAGACAAAAAAGTTTGATGAAATAAATAAATTAGACCGAGTAAATGCATAAGATGCGCTGTTGTTTTCTAAAATTCTTATTTTTTGCTTAAAGCAGTATAAAAATTTAGTAAATGTTGCTTCATAGATAAAAAAAAAAACAAATAAACAGAAATAAAAATTGAGGCTCCTGCCTATCTAACACGCTAACCATGCTGAACCTTACCGCCTACTTTAACTTTTAATGTTGTGGACGTTGAAGGGACTTAGAATAATTACGTTATCATCTTAGATAATAATGCGATCAACGTAAGAGCTTTGCGATAAATAAACAAGCTTGATGCACGGTATTTTAAATTTTTTTATCATTCATTCGTCATGTGGTACTACAGTGACCAAGAGGTTCAAGACCTATCCAAACGCTGATTGAAAAACAAGCATAATCATCCGCGCTGAGCCATCGCGCTCAACGCGAGAGATTTTTTTGATTTTCTAAAATTATTTTTAATTTTTATGGTTGATAGAGTATTGTACGGATTAACTGCTGTTATTTTTTCAGTCGAATCTGACACGTCAGAGAGGTTTTTCGCATAAAAGCACGTGACGTGTGTAATCGTAATTTCATTTATTATTTTTTGTTTTTTTATTTCCGTGAATCAGCCTTCAAAGTTTGATGAAATAAATAAATCACACCAAGTAACCAAGTAAATGCATAAGATGCGCTTTTCTTACCTAAAAATTTTACTTTTATCCTAGAGCAGTATAAAAATTTAGTAGATCTTGCTTCATAGATAAAAAAAAAAGTTAATTAATAATAAAAATTGAGGGTTTTGCCTATCTAACACGCTCACACTGCTGAACCTTACCGCCTACCTTAACTTTTAATGTTGTGGACGTTGGAGGGTTTCAGAATAATTACGTTATTATCTTAGATAATAATGTGATCAACGTAAAAGCTTTTTTATTAATAAACAAGCTTGATGCACGGTATTTTGAATCATTTCATCATTTATTTGTCATGTGGTACTACAGTGACCAAGAATATTAAGATCTATCGAAATGCTGAGTGAAAAACAAGCATAATCATGCGCGCTAAGCCATCGCACTCAACTCGTGAGATTTTCTTGCATTTCTAAAATTATTTACAATTTTTTGGTTGATAGAGCTTTGTATAGAATAAATGCTGTTCCTTTTTCAGTTAAATCTGAGACGTCAGAGAGGTTCTTCGCATAAACGCACGTGACGAGTGTAATCGTAAGTTTATTTATTATTTTTTGTTTTTCTATTTCTGTAAAATAGACTACAAAGTTTGATGAAATAAATAAATCACACCAAGTTACCAAGTAAATTCATAAGATGCGCTTTTTTTACCTAAAAATTATACTTTTATCTTAGAGCAGTATAAAAATTTAGTAGATGTTGCTTCATAGATGAAAAAAAAAGTTAATTAATAATAAAAATTGAGGCTTTTGCCTATCTAACACGCTTACACTGCTGAACCATCTAACACGCTTACACTGCTGAACCTTACCGCCTACCTTAACTTTTTATGTTGTGGACGTTGGAGGGTTTCAAAATAATTACGTTATCATCTTAGATAATAATGTGATCAACGTAAGAACTTTCTAAAGAATAAACAAGCTCGATGCACGGTATTTTAAATTATTTCATCATTTATTTGTCATGTGGTAATACAGTGACCAAGAATATCAAGATCTAACGAAATGCTGATTGAAAAACAAGCATAATCATCCACGCTAAGCCATCGCGCTCAACGCGTGAGATTTTCTTGATTTTCTAAAATTATTTTTAATTTTTTTGGTTGATAGAGCTTTGTACGGATCAAATGCTGTTCCTTTTTTAGTAAAATCTCACACGTCAGAGAAGTTTTTCGCATAAACGCACTTGACGCGTTTAATTGTAATTATATTTATTATTTTTTATTTTCTTATTTTCGTGAATCGGACAAAAAAGTTTGATGAAATAA
Organism: Copidosoma floridanum; assembly: GCF_000648655.2. The sequence continues at coordinate 529,470 of NW_019379497.1, forward strand.
ATAAATTAGACCGAGTAAATGCATAAGATGCGCTGTTGTTTTCTAAAATTCTTATTTTTTGCTTAAAGCAGTATAAAAATTTAGTAAATGTTGCTTCATAGATAAAAAAAAAAACAAATAAACAGAAATAAAAATTGAGGCTCCTGCCTATCTAACACGCTAACCATGCTGAACCTTACCGCCTACTTTAACTTTTAATGTTGTGGACGTTGAAGGGACTTAGAATAATTACGTTATCATCTTAGATAATAATGCGATCAACGTAAGAGCTTTGCGATAAATAAACAAGCTTGATGCACGTTATTTTAAATTTTTTTATTATTCATTCGTCATGTGGTACTACAGTGACCAAGAGGTTCAAGACCTATCCAAATGCTGAGTGAAAAACAAGCATAATCATGCGCGCTAAGCCATCGCACTCAACGCGTGAGATTTTCTTGCATTTCTAAAATTATTTTTAATTTTTTTGGTTGATAGAGCTTTGTACGGATTAACTGCTGTTTCTCTTTCAGCCGAATCTGACACGTCAGAGAGGTTTTCCGCCTAAAAGCACGTGACGAGTGTAATCGTAATTTCATTTATTATTTTTTGTTTTTTTATTTCCGTGAATCAGACTTCAAAGTTTGATGAAATAAATAAATCACACCAAGTAACCAAGTAAATGCATAAGATGCGCTTTTCTTACCTAAAAATTTTACTTTTATCTTAGAGCAGTATAAAAATTTAGTAGATGTTGCTTTAAAGATAACAAAAAAAAAGTTAATTAATAATAAAAATTGAGGCTTTTGCCTATCTAACACGCTTACACTGCTGAACCTTACCGCCTACCTTAACTTTTTATGTTGTGGACGTTGGAGGGTTTCAAAATAATTACGTTATCATCTTAGATAATAATGTGATCAACGTAAGAGCTTTCTAGAGAATAAACAAGCTCGATGCACGGTATTTTAAATTATTTCATCATTTATTTGTCATGTGTTACTACAGTGACCAAGAATGTCAAGATCTATCGAAATGCTGATTGAAAAACAAGCATAATCATCCACGCTGAGCCATCGCGCTCAACGCGTGAGATTTTCTTGATTTTCTAAAATTATTTTTAATTTTTTTGGTTGATAGAGCTTTGTACGGATCAAATGCTGTTCCTTTTTTAGTAAAATCTCACACGTCAGAGAAGTTTTTCGCATAAACGCACTTGACGCGTTTAATTGTAATTATATTTATTATTTTTTATTTTCTTATTTTCGTGAATCAGACAAAAAAGTTTGATGAAATAAATAAATTAGACCGAGTAAATGCATAAGATGCGCTGTTGTTTTCTAAAATTCTTATTTTTTGCTTAAAGCAGTATAAAAATTTAGTAAATGTTGCTTCATAGATAAAAAAAAAAACAAATAAACAGAAATAAAAATTGAGGCTCCTGCCTATCTAACACGCTAACCATGCTGAACCTTACCGCCTACTTTAACTTTTAATGTTGTGGACGTTGAAGGGACTTAGAATAATTACGTTATCATCTTAGATAATAATGCGATCAACGTAAGAGCTTTGCGATAAATAAACAAGCTTGATGCACGGTATTTTAAATTTTTTTATCATTCATTCGTCATGTGGTACTACAGTGACCAAGAGGTTCAAGACCTATCCAAACGCTGATTGAAAAACAAGCATAATCATCCGCGCTGAGCCATCGCGCTCAACGCGAGAGATTTTTTTGATTTTCTAAAATTATTTTTAATTTTTATGGTTGATAGAGTATTGTACGGATTAACTGCTGTTATTTTTTCAGTCGAATCTGACACGTCAGAGAGGTTTTTCGCATAAAAGCACGTGACGTGTGTAATCGTAATTTCATTTATTATTTTTTGTTTTTTTATTTCCGTGAATCAGCCTTCAAAGTTTGATGAAATAAATAAATCACACCAAGTAACCAAGTAAATGCATAAGATGCGCTTTTCTTACCTAAAAATTTTACTTTTATCCTAGAGCAGTATAAAAATTTAGTAGATCTTGCTTCATAGATAAAAAAAAAAGTTAATTAATAATAAAAATTGAGGCTTTTGCCTATCTAACACGCTTACACTGCTGAACCTTACCGCCTACCTTAACTTTTTATGTTGTGGACGTTGGAGGGTTTCAAAATAATTACGTTATCATCTTAGATAATAATGTGATCAACGTAAGAGCTTTCTAATGAATAAACAAGCTCGATGCACGGTATTTTGAATTATTTTATCATTTATTTGTCATGTGGTAATACAGTGACCAAGAATATCAAGATCTATCGAAATGCTGATTGAAAAACAAGCATAATCATCCACGCTGAGCCATCGCGCTCAACGCGTGAGATTTTCTTGATTTTCTAAAATTATTTTTAATTTTTTTGGTTGATAGAGCTTTGTACGGATCAAATGCTGTTCCTTTTTTAGTAAAATCTCACACGTCAGAGAAGTTTTTCGCATAAACGCACTTGACGCGTTTAATTGTAATTATATTTATTATTTTTTATTTTCTTATTTTCGTGAATCAGACAAAAAAGTTTGATGAAATAAATAAATTAGACCGAGTAAATGCATAAGATGCGCTGTTGTTTTCTAAAATTCTTATTTTTTGCTTAAAGCAGTATAAAAATTTAGTAAATGTTGCTTCATAGATAAAAAAAAAAACAAATAAACAGAAATAAAAATTGAGGCTCCTGCCTATCTAACACGCTAACCATGCTGAACCTTACCGCCTACTTTAACTTTTAATGTTGTGGACGTTGAAGGGACTTAGAATAATTACGTTATCATCTTAGATAATAATGCGATCAACGTAAGAGCTTTGCGATAAATAAACAAGCTTGATGCACGGTATTTTAAATTTTTTTATCATTCATTCGTCATGTGGTACTACAGTGACCAAGAGGTTCAAGACCTATCCAAACGCTGATTGAAAAACAAGCATAATCATCCGCGCTGAGCCATCGCGCTCAACGCGAGAGATTTTTTTGATTTTCTAAAATTATTTTTAATTTTTATGGTTGATAGAGTATTGTACGGATTAACTGCTGTTATTTTTTCAGTCGAATCTGACACGTCAGAGAGGTTTTTCGCATAAAAGCACGTGACGTGTGTAATCGTAATTTCATTTATTATTTTTTGTTTTTTTATTTCCGTGAATCAGCCTTCAAAGTTTGATGAAATAAATAAATCACACCAAGTAACCAAGTAAATGCATAAGATGCGCTTTTCTTACCTAAAAATTTTACTTTTATCCTAGAGCAGTATAAAAATTTAGTAGATCTTGCTTCATAGATAAAAAAAAAAGTTAATTAATAATAAAAATTGAGGCTTTTGCCTATCTAACACGCTTACACTGCTGAACCTTACCGCCTACCTTAACTTTTTATGTTGTGGACGTTGGAGGGTTTCAAAATAATTACGTTATCATCTTAGATAATAATGTGATCAACGTAAGAGCTTTCTAATGAATAAACAAGCTCGATGCACGGTATTTTGAATTATTTTATCATTTATTTGTCATGTGGTAATACAGTGACCAAGAATATCAAGATCTATCGAAATGCTGATTGAAAAACAAGCATAATCATCCACGCTGAGCCATCGCGCTCAACGCGTGAGATTTTTTTGATTTTCTAAAATTATTTTAAATTTTTTTGGTTAATAGAGCTTTGTACGGATTAACCGCTGTTTCTTTTTTAGTCAAATCCGACACGTCAGAGACGTTTTTTGCATAAAAGCACGTGACGAGTGTAATCGTAATTTTATGTATTATTTTTTGTTTTCTTATTTCAGTGAATCAGATTAAGAAGTTTAATAAAATAATAAAATTACACCAAGTAACCTAGTAATTGCATAAGATGCGCTTGTCTTACCTAAAAATTTTACTTTTATCTAAGAGCAGTATAAAAATTTAGTAGATGTTGCTTCATAGATAAAAAAAAAAAAGTTAAACAAAAATAAAAATTGAGGCTTCTGCACATTTAACACGCTTACCATGCTGAACCTTACCGCCTACTTTAACTTTTAATGTTGTGGATGTTGGAGGGTTTCAGAATAATTACGTTATCATGTTAGATAATAATGTGATCAACGTAAGAGCTTTTTAATGAATAAACAAGCTCGATGCACGGTATTTTGAATTATTTCATCATTTATTTGTCATATGGTACTACAGTGACCAAGAATATCAAGATCTATCGAAATGCTGATTGAAAAACAAGCATAATCATCCACGCTGAGCCATCGCGCTCAACGCGTGAGATTTTTTTGATTTTCTAAAATTATTTTAAATTTTTTTGGTTAATAGAGCTTTGTACGGATTAACCGCTGTTTCTTTTTTAGTCAAATCCGACACGTCAGAGACGTTTTTTGCATAAAAGCACGTGACGAGTGTAATCGTAATTTTATGTATTATTTTTTGTTTTCTTATTTCAGTGAATCAGATTAAGAAGTTTAATAAAATAATAAAATTACACCAAGTAACCTAGTAATTGCATAAGATGCGCTTGTCTTACCTAAAAATTTTACTTTTATCTAAGAGCAGTATAAAAATTTAGTAGATGTTGCTTCATAGATAAAAAAAAAAAAGTTAAACAAAAATAAAAATTGAGGCTTCTGCACATTTAACACGCTTACCATGCTGAACCTTACCGCCTACTTTAACTTTTAATGTTGTGGATGTTGGAGGGTTTCAGAATAATTACGTTATCATGTTAGATAATAATGTGATCAACGTAAGAGCTTTTTAATGAATAAACAAGCTCGATGCACGGTATTTGGAATTTTTTCATCATTCATTCGTCATGTGGTACTACAGTGACCAAGAAGTTCAAGACCTATTGAAATGCTAATTGAAAAACAAGCATAATCATTGGCGCTGAGCCATCGCGCTCAACGCTCGAGATTTTTTTGATTTTCTAAAATTTCTTTCAATTTTTTTGGTTGATAGAGCTTTGTACGGATTGAATGCTGTTCCTTTTTAGTAAAATCTCACACGTCAGAGAAGTTTTTCGCATAAACGCACTTGACGCGTTTAATTGTAATTTTATTTATTATTTTTTATTTTCTTATTTTCGTAAATCAGACAAAAAAGTTTGATGAAATAAATAAATTAGACCGAGTAAATGCATAAGATGCGCTGTTGTTTTCTAAAATTCTTATTTTTTGCTTAAAGCAGTATAAAAATTTAGTAGATGTTGCTTCATAGATAAAAAAAAAAACAGTTAAACAAAAATAAAAATTGAGGCTTCTGCCTATCTAACACGCTTACCATGCTGAACCTTACCGCCTAATTTAACTTTTAAAGTTGTGGATGTTGGAGGGATTCAGAATAATTACGTTATCATCTTAGATAATAATGTGATCAACGTAAGAGCTTTTTAATGAATAAACAAGCTCGATGCACGGTATTTTGAATTTTTTTATTGTTCATTTGTTATGTGGTACTACAGTGTCCAAGAGCTTTAAGACCTATCGAAACGCTGATTGAAAAACAAGCATAATTATCCGCGCTGATCCATCGCGCTCAACGCGTGAGATTTTCTTTCGTTTCTAAAATTACTCTTAATTTTTTTGGTTGATAGAGCTTTTTATGGATTAAATGCTGTTATTTTTTCAGTAAAATCTTACTTGTCAGAGAGGTTTGCCGCATAAACGCACTTGACGCGTTAAATCGTAATTTTTTTTATTATTTGTAATTTCTTCATTTCCGTAAATCAGACTTAAAAGTTTGATAAAATAAAAAAATTTGACTAAGTAAATGCGTGAAATGAGCTTCTTTTACAGAATTAAAAAAACTAAAATTTTATTTCCAAGTAGTTTAACGTTAAAAGATCAAGAGTTTTACTGAGTATTCGAGCTTAACGCATGAGACCCTCTTACATTCTTGTTTTTTCCATCAGGTGATGCATGTTAAAAAAAATTTGAATTGAATGTTTTTTCTGTGAAATTTACTGAGAAAAAAATATGCACTGTACAAGCGTAGTGGACGTGCGTAATCATTCCTTAAAAATCAGATCTCCGGTTAAAATACTTCAGCCTTGCTATTTGAATTTTGCGCTGGTACGGTAACTGATCAAATCTCTGCAGTCAGTAACCTTGTCTCCTGGCATACCTATTACCACCTTTCCCGTTAAAGAGTTTATGCGTAGTCGCCCCTCCACAATGCTTAGGCCCCGCCTCCTGAGGCTAAGTGCTCTGTGATTGGAGGAATTGATTGATTATTAAATCAACAATATCTCGTTAATTATCCATCCAATCCAAATTTTGTAAAAAGCTTCTCGAGAGCTTTTGATGAGCTTTATCTCGTGATATAGTTTTCCGGGCTCAATATCAGAACGCCCTGTATATCTTCAAACTGATGATTTTACGTTTAGAGGTTGGCAGCATCAGCTGTCTAAGTAGCAGACCTACTGAGGTCTCTTGATGCTTCTCTTGATTTACATTATGTTTTGATCTTTTTCTTCATTCCGGATAAAGTTAAACTAAGTTAAGCGTTATATAATAATTGATCATTGAATGATATGAAAAATCGAACCAAATAGATAGTCGTGGAAGACTGAATGCTTACCTTAACCTGCACAATCAGATAAGTAGTTTTAAATATTTATTAACATCTTACAACCATTAAAATTTGACATTGATATATATTAGGCGTTATTGTTTTTGTTTATATAATTGGTTTCACAGCTAAAAACAAATTTTACTTCGAATCTTTAGGTTTGTTTATTTTGTGTCAAACAATGCTGTGAGATGTCTAGATAACATCAAAATTGGTGAGAAGCTTCTTATCCCTAAGACGTTAATAATGTTGGCAGAAAATTCAAGGGTTTATCAAACGAGAGTCTACCCGAAGAGTGTATTTCACCACGTACGAAGCTTTCCAATCATGGACTATCTCAAATGTGACTGTGTACCTTGTGTAGGCTGCAATATTTTGGTAATTTTAATGATTTTTATTAAAATTGGCTTACAATATTTGTATCTCTATAAACTTATGTATCTTCCTTTTTCTTTGTTATGTGTTGTTTACAACATACAAATTGACTATCTTTCCTCTTACAGCTTTAAGGAGATACAATGTGTGTTTCTCAATAACTTCCAAATAATGAGTTGCAACGTCCACGTTCTGAACGCAGCCTATGGATCTCTTCAAATAACTTGATTGCACGATGAGTTTTATTTACAGAAAACTACATAGAATGCATGCATGCAACATCATTCGAAGTCAACTGTGAGTGCGATATAGGCATTAAGTAATCAAGGATAAATCAAGTTACCCAAAGACTACTTCTGTGATTTTTGAAAGATCCGCGTCACAAATACGTGAGTAGGTTTTATTTTGCGTAAGATATGAAATTTTCATTGTAAATTTCAATATACTTCTAAGATTGTATCACAGCTTTGGCTGGACATACGAGTTCAGCCATTCGGATCACAACTATTTTTTATTCAGTACGAAAAAATGAAGAAATGAATGTAATTTTTTCATCTTTCTAGTGGTACTTGTTTATTAAATAGATTTCATCCTCACATTTAACAGTACGTTTGACATATAGGGAGTAACATTTTGGTATTATAAGTTCCAATGCAAGTGGAATTCATCGTAAAGGAAAATAGCACCTTACGTGGGATAAGCATATGAAGCCTAAGAAGTATTACTCATGACACTAAGGATAGTTTTAATAATAATTCTGTATATTTACTCACAATTTTGAAAAAATTCACACGATACTTTCATACATTCACTGGTGGTTGGACTTTTGTTTTGCATGCAACGTTTTAGCTATTCTGATAATCATTAGAGCATTCAATAACACTATGCCCACTTTTAAATTTATTTACATGATTAAGGTCAACTTGTAGAATGGCTGAGATATCCTTATCCTGCGCAATCTTTCTATAAGACTCCTATGCAATAGTTATGCGACACTAATCAACATGCAGTAGATTACATTAATTTGTTTTGTAACTTTTTTTTCCTATAGTACTGTCTGAAAAAGTACAAGTTGACCATATTTTGGGGTGGTTTGAAGATGCCATCCTTGCTGAATTCTTTGACTGCTTCTCGGTCTCTAAGGATTCTGTCGACACTTTTGACGTTCACAGGATTTCGTTTGGCTGACTTAGTATCCTTTCGTTTACTGAATGTCCTTTCCGGAGTGGCATTGGCATGGGGGGCTGCCATCGCTGCAAGAGCTACTAAACCGATTTCTTCAAATATTCGGCAACCGTTTTCATCAGTAGCTGTGTTGACAAACTTTCGGAAATCGTTGACTTTTACTTTATTTATGTTGAAGGTAGCCCAGTGATTGATATCAGGTAAACGATTCCATTGTTTTTGTACGACGGAAGGCTCTATATCACGAACTATTTCTTAAAATACATGTAAAAATGTGTTAAAGTAATCAGTTTTTCTAAATTCTCTGGATGTAGCTTTTACAGGATCAAGGCAGGATGCTGCTTCTAATACAGGGCATTGGAACTCGCTGAATCTACAAAAAAAATCAAAACTCAGAATTGTAAGTAAAACTACATCATAGCGAGAAAATATTTTTTATCCACTGAGTAACGTTTATTAATTAACCTTTGTTTCATTTCAATAGCTAGAGCTATAACGAAATTAAATGAGTTTTTACAAAAAGATTTCAGTTCAGTGCTGGATGATAAAAGAATGTGTCGTAGTTCTTATCCTAAATCAAAATCTGCATAAAGCACATATAAATCCTGGTTGAAAGAGTTTTCTGCTGACATGTGGCGAATGGCAATACAATTCATGACACACGAGAGGATATCTTTATATGTTCTTTCCACTTGTCTCATGGTGTCATGAATGACAACTCACTCTTCTTGAAAAAATAAATTCAGTCGATTAATTTTTTTAAGGACGTGTTGCAAGATCAGAAGATAATATTTTGTGTCCTTTCTGATCATTATTTCAAGAACTTCTATAGCCACTTTCTCATTCTTCGCAGCAAGCTCTTGAGCTGATTCCAAAATAGCGGACCACTTCTCGATGATTCTACCTATACAAGCTTCTAATTGCAACCATCTAACTTTAATCCCCCTGAGTATTTGATGGGTAGGAATGTAGAGCTTCGTTTGAATGTCACTTAAATCGTGCTTGTTCTTCGACGTGTTGACCATGGTCTAGATTTTTTCAATCACTAGCTCGATTGATTTGGGGATCATCATCATGGCATGGTTGGTGTCCAGGTGAGTTTTATGGGCCGGGCATGTGACATCAATACTGTTGGGATATACTTGTTCCATTCTCGCTTTCAAGCCAGATTTTCTGCTAGTCATTGATGAACATCCATCGGTGCAAATTCCTATAATATTTTGTATAGGGATTCCGTACTGTCCAAAAGAGTCTTGAATGACCTCGAATAAGCGCTCTGATCCAGAACTTGCCTTTTGCCCTCTCGTATACAACGGTGACAAATCCCACAACACTGTTTTAACTTGACCATCCTCTTGATCAGTATATCTTAAAGTGGTGGCCAAAGATTTCTCTTTTGATACATCGGTTGCCTCATTGATGCATATAAAAAAAAAAAGTAGAACGCAAAATCTCCACCAAGCGATATTTTTAAAATGCACCAATGACATGGACACATAAGTCATGTGACTTTGTTGCTCCAACTTGAAGTTCTTTGAATATTGACGTAGAGTCCATAGCTATCAAACATTGAAGTAGTTTAGGCGCATTCTTGAAAGCAATGTTGAGAGAAATCATCATTGCGACAAACTGTAGCTCTGTTTCTGCGTTTTTTTATCGAAGGCTCCCCTGGCAGTTCGAAATCTTCTTTAGTAGGAGGCTTCTCAATACCTGCATTTTTAAGGTGCCGATTACAGCAGGCATGGTACTTCAAAGTTTCAAACTTCGCTCCCAGTTCCTTCTGGCACGCAGAACACCAAACTTTTAGGCGATTAACGAGAAGAACAAGCCAACTCATGAACGCAGAAATGTCAAGCCATTCTTCCCCACTCAATTGTGGTTGATATTCTCTGCTTTTTTTTTCATCTTGAATATCCTACATTAAATTCAATAGATACACGTAAGTAAACAATATTATTTTATTTTTTTACATATTTTAATGCATGTTTACATACATAAATGTTGTGTAACTTTATACATAAATGTATACATAAATTTATAACAATTTCATTTCTAAGGAAGGCTTTACTAATTGTGACTAATAATAAGGTACATTTAAATTATTAATAACAGATACAGTTCAACTTTTCAGTATCACTAATTTTAAGCGGCTACATTTTAGCACCTCAATATTGTTCAAAAATTAATATCCGATTACGAAAATGTTTCATTATTCAGTGTACAAAATCTTTCATAACGTACATATAAAATTACACCCCCAAAAGAAATCAACTTATTGAAAAATATATATATATATATAATTTTAGAGTAAGTATATCTTCTCTCATGTATAATTATATTAAAAAATGTAAAGCCCTCGCGCTTTTTGGCCGTACTTTAAGTTATTGAAATAACTTCGCACATGTAGGCGAAACAGTGATTTCGCGGGCCAGAGGTCTACCCATGGCCACAAAATTGCACTTTGTGACATCGGTAAAAAAAATACCGAAACTTGGACACAACATTGCACCAACCACGCTCTTTAAGTGCTTAACTTTTTACTTTGTACCCCTATGTTTAACAAACAAATTTAATCAGCATAGCTAAGGTTTCCCATACTCTCACTGGCTTATTATGTTAATTAGTAAACAAAAATTTTTCGTACTCTGTGACTTTGGAGGCTTTCTCCACTTCTACTTGACATTACTAAATGTAAATGATTATTACAAACAATCTCTTATAAATTGATAACAAGTACAGCATTGGCGATTTTTTGCCTTTAAACCTACGTTGGTTCTTCGGCTATTATGCATAACTTCGCATAACGGTTGTTGCATTTAGAAACTCTCAAAACGAAAATAAGACAAGACAGCGGGAGCATTGCAGACAATCTTAAAACAAACAGAGTGACGTCCGTTTTTCATTATTCAGTAAGTATATCACCTTGTTTACTTCGTCTTCTCCTATTACATTCGTCATCGTAACAAATTCAGCACTACATCTTTCAAATTGTTCAGTGTTCATCATTAGAGGATGAGTTAAAAAATTTGACAGACTGCAAGATTGTTAGCATTTTTATTTCTGCCTCTTTACGACGAGCACCGAATTGTTTCTACTGTAAAAGGGCTCTCTTTATCTTTGATTTGTTGTTTAACATTATTCTTATTCTTATTGTTACTCTATGATTAGTACGTATAGCATTACTTCAAGAGCGTGCTGGAAAACCGTACCATGGCAGTCTGTTACGACACCTGCTCCAGAGCTCATATTTACTGCATTTTTTATAGTGATCCATTCGATAAGGCTAGGTAAAATATTCAACAAACAATCTTCAAAGTATTGTTGATATATACTTACTAACTGATTGTCACAATACTTTTTAATCGTGAGTTAAATGGCATTGTTTCATGAATAATGTTCCTTCTTTTGATCAGAGGTCGATAAAGAGTTAGGAAGTTACCGTTAGAAATCACTCTAAAAAGGGCTGTACGAACCGCAGCAAAAAATGTCTCTATGTCGTTGAGCATACAGATTTGTTCGACTGAAGCGAGGCCTCAAGACCGTATTGATGATTTGTCGCAGTACGGTTTTGCCCATATTAATGTCAATTTTTCTTACTTATACATATATGTCTTGTTATCTCCGATTAGTGTGACTGTAGGAGAGGCTGTTTTTTAAACAAAAGTTTGTCATCGGTTCAGGGTTGCACTCTAATAAGGTATTTTCACTTCTGACGTCATAATGCAAAATGGCGAGGGCTGGGGGACAAAGATCGAATTTACACAATAAGTTTAATCGCGACTGAAAAATTTATTAAGACATTCCAGTTACTCGATTTGATTACAAAAACTTCTCCTTTTCACAAGCTATCGAATGGGTATCAGATAGACGGCATTTTTTCTTTATGAATAAGTGAAATCGATAAATGAGGTTGTCGTGGGCAAAAAGTAAAGCCGGGAGATATTTTTTAAAATCATTTACAAGCATCTGATTTCACTTGTTTTTAAATATATCAACAATCGATACTTGATTATTAATTATAAATTTGTAATGCATGGCATAACATCACGTAAATAGCCTTAAACGCTTGTAAAGGATTTTAAAAAATGTTTCCGGGCTTGACTTTTTGCCTGTGACAACTTTATCTATCGATTTCACTTATTTATAAAGAAAAAATGCCGTATATCTGATACCCATTCGATAGCTCGTGAAAAAGAGAAGTTTTTGTAATTAATCGGGTAACTGAAATAACTCAATAAATTTTTTAGTCGCGATTAAACTTATTGTGTGGATTTAAACTTTGTCCTTCAGCCCTCGCCATTTTTCATGATGACGTCAGAAGTGAAAATGCCTTATACTGTAGACAGTTTAAGGACGGGAGGGGCGGGGGAAGGGGTTGGTTGAATCTAACGGATGTTTACGCTGAAGGAGGGAGCAGGCACTAACATTACGTTCAACAAAAATCAATTTTTTTCATTCTAAAACATTAGCTTTTACATTACTCAACTCTAAACCCGTGCATCTTTAATCTCGATTAATTTTAGTTAAATTTGAGTCCATTGTGTTAATCAAGGCCAAACACAGAAGCGTTTTAAGTTGAGATAAAAATCGGAGCTTAAAATCACTAAACTCTTTCCAAGCTCCATCGAAATCCATTCAAGTCAATGTCGTATCAAAATCTGGAGCTGGTTGACAGCCACAGAGGTAACACCACGATTTAAAATTGTATCTTTTTATGTTGGTAAAAGCTTGAAAAAAGTGTGTCTCCCTGACCCTACCGCTTGTTACAGGTATTTCCCTAATCTTTCATAATATGGGGTGTAAATAAATAGTTATATTGAAAGTGTGCTTCAAAAATTTGTTGTTTTCATTTTTGAGTTCCAAAAATTTCTCTTTTTCTGTGGATTTTCTTGCATAAATACGATACACTGAATTTAATACTTTATAGTTATGTATTATTATACATATTATTTATGATTTTCGTTCAAATTTGTAGAAAAAAACTTTCCAACGTACCCGGGGGAAGGGGGAGGGATAATTTTTTGTTAACACTTAGTCCACAGAGGGGAGGAGGAGGTCGAACGACCTCTTGCGTCGTACGCTATTACGCTAAAATGCTTCACCAGAGCTCATTTCTCTTTGTCTTCACTTAATTCACATAGTTTGTTGTCCGACAAGGACTTTTATCTCGATTTCATATGATTTTCAATTCAAATGACTGTATGCCTGATCTTACGATAGCACGCTGTTCCTTTAAAAAAAGATTGATTTTTCATCTCAATTACATACCGTACAGAATAACCGCCTAAAGAGCTTTCTACAACACTTCTCCAAAATCATTTGATAATTAGTGTGACTATCGTAAAATTCATGAAAGAAAAAAAACATCGTACAATATGAATATTGTGTCTTGTGATGCCTGGCAAACTGTCAAGGTACAATAAAAAAAAAATCGAACTTATAAAAAACAATTAAGACAATATTTGTAATATGTCAAAAGGATACTAGGCAAGGGTCATTGATGTCGTCAAACATATAGTACTTTTTTTAGTTATTGGGCTTTAGACAAAGCACAAAAACATTTTAAGTTCAAAACTATTTGACTACATTTTTTGTAGGTTTCTGATTACCGTTTTTGATACGCTGCTTTCAATTTTCCTAAGCAACAAGGATCACAATATGACACAATGGATATTCCAAAAGACGAGTTTCCTTGCAGTAAGTAACTGCAGTATTTTTAAGAATATTATAACGATGTAACATTCATTTACATATGTTCAGCATACCATCATCGTGTACTACAATATACAGTTTAAGGTTCATTATCTTTTTATAATTATTTTAGCAATGAAGCTCGTAGTTCACCTACTTATTTTAATAAAACAATCTAAGAATATAATAATTAGGAGTTCATATTGTTTCGGTTGTCTGGAGGTCATACATGTAGATTATGTAGATTATACAGTTATATGTGTAGAATAGTTAAACATAAATCATCTAGTCTCGACTGTATGACATTATGTCGCATTTCATACAGATAGTGCAGGTCTTCGGAAAACTGGTAACAGATGTTACATAAATAGTTTCTTGCAATGCCTACTTCAGATGTCTGAAATTTAAAACAAAGTTTACAAATTGCAACCTAATGTTTCTCATTATAAAGAAAATAATGTTGTCAACGTGTTATTGCAACTGCAAAAATTATTTTGTCAAATGCAAGTATGATTTATATTACATAATACATGAAGAATTATTATGATGTTACAGTATTGTTTTAATCAAATAATGTAGAAACATTTTTTTCTTACTAATTTATAAAGCAAAGTCGCTTAAACTGTTGTAATCGCTAACCGTGAAAACTACTGAACAGATTTTGCTGAAATTTTGCACACTGATTCATGATACTTTCTAGATGGTTTTAGTATAGTTTTTATCTTAAAAGATTTAATAACAATTGCAATAAATAAGCTCAAAGTTTTGCAAAAGTACGCCAGCTTTTCACTTTAGTTCAGTAAAATCCGCTAGGTGGCGTTGACATAAAATTGAAGCTACCTGCAACATAATGAAATAAGTGTGGTTATAATAGGCCGGAGCGTGTCCATAGTAATGTAGTCGAGCTGCGTCAGTTCAACGAGATGTACAGAGAATGCTGATGATAGTCTTGCAACTAGGTATCCCGGTTACGGACGACACTGTTTTCGAAAGGGAAAGGGATCTACGTGTCCATTCACCCTAAATCTTGACGAGTGCGATAAAAAAAAAAAAAAAATTAATAACAACCGATGCCGTCTCTGTCATAATACCAGGAGACATATCTAGCCAGAGCACAATCTGCACCAACTCTTCAGGGTTGTGTGGCAGTCCCATCATCCTACCAGGTGCAGTTAGAGAATTTTTGGCTACAAATGTAAGCAAGGGAAAATAGCTCTGAGGGGCACGGGCAGCCACAACGGCTACCTTCTTGGTCATCGCGTCCCCAACGCGCTTATCCACATGTTCCCGTCCAACGATGAGTGGTTGGTTATTCGGGGAACGACCCGAAGACGAGATATTCTTTGGTCAGCGGCGTACCGTCCTCCATCACAGTCTCCGTACATCGAGACTCCCAGGGTAAGAATCAAGCAACCCGTAGCCAGCTCTTCATCATCAGGAATAATAATAAAGAATAGCCTGGAAGTTTCACCACTGGCGCTTTTTAGGGCCATTATAAGTATTTGCGTTCCCTACTTAACCATCAATTTCATCGGTTCTTTTAAGGATCCACCTAAGTGTAAGCTACCTTGCCAACAAATACATTTTTACTACCATTTCTGGAAGCGATTCGTCGACTAGAAGACTATATTAACTTAAGACGGGCACTATTAAACCAAGTCAGCCATACACTAGCAGACGTCACCTGCGGAGTTGTTCTTCGCAAGGCTGGAAAACTGGTTACCGACGACCCTATACTACCCTCTCGACTCTAAGCATTCAACCAGGAATCACTGATCCTCTCCAAGGTCTGCGCTGGGAAAACCTATAACAGCTATGAAGGAAGAAAAACTTAAGCCAACGGGACAGCCTCTACTGGACAAGTATCACTAACCAATCTTCCCATCTAAGATCACCAAAACAACTGAATCTGCAAATAAAAAAGGTGCTTTAGACACCAACGTCTTCGACATTATACCAGGAGACGTTAGGAAAGAGCACTACAACTAGCCCCAAAGCTTCGGACTTTGTAATTTTTCTCCCAATTAGTCTGGGTCTTCAACAGAAAGCCAGAGAAGATCACCCTGAGGTATCCAGGCAGTCACAATTGCTGTTAACTGCAGTCATGAAAGAGTTAACTTAAGAAGCTCACCGGTCTTTTTTAGGGCCATCGGACGTCGAACTACCTTGCCAACAAATATATTAGAACTTAACAAAGTTGACAGAAAACAGCTTTTAGGGGTCACAAAAATTTTAAGCATGCCAAAAGTCGCAAGAGGGTGAATTGGAAGAAAAACTGTAAGTGTATCTAATAAATACAGTTTTACTTAGGCGTCATAAAACTGACGCAGAAAATTTATCGAGATTGAAACAGCAGCGTCAAAATCGATAACTAAAGAGTCCATTACGTGAGAGATCAGCTTTTCATTGTACCCTCACAGCAATCTCTGAAATCTTTAAAGATCCTACTTCAGATTTTTTAATGAGTAAAAAATGTATTTGTATTTTTGTGGCAATAAAAATGTAGGGTTTAAGGTCCAGGACTGTTGCTCTGGTAATAAAGTTGTAAGATATGAGAAAAAAATTTTTTTTTTAATATTAATTTTTTGGGGATTTAAAATTTTAACAGCTTTAAAAAATAGGCGTTTTCGTGAATTACACGGGAGAAACTGAAAATCAACAGCTTCTTATGGCCACCGATTATTTTGTGGCATAATGAACGTGCGGTACTTTTCAGCATAATTATTTTTTTGAATTTTTACACCTTATTATTTGACCAAGTAAACTATATGGATTCCGAAAAAATATGTTTTAAAGAAGAAGATTTTTGTTCTGAGATGTATCAGGAATATGTATAAAATTTCTAACTGAAAATGTTTCACATTACATGTCAACACACTATGGTGTTTTATTTAGTAAATCTCGGGCAAAGCCGAGACGGTGGGCTGCTAGTCTGATAGAAAATTAATGATGAGTTTGGACGTATAAGCATTTCAACTAACGGTGGTGAGAGCAAACAAGCAAACGCAACTTTTTATTAGTAAGCGAACTCTGTTAATCGTTCTTGCAAATGAAATGAACACCTCAGAGACAACGTAGAATAACGTAATTATATGTGTTTTGATCGCTTCTTGTCATCAATAATTATATTACCTTCATTGTAAGCATACCTTTTGCGATAAAAATTTTTAAGTTAAAACTATTATGACGGCAAACTTCATTTCTTTAAACATAAATCAACCGAGAAACACTATGACGTTGTTTTTGGTTGTCTTTTGCTTACATTGCTGGCACTGGCATGGCAGGATGTCAGTTATCTACCGGTTTGGTTAATAACTGTCAGTGTTTCTAACAACCAAGAGTTCTCGCGCATGCGCACAGCGGTCTTACTCTCTCTCCGACCAGGCTGGCAGTGGAGGGAGAGCTCCCCCTACCTTTACCTTAAACCCAAGCTCCCCTTGCTCTAACACCTTAAATATAATCTTATATCTTAGAGGGGTATACTCGTCGTTGGTCAAGCGGGCTACGTCTTTTGCCCGCGTGCAGAATCTGACCAATATGCCATCAATTCTTCATCAATGCATTTTTTTTTTTTTTTTTACTTTTATCATTTATTCAAGCGTCGTTGTTTACAATAGTCATTTTATTTATTAAATACTTTTTCGAAAAGCATCACATTTTGTGTTAAAAAATAATCTTTAGGTCCCTTTGAATTCGATTTATAATTTAAATAATGTAATGTTAAACACGAAATATTTTTTGGTATGTTTATAATAATTATATTTTTGACTTGTTTATAAACTTTCTTGAGGTCCCTTTGAATTCGATTTATAATTTAAATAATGTAATGTTAAACACGAAATATTTTTTGGTATGTTTTTAATTTTTTTTTTTTACTTGTTTATAAACTTTCTCTTCAAGTAAAAAAACTTTTTTATCATGTATTTACATGCTTGTGCAGCAAATAATATTTTTTTCATACCACCTTGCGGTAAGTATCTTGGTGCGTTGTTTTTTAAGCATAACTTTAAATAAAATTTTTCTAAATTCTATGTCACATTATCTAGTTTTTTTTAAAACTAAGTATTGTTGCGGAATTTAATTTTTTCTTTAAAAAACAACAGACCAAGATACTTACCGCAAGGTGGTATGGAAAAAATATTATTTGCTGCAGAAGCATGTAAATACATGATAAAAAAGTTTTTTTACTTGAAAAGAGAGTTTATAAACAAGTCAAAAATATTATTATAAACATACCAAAAAATATTTCCTGTTTAACATTACATTATTTGAATTATTAATCGAATTTAAAGGGATCTAAAGATTATTTTTTAACAAAAAATGTGATGCTTTTCGAAAAAGTATTTAATAAATAAAATGACTATTTTAAAAAATGACGCTTGAATGAATGATAAAAAAAAAAAAAAAAAAAAAAAAAAAAAAAAAAAAAAAAAAAAAAAAAAAAAAAAA
>NW_019379497.1:548183-586448 GCF_000648655.2 Copidosoma floridanum
TTTTTTTTTTTTTTTTTTTTTTTTTTTTTTTTTTTTTTTTTTTTTTTTTTTTTCTTTCATTTAAGTATTTTGCTCTATAATAAAAATTTTGAATAACAATTCAAATAATTAATTTTTCTATTTTGGGCATTTTTGAGAGGCTGGTGTGCCCTCGGTAGGAAAAATAGCATTCGCCACATAAGCGTCATCGCTCCGTGGCTACCTTACGTCCCTCGGGCCCTGCTTCACAGGTCCCTTGGGCCGCAAAATAGCCCTGGAGACGATGGCACTTATCCGATGAAAACTACTATTTTTTGACGTAAACAAATTTTTTCGTAAACTACATACTTTTAGATTGAGAACTTGGTAAAGGTTAAAAATATCATGTTCTTACTACTGTCAGCGACATATTAATCAGCTATCACTTCATTGTTTTCACCTCATGTGGGCTCAAATTTTAGCTTGAGATGTTTACTTTCAGCTTGTAACTGGTATGCACAATAAGAATACTGCATACATTATGTGGTTATAACAGTGTCGTAGTATTAATAGTTATATAAATTATGCAGAAAATATAATATAATTAAAGATATTATTTGTTAACGTAGATGTTAACACATTCTATTATTGACACACAAGCGTTAACTAACAGTTTTTACTGGAACACTACTGAGCAGCATGATATTCAAGAGTTTTATGTAACGTTTTTTACTGCTCCACAAAATAACTTAAACCATAATCAACAGACCTATATTGTCAGGCAACTTTACACAGGTACGTTGCATTGGCTACTTCAAACAATTGTAATTTTTGGATGTATTATATAATAATACTGTAACTGCTTATCACGGAAATCTAAATTGTTATGATGGCTACAGCGTTAAAATATCATGTCTTCGATTGTTGACGTATGCTACAATTCCTTACTACAAAATTAATGTGGGATAAGGACATGCCAGCCCCTTGGAAACGCCTGTAGTAAGAAAACTACTATTCAAGAAATTGTTATTTGTATAATCATAATGGACATAAAAGTAGTGTAGTGACTACGACTTCAACAATCGAACATTCATGAGTGACGTTCATTAATCGCGTGATAAAATAGTTTGAACATTAATTATTTTTAATACTGTGACGAAATACTTATTCCAATTAATATGTATATTAGGGAAATTAGACAATTATACAACGTGTAGATCATGCTGGGCGACGGTACAAGAAAGGCAAACTTTTATTGATATTTCACTTGCTGTACAATCCAAAACGGGCAATCTTTTTTTTGCACAGTGTGGTACGTATACATTATCGAATGAGTACACGATCTGTTTATCAATATGCAGATTCACTACTATAATTGATATTTGAATGTGGCTGTAAAATTGAGCGCACTACTCGTGCCACAGTTACGTGCCAACTTTTATAAAAAAAAAAATATACATTTCTTGTCATATCAGATACAGAATACACATTTTAGGTTTTTGTTGTACCATACTAAAAATGCTTACATTCTAATGTATAGGAAAATTTCCAATGAAAACCAAGTTTCTCTGAAACAGAACGCTATACCACAGTACATTGAGGTATGTATTTGCTTCGTCGATCCTTGATGTACAGGGATTTTTCAATACATACATTTAAACTCTTAAATGAACTTCTATTGAATTCTTTTTCTACATAATGAGAGCACACCAGTGACATAAAAAACTCAAGTTTGATGTTTTATCATTGCCCAAGCTTGGCCAAAGTTTCGCCAAACATGAACTTGTGCGCAAGTATGGCCAAACTTGAAATTTATACGTGAGGAGGCAGTCTCAGGAAAGAGGGTGCTTGCAAATCAACGCCTAGGCACCATGTTCTGTCTCCATATTTAAATTCATATACGTAGCGAATTCTATTTTTAATAAATTTTACAGCTGTGAATGTAGTTATCAAATTTTTGAATAATCCAGTTGTGTACAGAAATTTTCTATACTTAGTCATGCGATTACAGATGTTTGAAACCGTTTTGCGATAGTAAATTATCAATATCTCTAAACTATTTAAATGATAGTAAAAGACGATTTAACGAATGTTAAATTAGAGAGCTAAACATGACGGTGCTCGTTATCAATTAAATTATGCGATTTCGGCAACTCCTCGTTGAATCTAAAAATATCAATTTACAGGCTGAACATGAAATACTTTTGTTGTAAGCTTGTGTCACCTCTATCATATATTTTAATTCAAGTTGCATTCGGTTATAACATTGAAATCTTTTTTTATTTGTTTTTGCCACTCTATACATGTTTTCTATATTGTAAATCGTACTATATTATGACGAATAACGGCGATATGATACATAAATTTTCGTTTATGCCTAATGCGAATTGAAGGTGATGAAAAAAAAAATGTGAGACTTAATTACTTTTAACAGGAAAAATATGGACAATATCTAAGTAATATTTTATTTTATGTTAATTCGAAATCCCTAAAAAATACTGAAAGAATTGGACTAAGTTGTAATAAAAAATCTGGTGTAACTTAAATGAGCTATTGTGAATTGCCTGACAATAACAGTTTTTAATATAATTTTTATTAATTTGTAAACCGTAAATTTTTATTTTCGGATACAACGTAAGAATTTCAAGGAATTTGTGATAAAAAAGCAAACACGCAAAATAAGGGACAACATATGTACATGTACTGTTGGTCATAAAAATACTGCAATATAGATTCAACGAATCACATAACTTATTTAAACCTTGTATATCTTTTGTAAGGGTTTAATGAAAAAAAGTGATGATACTTTCGAGAATGTACACAGAGTAATACAGAACACTGAAAATCAAGTAACAGACGTAATTTCTTATTTGGAAGCCCAAGAACTAGATATTTTAGATATAAGTTCTTCTGACGTCTCAGTTATCAAATATATTTCGACAGAAAGAAAAAGTGGTAGAGAAAACAAGAAATACAGTTCATTAAGGTGGCTCCAGTGGCCTCAATGTTAAAATTATAAATAACCCAACCGAGGTTAATAAAATTAAATTATATTCTTTAAATTCCCATCTTTCTATTCGTATAAAAAAGAATTAAGGTTGACGATGAAAATTGTAAGAAATCATGCTTACAAAATCGTAGTTTTAAGACGGGTTAGATAGGAAATACAAGCTTACGCGATATACAACCTACTGCTGCACTTATATAAATAACCCGTAAGGTGTAAAAAATATACTATCTTGTATATATTATTACGCAGTTTCCGATGACATGAGAAAAGTGTCTTGTTATCGAACAAAATCTTTAAATAATCGGAGTCTAAGTACTAAGTATACAGTTGCGAGTGCAAGTCAGCTCTCAGCTGTCTGCATTCTGCAGAGTACATATATATATAGGTATAACTACTCTTGAACTTAGGAGCGTACCGTAACAGTTCATCAATTTGGGCACCATAAAACTTTTTTGTTTTTTTATATTAACTCACTAAAGTAACAGATAAAATGTAGAATATGGCTTGCAACAGTCTCTACGATAATTTTATACCATACTTTAAAGAAAATAATGATTAATTTTTAGTCTCCCCATTTTGATACGGCACTAGGCGCTGGAGCAACCTTAACTGCAGTATTACAAAAGGTTGTTATTATAAACTGTAAAACATAATTCTAACATAATTTTCAGGTGTAGAATAGTAGTTTTTGTCACAAATAAGCATCTCTCTAGAGAGGTACCACCGGTATCTGGGTTCGAGGACGCTTGCTAAGTAATGACCGAGAGACCGTTGGAACCGTCCTCGTAAGATGCACGGTTTTGACGAATTCTATATGTTTTAAATATATAAAAAATGAAAAACAGTAATAGTACAATGAAAAACAGCAAAAAAAAATTTACTGATCCCTTCGACGGCATTTCTTTTAAATGTGTTTTTACGTATTAAATGTAATACTATTTTTAGATACCTCAATTTACGTCAAAATAGCGAAGTAAAAGATTGTTAAAATGGCTATGTGAGATTGATGACGAAGAAACGAATTCAACAGATGATTTTGACATATAAACTGTGCCTAGTTTTCATGATTTTTCTGATGTCTTCATTAAGATGTATAAAAAATATTATCAAAAATTAAAATGAGCATATCTAGTGAAAAAGTATAATCCAAAAGACAAAAGCATGGACTTAAATGACGAAATACAGTTTTATGTCAATCAAGAAAATTAAGATGCAGGCAAGCAAAAATATTGCCAACATTACCATAACATATTTGAAATAGCAAAGACCAAAATTACTATCAATTCAAACTTCTCAAGTACCCTGCATGTTTCTTTTGAACGAATTGTAAACGTAATTTTAACATCATCGATATTATTTTGTGTGTTTCGTATTTTACGGCAGAGATGAGTAGACTTTACTCATCTCTGTTTACGGCTGACACGAAAATTCGGTCATTATTTTATAAAATTAAGTAGCTTCCGGTGGTTACCAATAACATAATACTTACTGATTTAAATGTATTTCCAGAACCGTAGAATATAAAGCTTTCATGTTTCATTGATTGGAAGAATTATTTATTTCATACATAAATACATACAGTCTTCTACATGCTCATTTTATGCTTAATATCGTTAAAAATAGTAACTATGCAAGCATACATAAATAAGACAAGTGACAAATGACCTACTCTTGTAGAATATATTATCCAGGCCATTTAACAGAGCGAGCAATCAACGAACACATGGTATGCATCATTGGAAATTAATGTAACACAACCTGGATCACAACCACAATCACACGACAGTTTTATAACTAACAATGATAATAATACCACGTAAGTACGTAATATTGGGATATGTGTACTAGATGTACTCCTTTGTTATGATGGCGAAAGGTAATTAGTTCTTAAATTGTAGCTCGATGGATTTATCGCATGCATCGTCGATTATTTTATCAAGTGAAAGATCGCTGTCATTGTCACAAAAGTCATCGATTACATCGACTCGCAGCTAGAGATTAGGAAAGGTATCTCTTAAAAAATTATATATTGTTGAAAAAAATGAATACTCTCGTGAAATATTAAAAATATTTGTTTTTAATTATAACAATCTTAAATAATTTTTTCTTAGAAATGTGTTTATGAAAAAGGAGTACTAGCTAAATGTCCATTCTGTAAACTGACTTCCGATTTAAGGTACTGCCTCCGATGTAAAAACAAGTTGCCAGAAAATGTTTTAAGAAAGAGTACACCTGTTATTTGGATGAATAACATAGCAGTGGTAAGTGTGTCATCTTTAGTACAGTGTTAGCTAAGTGTTTTATACTTGGAAAGCTTTGTAAAAGAAAATACCTAAGTTGAAACGAAACTCATTAAATAATAGTATTGGAAGAAAACACAATAAAATACGAGTTAAATGTCAAGTACTACACATTATGTACCTATGAGTTTATGTCAAAACGTTACTGCACTTATTATTGTAACATGCTTGAATAATAATTTGAAAATATACTTGTATTTAACAATGGTTATCATTGTGATAGATCTCATTTTTAATAGCAAAGTATATAACTAGAACCAAACTTTTTATTCTATCGGACTCTATATCCTTCGAAACACAAAAATATGAAACATTTGTAGTTATGACAGTAGCTTACAAAATCTGTGCAAACTTACAATACGAGATCTGTAAAATTACTTAAAGTATTTTGTATTTTAAAGAAAGGTTAAAATGTTTAAAAATTGTAGAAAAAACATGAGTCACGAGTTTCTCAGTTCTTAAAAAAAATACACCACTTACTCTGGAAAAAAGTACAAGTTTTTTTTTCAAACGGCTTAGAAAACCAGTATTCAGTACGAAAACTGCATGGTCAAAAGCAGCCCAATGATTTAGAACTCTATATTTACGTTGTGCTAATCTTGGTAAAAACAGCTATAATTCATTGAATGACTGATGCAAACACAATTTAAATATCCCTTTTTAATCCCGGGACACAACTGGACAGTAGAGGTCATTGGCGTTACCTCATAAGACGCAAGCAAACATTAGCCCAAAGCCTGACATGGCACAGAAATGGGTTATGAAAAGTACGCGTGACGTAATTATTATAAATAAATCCTTTATCACTATGACGTAAACTTATCAACTCATTCCTGGATTTCGGTGTGCTTGCTCTACCCAGCAATTGACGAGTATGTAAAAGAAGCAATTAAAAAACAGTCTAAATTTTCTGTACAATCTATGTGACACCCACAGTGGGTTTTCGAAAATTTTTAGTACAAAAAAAAAATTAGCGTGCTCTCCCAAATTCCACCTTGTAATTCGAGCTCAACAGACTCTACAAATTTGTTGCGACTTTGTTCATTTCTGTTATAAAATTGTAGGATTGATTGAATGTAATCATGAAAAAATGCTACAGTGTTGGAAAAAATTTTGCTATAATACAACGCGTGTAATATCATTTATAGAAGGGAGCCATGGACGGTATGTTACCAATGCACCGCGATTTTGTTATACGTGATGTTTCAGTCAGGAATTTCGCATGTCATTTAAACTAATAAAGAACTATTTTTTGTCTAGATAATTATAAATGTGGTGTTGTAGTGTGTATGAAACAAAAAACCGATTAAACAAATAATCCAGTAAACTGAAAAAATTTAAGTCCCATATTATAAAGAGAAAATACTGCTTCGGAAACAAATCAATTTTTTAAATCCATCAGCTTTTTCAGCCATAAGTCGTGACTGAAAATATTTTTTCACTTCATAACAGAACGTATCGGGCAGCATATCCGACCAATATTCGTCAGAGCTATCGAAAGCAGTAGCCAGTATACCACCTGTGGACACAAGGAGTGAGAACGATATGTAAGTCTTCATATTGCATTAATTCAACTTTAACTAGTCGATGAAATATCTGTACCAAAAAAATTCGTGTTACAGAATATTGATATACCCACCGCCTCCCACAAGGAATGGTATATCTATTCGTAGAATACATCTGAACTGTTTGAGTAAGGACTCCCATGTCAATGACATAATCAACAATTTTTACTTGATGTACCTATACAATGATGTAATAAATAAGCAACAGCAGGAGCGAAGTTTAATTTTTGATTCATTTTTTTATATTTCGTTGAAGAAATCATGGAAATCATTAAAGTCAGTCACACCACGAAAGAGAAATACAGAAAATGTTGATATTTTTCAAAAAGACTTTTTGCTTGTGCCAATAAATGAAAAGTAACTAGTTTATTTTCATCACTACATAATTAATACTATCTAGTAATTGTTGTAATTAAAAGACAATTTCTTTTACTATCTGAAAGTGTTTAATTGAAAATATTTATTTTAAGTGTTCATTGGTTCCTTGCTATAATATGTTTTCCTGGTACGGTGCAACAATCAATAACAATGAGTCCAATAAAAAGTCCAACGTGGAACAAAAGTAATTCTAATCAAGATAGGACAAAGTATACGAAATAATTAAAATTAAATATATATTCAAATAATGAAACACGGATATTTAGTAAGTCACATACAAATGATTGCAGTATTTTTGTGTTACTCACCAGTTTAATTATAAAATTAAGTAGGAAACTAATTTTAAATAAAATAACCGATTTTCTACTAACAACACACAATGCCACCTTGTATATATAGTTATATCAAACGAAGCTTGATGGTTCATTTTTGCATATCAACATATATTTTGTAAAAATATAATTTGATAAAGGTCGCTGTATTTTTGGAGGCCTTGCATCTTGCTTTTAAACTCGCTGAACAACGTTGCTTCGTCAACAATCTCGCAAACATTATTTAAATATTTAAATGAAGAATAAGAAAAATTAACGGGACAAAATACTATGTTTTATGATGATAAAAGTATGAAAACATACAATGTACATGTTTCCCAACAACCCATTAGCACTGACTGTGGAATATACTTGTTACAATTTGCGGAATATTTTTATGAAGTAAGTTCGTGTGCCAAAAAAAAAAAAAAATTAAAATAAAACAGTTATAGTTGAATTTGGTTTTGATACAGGATTTCATTATTAATTTAAATGGAGTTCCCACCCTTTCAAACTGGTTTCAACATGAAAATATAGTCAAAAAAAGATCCGAAATCATCAAATTGATTTTAAATATCTTCAGAGTATCAAAATATCCATTGGCAAGGGTGGATCTCGAAGCCATGTAAGAACTTCAAAATAACTGTAAACATGGTGAATGAGGGTTTAAAAAAAATGTGTATAAGTAAAGTGATTATATGTGTACGTGTAAATACCGAGCGTATTTTTCAAGTAAATATACATAATTATTATAAAAATTATCCTTAAGGGATCAATTATTAAATAACGCTTGACTTAGCTCAATTTTATCAGATATAGAGAAATATATCTTTAATTTAATTGTAATAATCATGTTAATAAATTAAAAAAGTGGGCATAATGTTATTGAATACTCTGATGATTATCAGAATAGCTAAAACATTACATGCGAAACAAAAGTCCAACCAGTCGGTCTGCTACTTAGACAGCTGATGCTGCCAACCTCTAAACGTAAAATCATCGGTTTGCAGATGCATAGCTATAGTACAATGCTTTTGATAAATGATAAACGTAATATGTAATTATCGGCTTTTAAAATAATTAGAAAGTATATTATTGCTAACCTCAACTTATTATTGTTGTTTCCAGAAAAATTTTTTTAATACCAGACATATGAGAAAATTAAAATTTTAAAAAATAAACGCACGACCCATTTAACAACGCTTTATCACCTCAGTATCAATCATAACTTTGAGATGTTTTTTAATTAATGATAAAAAACATTTGCTCAGTACCATACAAAATTTTGTGTTAATTCGCAAGAACGACTCATTCATCATATTTTTAAATCTCGCGCCATCATGAGCCAGTTAGAAACAACGCTTGGCGTCCATTTCAGTGATGGTCAGCTAACGGTCAAAGCTCACTTTCTGCCACAGTTGAGAGCACTGGCGAGGCCAGTCTACGTGTAACTGCTAACTAGCGCACACGTGTAATAAGAAGCATACAATAAATGGATTATTAAGTTACATCATATCATCGATAGTTCAGGTTTCAGAGAAGTAGTCATTTTTTCGAAAAGGTTGATTTCGCAAAAATTTTTTAATACTTTTAAAATTTCCAAAGTATCCTCTAGTTAAAATCAAGACTTCTACACAATTTAGTAAAAAAATAAAAAATTTTTACACTTATTGATGCGTTTAAAAAAATGCCAGTTTTAACGGTTTCTTATTCAATAAATGATTTAATAATTTCTTAAGATCCAACTGTGCTGGATCAATCCATAACAAATATTTTGACATTTATTGTATAAACCTGTTTTTAGTACAAGGTTATCTATTTTGAAGCAAAAAAAAAAACAGTTTTACCAACTTTGGCCACCATTTACTAAACGTATTTTTGTACATTAAATCGTGAGAAACCTCCAAAATGGTAGTTGAAGTGGCCTATAAAAAGTAATTGCAACCTTCTGCATGTTCATTCCTTAATACAACACTACCATTATATGCAATTTTCAATTGTTTCAAATTTATTTTTCATGCACTGTACAAGAATAGTTGTGTAAATTTTAATACAGTAGTTTCGTAAATTTTTACCAATTCGTTATGAAATATATATTCTATACCCACTTTTTACATTGATTAAGTAACATTTACTAAACAGAAAGTAAACTTTATTAAATATTTTTATCTGCACATGTTATTTACATTATTGACAATTAGTTGTCTTTCTACATTAACAGTAAGTTTTAATAATGTTTCATGATATTGAACGATAGTGTATTTTTTGTTGGGGTGCAGCTTAACATTATTACTCTTCTAGAGCGTTGATATAAAACGTTCAATATGTTATACACATAATTTTATACATTCTCGTAATATAATTGATTTTTGGTTTTAAGTAACATATGTCACGTACGATATCATAGCTACACGTACGTGCGCCCCCTCTTTTTGGAGCCTACTACAGATGATTGTAGAGGGAGAGAGCAAAAGGGTTAAGCAGAAGACGTTGATACTAGTTCCTAGACTATTTACTTCGTGCGCACCCCAAGACCATAGAATCCTACGCAACAGTTTTGGTATCAGAAGTGGATGGTCATCGCGATTAAATAAAAATAAATTTTTTTTGGTTTTTGTCGACGATAAAGTATCGACTCTCGTGATTTTTGGGAAACTAACATAGTGTCGTGCCACGAAGTGAACTAGGAACTGCTACGAGAGACATTAGCGGAGCGAGGAGCTTCTGAAGTACGAAAAAAAAGCAGCTTCAATCAAGGACCAAGGCGGGGATACCCGGGATTACGATAGAAATCAAGCAAACAAGGATGATAAAGATCTTGGTCACCATTATTCTAGCCGGGAGCATATGGTAAGTAATTGAGATTTATGAATAAATAAATATATTTAACTGTCCTAGGGGTCCTGTTAAATTTTTTTTATATATCGGTTTTGCGTTCGGTATTCTCCTCGTAGTATCGGCAGTGCATCATTAGGGTAATTTATCGTGAGTCAGGAAAATTTCGGACCGTGAAAATAAATTGGTCAGATTGAAAGTAAGGAAACAATAAATAAATAAACAATAAATTAGACACACGGTAAATGTTATAGTAAAGCGGTTTTGTCATCGTGAGATAGGAACGCAAAGAATCGTACAGAAATTTACTTATAAGTGTTTAAGCGCTCTCATACAGACAGGAAATAAAAAATTTCAAAAAAAAAGAATAATAAAGAATCTACGATGGAAAACTTCAATGAAGCGCACAGTGATGTAGTAAGTGTTAGATAGGATGAAATTCCCTCGTATCCGGAAAACGAGTTGGAGTCAGAAATACTGACCGTATTTTTAGAGCACAGCCCCGAAACTCAAATGGAATGGGGAAAAATGGGTAAGAAACAGAGCATGCTAATGTTAAAGTTTTTAAAAATAATGAAACCAGGGGTGATTAGGGAGGAAGTTTCACAAACAACGTCATGCATAATGGGGGCGGGTGCAGAATATTCAAACACCGTAAGAAACGACGCCGCGAATACGTCACACTTAAAGAATGCAGATTATACAGCCGGAAATGGGATGAGCGAAATTTCGAGGGACGTAAACTCGTACTCGAAAGATAGGTTCGACAGCAAACATACACAGGATACGCTTCAACATGCGTTCAGACGAGGAGAAAAACAAGTGGCGCAGCAAACAGCACAGCAATGTGTGACACAGTTTTCGGAGGAAACACTCACACAAAATTCTAGGGAATTTGTATTTGGCCATAAAAAAAATTGGTACTTACCGTCAAGGACGTCGGAAGAGATAACAATGTATCATAATAATCATAATCAGTGACGAAAAAATAATTATAATAATTACGCGCCCGGTAATAACAATTATAACAATTATAATCAGCAACGAGAAAACAATTATAACAATTACGTGCCTGGCAATAACGATAATAACAATTATAATCAGTAACGGAAAAATAATTATTATAACTATGGACCCAGGGACAACAATTACAACCTCTACAATCAGAGAGGAAACTAAAATAATCAATACAGTCATGAGAAAAATACGAGAACAGATGGGTCACGTGCGGAAAATTTAAACTTCCAGGATGCTCGATGCACTTTCCAAGTGTCGGGCATCCCCCAGTAGATAGGAAGATAACAAAAACACTCAACAGCAGAAAAATGGCAAACGTTAAGGTAAGAGAGTCGCTAGCTGCGAGTGCGAGAGTTGATATGATGACAAGGAGAGATAATTTGCCTCAAAACAGCCCTTAAATGGAAGTAGGACGAAACAATAACGGAAGCGAGCCTCAGCGTGAAGCAAAAATAAATATATCTCTAGCAGGTAGGACACCCCCTTTGGTATTTATGACAAGCACTCAACTGAGAGGTGGGGAAGCAAAATTCTACGCGGACACAGGAGCTGAAATTTCTATTATAAAGGAAGACAGTATTCTTCCAAATGCATTCTTTGACGTGAGGAACCGAGTAAAAATTGTTGGTGTTGCGCACGGAGAGCGTAGCACTTTATGTGTAGTTGAAATACCGCTGAATGGCCTTATGTGTAGGTTGAATGTGGTCCCACGCGACTTTCCAATAGATGGGGAAGGTATTATTGGATGGGACATTTTTAAGTTATATCAAGATCGCATAAGCGCGGCAGAAAATATTTTTGAATTAGGAGGAATGAAAATTAATTTAATCGAGCCAGAGATGCTCGAGATTCTTGCTAGGTCAAGGCAAGTTATATATGCCCGCGTCGGGGTAAATAGCGAAATAATAAGAGTAGGGTGGGTTCCTTTGCAAAGAAAAAGAGAAGGAGTTTATTCGGAAATTTTATAGCCACAAATAATGGTGGAAAAGTTTATGCTGAGTGTGTAAACACACTAAATGAAACAATAAGCATACCTGTACCGGAAATAGAGTTATTAGAATGCGAAGTGATGCGAGAGGCCGATCCATTAAGCGTTGAAGGGGACTACGCTTGGGGCGTTAATGAGGCAATTATAAGACTTTTTGAAGCAGATGGCCGAGAAAGGAGAAAAATGAACAAAGTTGAATATGGCGTTACAAATAATCATACAAGTGGCGGGAACAATTGTGATTTCAAGAACACTGACAATTTAGGTAGGCTGTCGGATAAAGGAAAAATAGCGAGAATCGATAAAATAATGTAGCTTATTGATGTTTCAAGTTGCAACGAGGAAGAAAAATCACACGTCTAGAAACTCATAGAGTATAATCCGTTTGTATTTGGCCTAGATGGAGAAAGAAACAATAATAAATATCTCACTATCAATGGGTATACATAGTACAAACAAATATGCAGTTAATTTTCATTCAAGACAATGATGATACGTATTTTAGCATATTGCTTATTAAAAACGAGTGTGAATAATCTGACTAAATTTTTTTGCTGATCCATTCACTTCTTACTGTTAGTTCTGTCTTATGACATATGAAGATAAATATTCGTTAAAAATTTACAAGAAAACTTAATATCATAAATATTATAAGTGTGATGAATAAACAAAAAATAACAAAGAAACACTTATGTCAAGAAGAGCAGTGTCTTTTACAAAAAACGTTTTAATGTTTATGTAGTATTGCATAACTATAATAAAACATTGTATTTGTATACGTAGGTAACTTTTATAAAAATTGTGTCTAAATTCTCTGTGAAATAACTGTTATAATTTATCAAACTTTTATTACCATAAATATTTTCAAAAATAAAGCGAAAGAGTCTTTCGACGAAAGAGGTAGAATTAGGGCACTAGCCTCTTCGACACTACTATCTAATGGAGAAGCTATTTTTAATCAACTGACCACTGTATCCATTTCTTAAAAGGTTTTGTATGTAATAGTTTTATATGTCTTTAAAATTTTAAATGATATTGCTTTTTGTACTAAAGTTTATGTAAGTTAAAAAAAAAGTATTTGTGGTTACAGCAAAAATAAGTTTTATTTTATGAATCTTTTTTTAATTACATTTTATTTACACTTAAAATTACAATCTAAACTAGATAACAATTTTATTTAGACTACATGCATGCCGTTGTTCCTAACCCAATATATCATAAATTACAAACACTGTTGCTTTATTAGATATAATGAAATGTATAGCTTTAGGAAAATTCGTAAGGGCGACCAATTATACTAAAGTTTTTTTCTGTTCGTACTTAAGTCGTTCCTTGTGCATGAGTACTTATGAGCTGAGAGACAAGTGCAGCATATAACTCTGTATGGGCTGCTATCAAGGAAGTTTGTCATTGCAGAAAAATTTTTTGAGTTGATACATTAGCATTTTTTACTGTACACACTTGGATGATAATAAATTATTAAGGTCAATCGTAAAAGTACCGAATTATCTATAAGTCAGTATTTCACAATACAGTTTTGCGGCTTAATAAATTGTTAAATAACTTATTGACTTAACAAAACTAAGTTAGGATTTTTATCCCAATATGTATTTCGAACACACTTCTGTGAAAAAAAAAAAAAAAAAAATTGTACAACCAATAGAAGCAAAGATAGGGGTTTTTAAATCATAAAATAACACAGTTAAGTAAAGCACAATACTTATACATTAAAGGATCTCTTATTTGATCGTATATGAACGACAATGTGTTTATCAACGCATATTATTAATGCCGTACTAAATTAAATTTTAACTGCAGTTTAGACTTACGAAGAATTATAGAATTGTAGCCCCCTGACGTTACAGATATTTTAAAATTTAGGTCGTATACTACGAACTACTATCCGTAAGTTACACTTTTCATTTTTCTTAGTTAAACATATGCAAACTTCTAAATTATGCAAAATTGTCTGTCGTAATACACTTTTAAGAAAATTAACTGTGAAATTTAGTTTGAGAAAGTTATTTGCGAAATTATAGGCAGTTGTTTTGATAAGAAATTCTTTATGAGAGTATACATAATATTTCTGCATCAAACTTTAGCTGAGAAATTTTATACAATATCACGTGCAAATTCTTTATAATACTCTTATTATTGCTATAATATCGTTTAAAAACTATTACTTTTATTATTACTATTGTTACTAAAAGTGTTCGTATTGTTATTTCCGTTGCTATTCTTAATCCTATTGTTATAACTACTATTATTTATTTCAGACAGTGGTACGTAGGAAGAAATCTTCTGAATAAAATATATTTTTAGAACCAACAACAAAGAAGTTAGTCCAGAGGGTCATGAGCTACTGAAAAGATTATTATTAGACTAGATTTTCTTGAGCAGTTAATAGAGAAATTGTTAAAAGAAAGCTTAAGTATGAAAAAGAATATTAGATAAAATTTTTAAGCTACTACTTTATAAAAAAGTGGATCAACAAAATCACGCCACTTGTATTTTCCGTTAAAGATGCTGTGTGGACCGTAATAATAATATTGATAAGAGATATCACAGATATCCTAATGAACTGCTAAAAACTCATCCTATTGCATTTATTTATTTGTGTTAGTATTTTTTTATAAGGCTTTATAATTTTCAAAAGAATACTAAAACTAAATGTTCAACAGGATAGCATTTGTGTTATATGACATAACTAACACTTTATTGTCTCGAGTACCGTAAACTGTAAAGTAATTGACTTATTTCTATCTTCGAGTAGCAATAGTGTACAATGATAAAAAAAGTTTGCGGGAGTTCAAAGTTCTAAAATACAATTTCTTAAAATTAAATATTTGTTATAAATGGATGAGAAATCAATTGGTCAAATATTAGTTTTTATAACTATGATCTCCACCTTACTTTTATTGCATTTTAAGGAGGTTTGGGAGTATCATTCACAGAGGCAAGAAACGAGGAGCTCCCCTTTTCCACATAGCTGGGGCCCCTTTCTCCTCTTACACTTCAAAAACTTGAATCTGTACTACAGTTGGTTCATGAAATTTTTTTTAAAAATGCCTAGGGCATAATATTTTTTGTTGAGTATCTTATTTTTGTACTGAGGTATCTATCAAAACTTTTTTGTTTCCTAACAAATTTATAATGTGGCCTTTTTTAAATGAAAAGGCAACTTAATCTTATTGTCTTATAATAGATTGGTCAAACTATTATTATATAATAATGTTTTTCTCGAAAAGTTCTCTGATAAGAAAGATAAAAAAAACTTATGTGCACTTGTGTAATACTTAAATATTATATACATTTATTTTGGCATGGTTCTACATTTTTAACTTTTTTGGTCAAACCTCCTCAAAATCATTCTAAAATGTTTTGATGTGACAGCTTCAACTAATATTAAGAATTTTCGAAAATTTGATGAAGTAACGAAGTTAAAATTGTGTGTGGTGATTCTTTCGTGTAATAACTAAAATTTTTTTTTTTTTTTCAATGTTTGCATGGTTATAAAAAAATTTTTTTCCATGCAGGGGCCCTATCTATTTGTCTAAAAAATATCGTACAATGTGACCAATGGTATTGTAAGTACTCAATTTTATATTTATACTAATGTGCTCATTTCTTTATTGTATTTGCTGTTGTACGTAAGCGTTAGCGATGCTTGCAAAATCAGCATTCAAAAAACAAAAATACTTGCATGCTAAAAAAATGTTTTGACATTTTGAAATCGTACAAATGCCATCCAACTGGGACTACCAAACGGTCCCAGTCACCCAGTGATGATGGCGCTTGTGTGATAAAAATTACTATTCTTGTTGTTTAGAAGCTGAGTAACTAGTCAGTAACGTCAATGGAGTGTAGTATTTTTATGATGAAAATTATATGAAAGGTATTTTCTTTAAAAGTAAAAATTATTCTTAGCTTTTTTTGACAATATTTTCTGCTTATGCATGTTATAAAATTGATTTACTTGTGTTACATAATTTTCATTGCAAGACCAATTTTTTAAAGCATATAGTAAATTTGAATTATGAATGGACGCATACGAACTACATTATCTACCTAGTTCTACCTTCTCTGGTCAATGTGATAAAATTCTGGAATGATACTTAGCTAGACCAAGTTTGAAAACCTGCTGTCGCAAGTCCTTAAATGTATTTCATTTTCATTTATGTATTCTTAATGATTCTTTTATTAGACCACTTATGAATATTAAAACTACACAATGTAAAAGATACACAATTTGTCCTGTGGTTTGCGAAAAATTCTTGAAATTATTATTGTAATAATGTTAGAAAGCAATAGTAAGCATTTACATTAACATTCTCTCTTTTACAATAGTAACGCTGTTCGCATCTTTACTATCTCTTTACATGTATAATCAAAACTAAGACTTTTGCCTGTATTAAGCTCATGTTTATCTTTTCTTATCCACTAACTATTTTCACTCTATTCAGTGAATGGACCTAAAACGGTTGAAACATTTAAATTCAACTGTTCCGCACAATAGTCAGTCAGCTCACGGCCACTATTGATAACGCTTCCTTTACAGCGGTCATTTATACTTAATTTTCCGTTAATAAATGTTTGAAAACATAGTTTTAAGCAATGTACTAATTTGTTGACCCGCTGATCCCGATTTTCTACTCGCCACAATTGTCATCCCAGCAATACTTTCTGGTGCAAACAAACAGCTGGTCTTATTTTAGAAGAAAACAATCAACAGGATACAAGTGACATCCTGGATTCTGACATCGAAGACGATATTATGGACTTTACAGATTTTACGTATAAGAATAACTGTGAGAGGATAAACGAGAAAATACGGGCTTTAGTAAAAAATGAACATCATACATAAAAAAAAAAAAAATAATAATAATATTATGGGTAGTAATGTAGATTATTTTAGAGTTACCAATGTATCGCCGAACAATTCTGTTACTTTCTTACATAAGTTGAGAATTAGAAAAAGTGGTTCTATTATAAGTAAAGTGAGTATTTTTCGATCTAAAATATGTAATCAACATTTTGGTAAATAAAGATAACACTGGATAATGTATTGGTTTGGTTTAATTCGGTATTTACTAATTTTTTGAATTCTGATTCACATGTTCTACTATCAAAGGTAATACTATTGCTTGCTAAGTATAGTTTAAATATTTACAAACTATAAAGTAATAATTACAGTTTGTATCTTAAAAAATAAGTAATAGGAAAACAAAGTTAATGTTCATGACAAAGCTTAAGAATTTCAGTTTACCAATTAGGTGCTTAAACAAGAAGAAAAATAAAAGAAATATACTTAAATACGTGCTGTACAGCACGGCACTTTCTTTATAAGTTATTTTTTAAATATTTTTCACCAAACGTTGGTACTTCCATCTTAGTTAACGTATTTTCGGGGTATTGATGAGCATTAACATGTACAGAAATCTTCTGTTTTTAATACTTTGTCACGTGTATTTGTCAATTGCAGGTTTATTTCTTAAAAGTTTCTATAGGGGATTAAAATGATTTTTTGACCTTTACTACGGACTGCAATGAACAAAACATAATAATGACATAGGTATTCGTAGTTTTAAAATAGATTAACACTTATTTTGTAGGAAAGTGATACATTTGACAAGTAAGGAACCGACATCAGTACTACCATAAGAAAAATACAATTTTGTAATAATTGTGTTTAAAATTTTAATTAGACTGTGGGACACCAAACGCAACAACAGATTAGTTATTATTTATGCGCAAGTGCGTAATTATTTTATTATTAAGTAATATAATATCGTAAAAAATTTGCTTTTTCTAGGAGAAAGGAGGTAACGAACAAGTAACAAGTAACGATACACTAGATTTGGCAGACGCCGAAAATGGAGAGCAAGAAATAAGAGAGCCACTAGAGGAATGATAGAAATGTGAACCAAAGAAGAAAAAAGTCCTACTGAAGCCACCTCTGAGAAGAATATTATAAGACGTTACTAATAATGATACTGCAAAACGAGCGAGACAATAAAAAAGAGATGATTATTTGTAGTAATTGCATATAATATGTAATGTTGGTGCAACATGCTGTTACACAGATATGATGAAAATTATTCGATTTTCAAATGTTACTGTAAAGTAGAAACCTAAAAATGGTACGTCTGACAGAAAAAAGTTCACTTGTTACTGTTAGGTAGACTAGATGTTCATTTAAAAAGTTGCTAATTCTTTCAGCAGATAAGTAAACCATTTTATTTAAACTGTCGTTAAAATTTATAAATTTTTTTTTTTTTTTTTTTTTTGTTAACTATAAGTTAAATTTATTAGTATTCAAGGGAAAGAACAGTCAATATTAAATAAAATTTATAGACTTGGAAAAGATCACGCTGTGAGAAAACTGTCGTCGTATATACTTCTATAAGAAAAATAGAATAATGTTTAATACGACAAAATATTTTATACAAAAATGGTAAAGTGCGAATTTGTTTATATGTAGCAAAAAGTCAATTTAATTTCATGAACATACATCTTTTTTTACGAATATACATCTTGTATTCATAATTATTATATTATTTATTTACTGGCAATGAATAGTACACTTTGCCTAACACACATATTATTAAGAATAAGACAGGTAATCAATGTAAATGTTCAGTCTGTCTAATGTGTACAAATACAGCTGTGTGATGAATGAGATGAAACAATTTTCACTTACAACAAACAAAAGCGTTATTGTGTTATTTTTATATTAGCACTGTTTAAAGTTAAATTTTCTTTTGTATTTTACATGATATTAATATTGTAAGATTGGGGTGGAAATAAAAATTTTTAATTCAAAACTTCAGAGAAGAATAATCTTAAAATGTACGATTTTTCACTGTCATGAGAATAAAAAGTAACTAACGAACTGATTGCAATAGTTTTAACTAGTGTAACCAACACACATTCAAGGAATATGTATTATACTCCAATTTAATTTCTTAAAACACATATACTTACGTACTTATACGTGTCTGGATAATATTATTTAATTAATTGTAAGTGTATAGATAATAAAAGCTCAATTATTACAGCAGCTTAAGCATATCCCGTTTAGTTGTAAAATGAATATGTTTTGGGACTGACATCTGTCGGACTCTTCCACTACAATTGCTAATCTATGTTACCCACGTTTCTGACTACTCCCACCTTATGATGACTAAAAAAATCGTGCAAATAATTGGTAGGAGGTATTCAAAATGCTGACCGCTCATTGGTGGGAGTCTTATGCTTTGGAAGAAGTGTATACTTACCCAATTTCTTATACATATATACTTAAAGTTTTTTAATGCTTTAAATTTATGTAAGCACGTATAAATTTTTTGTGTTAGGTGAAATTTCGTTCACATACAATTTTTCTGATTTTTTACATCGGAATATAAAATTCTAACATGAAACTTACCTATAAATTATTACTAATAGACGCATGTATAAACAGTTTCTTTAACAAGTTATATTATGCATCCACATTTTAAATGAAGAAAAAAAGCAAATAAGATCAAGTTATAAAAGTGTAAAACAACTTATACGTCATGAATTAATTAGCCAGGGGGTAGACAAAATTCACAAAAGTATATGGTAACCACTGCTACTAATACGTACACTTTAATGTAATTTTCCTTTTTCTGTTATTATACAACTGTATTTAACATGCATAGAAAGTCAATTTTGTTCCTTATGAAATCCAAAACAATGAGTATATTACAACGGAGTCGATGATTTTTTTACACAACTGGGCTTTGCATCCTTGTATATGATGCGTTATTGGTAAATAGGCTCTGAAACAAGGCTTGAGCGTTTATCTTGTTAGAGCCCTTTCTACTTATTGATTTTGACGGCAGTATAATCCTATTAACAAGATGTGTCTGCTCTTCATGATTTGACACAGCCCTGCTCTGTGGTAGTTTCACCAATATTCTACAAGCCATGATGTTACCGCCTTTAAGTTTTCAGTATACTAGACGTTCTGTGGTGGAGACAATAGTCAATACAGTGAAGAGTCCTACTGACTTAGGTAGTACATGCTATGTAGCTGCATCGTGAGAGTTACTAGTACCACCAATCTATGGGTATTTTACAAGAAGCAGTCATCGAGCGCTTGCACACCTTTAAATGAGGGATTTTACTCCATTTTTGTTTTGTAATTCGTTTTCTACATTATATATGTCTTTAATGCTGTTTGGAGCTGATTACGTTCTTTCATCTCTCTACATTTTTATATCTAAAAAATATCTTTAGGGAATTTAACCTCTAAAACTCACTAAAGATGTCTTTCAAATAGAAATTAGAAATTCACAAAAAATCTACAAGAAATCTTGAGAAAATGTGTTTACTGTGAATACGCAACTTTGTAATAATTTAACAGGGCTGTGCCTTCAACGTGTAGCAATGCTACTTGTTTTCTCTTTTGGACCTCCACATTCTCTATGCCCAGGCACTAAGAATAAGTTTGCCTCTTTTAACTTAATCACTCTCGCTAATTGCACGCATTTGCCGAGTTATACACACACACTATTGCAGTCTCTTACTCTTGTTAATGGTATCAAGAGCGTTGATAATGTAGAGATCCTATTACATATGCGCAATATATATCAATTTAACAGTTTTAACATCTTTTCTCCTTTTCACCAGTACTCTATCTCACACCATATATATGGATCCATAAGTGTACAGCAATTTCGAAGTTACATCTTTCCATTACAAGTTAAACACATTAAAAAAAAGAACGAAATAAATAATGCTAGGAATGATTTTGTATTTGACATTCTCAGTCCTGTCAATTCAGTAATAGATTTTAAATTCTTACTGGACACTTGTTAGGTAGGAATAGTAGCTAACATCTGGTAAGAAGGGGCATATTTCACAAGCAAATCCTCTGACTTGATCTTCTCTATAATAATGGAAGTTTTCACGCTTATGTGTTTTTTAGCTTAGTCATAATTACCATTTATTCCAAAGCTAATGGTGTATTTGTTATTACTAAAGTTAAAGTTGAGCTTGATCCTTGGAGACGTATTTCTTAACTGAGTCTTCGTAGCCAACACACTTCTATCTCTACAGAATATAAAATAAAGAGAAAAACTCTGCTTTAGTGCTTGAGGTTTTTTGATGTAAAACGTCTATTGGCGTGCTAAGGGGTTCAACCGACGCGATGAAGCAAACCGTGGGATAGCACGATCTCCGGCTTAACTTGACTTGGCTCTCTGTCTCTTTCTCCGAGCGCTTACTGCCACCCCTCTCTTGCTTGTAAAATATACTTCCCACATACATAGCTATATAGAAGGGTATATAATAATTAATTATTAAACATTTATATACTGTACATATGTATCGTTCATATATATTGTCTACGTACGCATATATATTATATATTCTACATGTGTAAATAAAATTTTCAAATTTTACTGACTCCGAGAATCAAGCCCCCATCCTTTGGATTGGTAGTCAAAGACCTTATTGATCGTGCTACGCAGCATGCCAAAATAGTCTCTGTTGTTATTACTTGTAGATACCAACCAAGAAACTTCTGAATAAGAAAATTAATCGATAATTGAGCTTTTTTATATTAAATATAATTCAGCCCACCTATTACAAAAAAAATAGTTATGACTATTTTTGAGTGGTTAAATAATGTTAAGATTGTTTAAAGTTGTGTTTTGAAGTTTGTTTTGCTTATATCTTTTGAACAAGGTCAACTCTCCTTTGAGACAACGCGAACTATAATATTCAGGGTGATAAAATGTAGGATGGATGAGTGAGAGCGGGTTCTTTTATAAATAAAAACAACAATTATTCGCGGGACGACACTACTTACCTAGGCATAAAACTCTCGCGGATTGAAAGAAAGCCGGGGTAAGTGTAATATTTTTATATAATCAGTCAATAAAAGGTACAGAACAATTATAATTGTAAGAAATAAGTAACCTTAATGCTACGCCTTACACGCTTCGCTCGCAACGTGACAAGATAACGCGCTACACGATTCGCGAGGATCCTTTAGTACCTAAAGAGAGCTCTCTTACCTCAGTTGCGCCGTCCGTAATAAATACTCCAACACCGCACCGCGGAGGATGGGTGTCGAGGAAGTGCCGCAGGGGGCTCGGGAGCGCACAGGAGATTCGAGACCTGGCTGTCCAAGCGCGTCCCGACGTCTCGAGCTGCCAAACGCTTGGACGACGGGCAACACTCTGTTGCCGCGTTGCGCTCGCCGTAGAAGATCACGATTACCCGTGGACACCTTCTCCCACCGAGTAACACCAAAACCACACACGCTTTACTCACACTACTATTCTATCCCAGCGCCTGGGCACTCGTATACATTTGTTGGTTATCCGATTAATTAGTCGCACGCTCGCTTACAATACAACACGCGGGACGCCGAAAATGCCTCTCCCCCAGTTGAGACGCTAATAATCAAGGCCCGCGCGGCCTGTTGCGCCATAGAGAAAAACAGGTGGCGCAGCGAAAACTCAGCTCTCAAAAAAAAGTGACGGCACGTCAAGGGAGAGAGAAGGATAGCGCACTAATTGCTTCGGTAAATTAAGACGCAGAGCACGCGGGTCACAAAACGCCCGAAAATCTTTTAACAATTTGATGTACAGAAAAAATAAAAATAACAGCGTGTAGGGCAAAAAATTTTCTATCCATAACCACTTTTTTCTTAACATTTTGTGCTTGTCAGAAAAAAATTAAAAAGGCATTTTGGTAGTAACTGTAAAAGTAAGTGAGACAGAGAGAGCAATTGATCGTCTGATGTTGCGCTCTCTCTCTCTCTCTCTCTCTCTCTTTATTGTACTACTAAAGGTAGGCCTTTCTCATTGCTGTGTTAAATATTTTGTGCTTGTAGAATATGACTAATGAATATAAGAATTAGTACCATTTTTCATCACTTTTTAAGAATTTCTTCTCGGTGGACGGGATTATTTTAAAATATTAATATTTAACCATATTGCAAAATCTCCAGAGGTTCTTCTAATTGTGTTTATTTAAACTCCATCTTAACCCGTCTTTAGTAAAGAGTCAACCCAACGAAACTCGCGTACGTTTGCAACTACGCGCAGTAAATAGGTATACAAATCCGAAAAAAAACAGAGAGACAAAGAAAGTAATGCACACGAACGTTTGTTAAACTAATGTATATACCTACGTATAGAGAGGTAGTACAGATACTCTTCGCCCTATATTATTGTTCTTTCTCGTTCTCGTTGTTTATATGTTAATTAACAAAAAAAATATGAACATAATTTGCTTTTTCCTAATCTATAATGTTCACTATTAAAAATACATATTCATAAATAAACTGTCTTTCTAATATAAATATATAAAATGAAGATTATTAAGAGCCAAAAAAATAAATATTTTTCCTATCTTGTGCGTTTTTGAGAGGTTGTTGTACTCTCAGTAGGGAAAATAAGATTCACCACATAAGCACCATTGCTCCGTGGCTGCTTTACGTTCCTCGGGCTCTGTTTCGCAGGTCCCTTGGGCCGCAAAATAGCCCTGAAGACGATGGCACTTATTTGACGAAAATTACTCTTTTGATCATAGACAATTAAGAACTACTGAGTTTAATAACATATTCTTCAATGTTTCACATTTGTTGGGGGTCCCGAAACCCACACTATTTTTTCATCTAATTAATCCTCCTTGCAACATGAAAATAGACTTGCTCATTGAGCGTGGATAATTTATTTTAGGTACGTAGCTTGCATAATAGTATCCTGTGAGTTGTCTAACAAAATTTTTGTGGTATGACAGTTTCAAACCTTTCGTTGCCATTAGGTACTGCATAACTTTCTTAGATACTTTTCCATATTGGACTTTGTAGCAGGTATAAAGTTGGCTAAGATTACTCATTGAATATGCAATATCAGGCCAGATTGATCGAACTGAATAGAGTAGAGGATCAATTACATTTTAGCATGGTATCGTTTTTCGAGCATTTCTGTGCAGATTTCTTCTGAATGAATGTCAATCAAATAGAACTGTATGGTTACATTCAATAAATTATTCTAAGCAAGTTATTCTTGACATCAAAAACGATAATAGCTGTTTGACTAAAATTTGTAGTAATCATAAATAATTACATGATATTCATAATACAGTACTAATTTAAAAAAACCAAAAGTTTCCTAGAGAAATGTATACGTAGTTCCCAACGAGAACTTAAGAAAAACATTTTTAATAAGATGTTGAATAGTACTTTTTAATACTCATTCAAACATCGCTATTCGTTTTTCAAAATTATTACGCTTAAAATCTGTTCCGTTCAAGTCACACACTTACCAGCATTTCTAATATGTGTATTTTAATTCTAAAAAAAAAAAATATGTTTTTCATACTAGAAAGCAAAGCATATTTACATGAAAAGGTGAACGCTAAGAGTTATAATAAAAACAAGCACAGCATGCGTTGTAAATGTTGTCTCTCCAGGACTAACAGCAACAGTCAGACATCAAGCTTAGTCTGAAATACGAAATTAAAAAGCTTTTTGAGTGCTAAGAAAATTAAAATTACCAATCTAAAATAACTCAAACCTGGATTTTGGATTTATCTTTATACTACTTTTTTGTGCATTAGTAGTAGAGTGACTGGATGGTTTCATTTCTTCTTGTTCTTTTAATTTATGCAGGTCTTCTGCCATAAATCTTAACATATTAAGCATTGTTTTCATTTAAAGCATTTACTGCTCTGCTAGTTTTGTTACGTTTAAAAGTAGTTAGAAATAACAGTAAAATGCAATTATGCATACACATATTATGTTGGCGATGATTAAAACTGTAAGA
Source organism: Copidosoma floridanum (assembly GCF_000648655.2). Next base: position 573,355 of record NW_019379497.1, read on the forward strand.
AACAATGAAGCACGTGTTATGTAAGTCAAGTCTACTCAAACCTTACTACTACCTTTGATGTTGAAGACATCAGAGCTGTCAAAGTTTTAGTAGACTGCTGAAATGGATTTGCCTTTAAACCAACTACTTATTGTTCAAATTTAATCTTAATTGTGTTACATCCCAAGTTTAAGCACATGAATTGTACTATGAGCACAAACGAAATTCATCTGTTTTAATTCATATAAGATGTAATATGTATATACACAAGCTCACATGGCAAGCTTATACATCACGATGTATATAATATCTCATATTATATAGTTGTAAGACCAAATTCAACCAACGACCCCTCTCGCTTTTTCATCACCCTTTAAAGTCATTAATATTTCTTTGAGCCCACCTATCCTCTCAAAATGAAGTAAAAACTTCATTTTGAGTGGCCTTCCTCCGGCCCGCCTCCAATACCCTTTATAGTAGTTGTTAAAATCCAATGATTCATCACAATTTATGACAATGTTATAAAAATACCAAACAATACACAGTAAAATTATCACTAAAAAGATGACTTTATTAACATGATACATGTGTGCTGATTCTAGAAATTTACATGAGTGTTAATAATTTTTCTACGTGTTTTGTAAACAATGACATGTTTTTACACAAGTAAAATTTGTAATGGATACATTTGATATCAAGATTACTCTTAAGAGATCTTCAGTCCCCGCCGCACAAATAATTTTTTTTTTAATAACAAACAAAAATAAATTAATGTACAGAAACGTGTATCTGAAACCTTCTGAACCATCAATAAAATAAAGTTTTATTGTACTTTTAATCATTACGTTGACAGGGCTGCTTGTCTTCGTGCAAAGAAGCAGTCAAGTTGATCTGCTCATGGCACCTTGGCACCATCTCACAAGAGTGGCTGGCATTGGAATGCATGTCCCTCACGTACCTTACTGCTTGGTATCGCGGCTCATTTTCATCTATCTGGCTGCCCGAACAGGAGACTTTAGTAAAAGGAGTCCCGAGCAACAAGCAAAAGCTTAGCTCAAACCCTATACATTACGCCGACGTAACACATACTTCTTCAAAACTGTTATGGATTAGGGAATCGTGTTCTACTAAACCTGAAGCAATAGCAGAATCTTTGAATGTACTATACAGTATTTCATAAATATCTTTTAACTTTTCAGTATTCAATTAAAAAATTATTTACCACCATAAAAGGACATGGATGAGCCAAGAGTGATTAAAACAGTACCTCTATCGATGTCTAAGCCTAAAAATAACCTAATAACCCATATATGTATCACAAACATTACTTGTTATACCAGTGATGATGTCACATGGAAACTTCAGGTAAATTTTGATTTTGTAATTTTTAAGACCTTCTGTATTTGCAATTTGATTTAAATCTTTGTATTTTTTCTTAATGAATATTGTTTCATTATTTGTGTTAGTACTTTAATATGTTTCTTAGATAACTCTGGATTTAATTTAATNTCGAAGAATATACAAAGTGATAAAACTTCCAAAAGTAAAAAGACGATTGAGGTGAAGATTTTATCAATAATAAACATAATCGTGCTCTTTAACAGAACAATCAAATTCATAAATTAGGAGATCAATTATGTAAATTGTTGAGTTAACCGATTTTTTTAGGTAAGTTGGTTAGGGGTTAGCTGATTATTAGAAGAAAAATGATCGACCAATGTCACTGTCCAAATAGTTAGCCTGCTGTATGTCGTTACGTACATATATATATATATAAATGACTGTAAGAAGGATTATTGGAATTTTTCATTATAGATATAGGTGTCATACGACAAACTTGATCTGGTATTTTTTAAATTATAAATTTTTTTTTTCACTCACAACACTGGCACTAAATGACGTAAAACAGAAATTAATATTGTAATGTCGAAAAAAATATTTAAAATTATCATCGTTTTGCAATTGTTGTTTTAATTAATTATCATGCAGACTTCAAACAGGTGAAAATATTCTTTCACATTTAAAACAACCTAGTTTTTGTCCTTTACTTTGCCCAAATTTAGCAGAACAAAAATCGCATTTAACATTTGTTTCGTTCAAAAAATTTGTCTTAATAAATTATTTTTCTTTGTATATAACATTTTTAAATATATCTATCTCATTTGTAAGCACATTTTTTCTGGAACAGTTATTTTATTATATTATTTTACTATTTGTGACACTACATATTTTTTGTTTTGTGTTTGAAATTGCATTGTATGTGGATTAACATTTACATGTTTAAGCAGTGTCATCTTATTATCTGCAATAAATGTAATGCTTTACACAGTATATTGTGTTACGAAATATTTATATGTGATGTACATTACTTTTTTAAGTATGAAATCGCATGACTCATAGCTTAAGCCTAAAAATAAAGAAGTTGCATTAAATCACACAGCTCTTACTTCACAACATAGTATTAGAGGGTTGGCGTGTAAAGCACACAGAGGGTAAAGCTCTAGTAGTATATACTATACTAGCAGCCCCCCGTCTCGGCTTCGCCCGAGACTTACTAAATAAAACACCGTAGTGTGTTAAATCCGTATAGTTTATTTGGTTAAATAATGAGGTGTAAAAATTCAAAGAAATTATTATGCTGAAAAGTACCATGCGTTCTTTATGCCATAAAATAATCGGTGGCCATAAGAAGCCGTTGATTTACAGTTTCTCCCGTGTAATTCACAAAAACGGCTTTTTTTTAAAGCTGTTAAGATTTTAAACCCCCTAAATATTTATATTAAAAATTTTTTTTTTTCTCATATCTCACAACTTTATTACCAGAGCAACAAAGTCCTGGACCTTAAACCGTACATTTTTATTGCCACAAAAACACAAATACATTTTCTACTCATTAAAAAATCTGAAGTAGGATCTTTAAAGATTTCAGAGATTGCTGTGAGGGTACAATGAAAAGCTGATCTCTCACGTAATGGACTCTTTAGTTGTCGATTTTGACGCTGCTGTTTCAATCTCGCTAAATTTTCTGCGTCAGTTTTATGACGCCTAAGTAAAATTGTATTTATTAGATACACTTACAGTTTTTCTTCCAATTCACCCTCTTGCGACTTTTGGCATGCTTAAAATTTTTGTGACCCCTAAAAGCTGTTTTTTGTCAACTTTGTTAAGTTCTAATATATTTGTTGGCAAGGTAGTTCGACGTCCGATGGCCCTAAAAAAGACCGGTGAGCTTCTTAAGTTAACTCTTTCTTGACTGCAGTTAACAGCAATTGTGACTACCTGGAAACCTCAGGGTGATCTTCTCTGGCTTGCTCTTAAAGACCCAGACGGATTGGGAGAAAAATTACAAAGTCCAAAGCTTTGGGGCTAGTTGTAGTGCTCTTTCCCAACGTCTCCCGGTATAACGTCGAAGACGTTGGTGACTAAACCACCTTTTTTATTTGCAGATTCAGTTGTTTTGGTGATCTTAGATGGGGAGATTGGTTAGTGATACTTGTCCAGAGGAGGCAGTCCCGTTGGCTCAAGTTTTTTTTTCCTTCATAGCTGTTATAGGTCTGCCCAACGCAGACCTTGTAGAGGATCAGTGATTCCTGGTTGAATGCTTAGAGTCGAGAGGGTAGTATAGGATCGTCGGTCACCGGGTTTTCCAGCCTTGCGAAGAACAACTCCGCAGGTGACGTCTGCTAGTTAATGGCTGACTTGGTTAAATAGTGCCCGTCTCTAGTTAATATAGTCTTTTAGTTGACGAATCGCTTCCGGAAATGGTAATAAAAATGTATTTGTTGGCAAGGTAGTTTACACTTAGGTGGATCCTGAAAAGAACCAATGAAATTGATGGTTAAGTAGGGAACGTAAGTACTTATAATGGCCCTAAAAAGCGCCAGTGGTGAAACTTCCAGGCTATTCTTATTCCTGATGATGAAGAGCTGGCTACAGTTGCTTGATTCTTACCCTGGGAGTCTCGATGTACGGAGACTGTGATGGAGGGAGGTACGCCGCTGACCGAAGAATATCTCGTCTCGGGTCGTTCCCCGGATAACCAACCGCTCATCGTTAGACGGGAACATGTGGGTAAGCGCATTGGGGACGCAATGACCAAGAAGGTAGCCGTTGTGGCTGCCCGTGCCCCCCAGAGCTGTTTTTCCTGGCTTACATTTGTAGCCAAAAATTTTCTGACTGCACCAGGCGGGACTGCCACTCAACTCTGAACAGTTGGTGCAGATTGTGCTCTGGCTAGATATGTTTCCTGGTATTCTGCCAGAGACGTCATCGATTGGAATGACTTTATTTTCTTGATCGCACTCGTCGAGATTCAGGGTGAATGGACACCTAGGTCCCTTCCCCCTTAGAGAAGAGTATTGTCTGTAACCGGGATACCCAGCTGCAAGGCTAGCATAAGCATTCTACATACATCTTGTTGAACTGCCGAAGCTCGACTACATCACTACTGAGACGCTCTGGCCTATTATAACCACACTTATTTAATTGTGTTGCAGGTAGCTTCGATTTTATGTCGACGCCACCTAGCGGATTTTACTGAACTAAAGTGAAAAGCTGGCGTATTTTTGCAAAACTTTGAGCTCATTTATTGCTATTGTTATTAAGTTTTTTTAAGATAAGAACTATACTAAAACCATCTAGGAAGTATCATGAATCAGTGCGCAAAATTTCAACAAAATCGGTTCAGTAGTTTTCGTGGTTAGCGATTACAACGGTTTTAGCGCTTTTGCTTTATATATTAGTAAGATGTTCATGAGGCATTCTCTGTCAACCTTGTCACTTTCTATCCAAACACAATTCTTTAAATAAATGATTGATTTTAAGCTGAAAATTCTTGGTTAGACGTTTACTTTTTTACGCTTAAGTAAGCTAACCATAAGCAGGCTAACACTTGAAAAGCAACTTGAGTCGTTCATTCTTCTTTAAATAATTGAACTTAACTCCTCAAGCTAGTCATACCACGTAATTACCCTATCTCTATCCAACTTACGTCAAAACCATCCTTACCACATTACAAGCAGGCTGACCCACTTGACCCTGGGTGAAGCTACTTTATTTACTCATTCTTTTTGAATAAATAAATATCACCTCTCAAGAAAGTGAAACTTTGCACCCCCAAAATTATCTTATCCCTTACTCGAAAAAAAACTCTTCTGAAACCGCTTGGAACGTTATATTTAATTACTACAAAAAAAAAAAAGAAAATAAAAAAAGTAAGTAAATAATTTAACTTTACCTGGGGCCAGGAAGGTCATATCAGCCTGTTTGCAGTTTGGTAGCGATGGTTTTTAGGTAAGTTGGTTAGGGGTTAGCTGATTATTAGAAGAAAAATGATCGACCAATGTCACTGTCCAAATAGTTAGCCTGCTTGTGGTTAGCTTGCTTGAGTTGGTAGAGATGGCTTTGAAAGGGTGAGGGATTATGGTTTAAGTGATCAAAAATCGCCCCATGGCATCAAAAAGTTAAGGTCCAACCAAGAATTTTGAACCCAAAACCAATCATTTATCTCAAGAACTGTGTTTGGGCAGAGGCTGGCCGAGTTGACAGTCTCCTATATATACATATCTGTGTGTAAAGGGAGGGTTGGGTGTGTTTGTTTTTAAGTGCATCTTTTCATACTGTGTGGACATATAATGCAGCCAGCTTCGTTGTAATGATGCATGTGTGTATTAAAACTATACGTTATGAGTATATGTATGCATAAATTTCGTTGTATGTGTGAGTAAAAAGATTATTTGTGCATTGGCTGAAAATTGTTGATAATGTATTTTATTTCTAAAAATCCTAATCAATAAAATGCATTATCGAACCCAAAATTGCAACAAAGAATCATTGTTCCAACTTACTGTTTTATTGTCAACGCAGTTTTGCAAGAATATAACTTATTAGTTGGTCTAATTAAACTGATTAAACTGCTCTTTTTACATCTGTCACCTGTTCTCTAAGGTCTTAGTCAACTGTTTACTCCTACGTCTTACAAGTACATTATATACGTAAGGTATAAAATGTTGGCTAAGGTAACTCGGATGTATTTCAAGAACACAAGTAGTCTTGGGATATGCTACGGAGCGAAGTACAGCAAAAAAGGCTCGTCAAAAATGGTTCTAGTGGAAACAGAGAAAGCAGGAATCCAAGCATCTTCTTTTCCGGCCACGAGTTTATTTGTGGAGTTTAAGGAACCACTGAGAAATACTGCATAAGGCACTAAGGAACTCTGAAGCAGCAGTATCAGTCATAAGTGATAGATGTTTGTAAGTTATTCGTAGTATAATAATTACTACGCCAGAATAAATTTATTTAAATGAATTAAATAAGAAAACATAAAGTGTAATTGAATCTACGTTATTTGCATTAAAATTTTCTATCTACATGAAGAAAAAGAAAAAAAAAACAAAGCTCATAAGCTGAATACAAGGAGATCCACAAGTTAATCTTTAATAAAACGGTTAATGCCATATCTTAAACAAGTCTAGTCATAACAACTGTAATGATTGCTTTTATTTTGATAACTCCACTTGGACTCTTATTTTTTGTGGGCTTTTTAACACCAGCTTTATCGACAACACTTCAATCATTTTTGTAAGATTTGATAGTAACTAAGTACATTCTTAAGTTGTTCATCATATCCACCAAAGCTGACCCTTAGGTTCTGTTAAATTTTTTACGGCTTTACCTTTTAATTTTTTTATTTTGTTGTGCACTAAAAATTTTTTAAGTGGCAATCAGTATTAAACTTAAAGTTACGCACATAACTTATCATATAGAGTTCCAGGTACGCTTGACATTGTTTAATGATTTTGATTGAGCCATAGCTACTAAAAAGTTTGGCAACAGTATTACACTGAAAGTCTGCTTAACCAGCTTTTGAGCGTTTTATCAGTGAATTAAGTTTTTAGCAATAAATACAACTTTAGCAAATGAAAACCACATGTATGCGTTAGCACATAACTCGTAATTTATGTGATTGTTTTGCAAACAAATGCTTTTTCAAAATGATTTTTGTGATACCACGTATAAGCATATGTCCAGAGTACTGTGGACTGTTTGCGAGCAGAACGACAAACGCACAATGTATCTTCTAAATTTGTATAGGACCATGGTTACGTAACGTAATAGTTAAAGAGACAGAGGTTTTTGTTTCGTTCTTAAATAAAATTCAATGAAGTCTAAGAAGAACTATATATTGTTGCCCATGTTATAATCCGGCAATATGGAAATTTAAACGTGTGTCAATTTTATTTATGTCATCGTATGTATTATATAGATATACGCACACATATGCGAGTACGTATACTAGTGGGAATTCACCCCCAACGCGCTCCACGCACCAACCTCCCAATTTGTGAATAAGAGTTAAACACTTAATTTTTCAAATTTGCCTTTAAAAATTGATTAAATACAATAGCTGTGCACTTGAACATATAAATGAAATTCAACTATTAGAAAACGAATTCAGTAAAAATTTCAATTCACGCAAACCAACAAAAATTGATATAAAAAAAAAAAAAGTACCATGAAAAAATTTTTTTTTTTTTTTTTACTTAAATCTTTAATTCTATGTATGATAAATTAAGTAAAGATGAAATCACAATTTTTAAGATAATATGGTATCAAAAAGTTAAAATTTTTTCCTTGATAGCCGTGGGGATTCAGGACAAACATTTCATTCAAAACTCAATTTATTACTTCATTTATCGTAAGAAAAAAATTAGATCTATGCCATGGATTGATACAGCATCAATATAATTCTAAAAAAATGACCAGTCATCAAACATTTCCTGTACCGTTATACTTAAATAACATAGAAAGTTCGTTCTTGGTGTGTGAGTCTGAGAAAAAATTGGGAACGAAAATTTGTCACTATGAAAATAAAGTAAAAACCGATAGAATTTTACCTTACTGACAAGGGTGCCTCTTTTCAAAATCGAAAGGGGGGTGGAGGGGAGTAGAGAGTGGTAAGGGGAAGCTGAACAAAAATTTAACCCAACAAAAATAAGGTTGAAAAAAATTAAATTCACCTTAATTAGAAGGGGGTCAAGGGGAGTTGAGGGGGTGGTAGTAGTATGTAAGGAATAACCCGTTGATTGTGAACGAGTATAGCATGCCATGTGGCGTCATCATTAGAAGAGGTATTTCGATTCACTGTACGTCCAACTCTCTTGCGAATAAAACTCTGATGCTTCGCCTCTCTTCGCGCTCTACGTGCCAACTCCCTAAAAGAAACAAAAGACCAATAAATTTCGCACCAAATTGAATATTTAAGTTATAGGATCAATCAATTGTCAGTCATAAATTAATGACATATTTAAAGAAGCTAGTAGTCATGTTATTGTATCAACTCTGAAAACTTTAGCTTGGTTTTTAGTTTCGAAGAATATACAAAGTGATAAAACTTCCAAAAGTAAAAAGACGATTGAGGTGAAGATTTTATCAATAATAAACATAATCGTGCTCTTTAACAGAACAATCAAATTCATAAATTAGGAGATCAATTATGTAAATTGTTGAGTTAACCGATTCCTATAAATATTTAATTAGATGAAAATGACAATCTTAAGAAAACTGCATTTCGTACAAAAATGTTAAAATATATTCACGGTAGATTAAACTTAGATCGAATTAGATTTTCAAAATAATATGTAAAGAAAAAAATATAATTACCCTTATTTATGGTCCCAGTGACTAAGAAAAAACATTTCTTTACAAAATCTTCATATATTGCTTTATTTCTTTTGTTAAATAAGTTTTTTGAATTGCATAGACTTGTTGTGCCTCAATATTTCTTCTTAAGGAAATAACCAGTCGTAGAACTTTTTGTTTACCATTTGATTTGAATAATGTTGACAGTTTATTTTTCGAATCAAAATTGGAATGAAAAAAATTGAAAAGTATATTCAATAATTTGGGATGAGGCTTTACTGATCAAAAAAACTATTAAAAATAGTCAACAAAACTTTGCGTGATAATTGTAATACAAACATTAATTTTAAGTATAAAGTAATAATTTCAGGTGGAGATTTCCATCGAATTCTGACAGTTTTCAAAAAGTGCAATAAAAGTATAATTAGATTTAAAAGTATTGAATCATCGGTTTTTTAGTCATATTTTCACACATCATATAAGACACTAATATTTGCTGTGATAACCCAGAAATTACATCAATATTGTTAGGGATCGGAGAAGGAACAATAAAATCGTTCAAAATTTATGAAACATAAGAAACTTGTGATGTATGCTTGACACTTTACTTAAAAAATATAAATTATTTAATTCATAGTGTTGTTCTCACATCCCTTAATGAATTCACTAAGTTTTCAAACAACAAAATTCTAAGTCATTAACCAGGAGAAATTAACACTTAGTATAGAATACATCATAGAACTTATAAAGAAGCTGATAAGTCTGACAACGATATTTACATAAATGTTCAAGTTGAAGTTATTGTTACAGGTTTGCCACCTTGTAAGTTAAATTGGAAAATGTAAGCAATCGTGATGCTGATCAGAAATGTAAAAATTTCTGATGGCTTATGCAATGACACAAGATTACAAATAACAAAATTATTCAAATGTATTACCGCAGCTGAAATTAAAATTGGTGTAAAAATCAGAAAAAATGATTTTTTCCAAAGATAATTTTAAATACTAGAAGTACATCTTTATTACCCTTTATTTCGTACTTAATACAATTTCCTTTAGTATTAGCATTTTAGATGACCATTAGTAATTAAATAATAAATCTGAAGACCAGAGTCTTAAGGAAGTTGGCTTATATTTAAAAAAAATTTATTTCCACAAGGTTAATTGTTGCATGTCAATGTTGCTTTATCAAGATACAAAAGTAAAAATTGATTATCCATGTAAATTCATCATGATGATAAATTAGTTTAGAAAAAAGCAGCAGTATCAGTCATAAGTGATAGATGTTTGTAAGTTATTCGTAGTATAATAATTACTACGCCAGAATAAATTTATTTAAATGAATTAAATAAGAAAACATAAAGTGTAATTGAATCTACGTTATTTGCATTAAAATTTTCTATCTACATGAAGAAAAAGAAAAAAAAAACAAAGCTCATAAGCTGANAAACTAATCGGAAAAAACAAATGAAACAAAATTAATTAGTAATCTTTACTGAATTATTTAAATCTTCTTCCTGTAAAAGGTAGGACTAACGGCGAGAACGACGATTTAGATATTCTTATAGTTTAAATTATTATAATTATTAAAAAATAGTCATAGGTCACCAGTAGGCCATTAGCAGTATTCAATCAGTGGTGTGAAAATTCTCTAAACATTTTATGTATCTGAATTTTTCAGAATCATTTTATTTAAGATAACGGAGGACCGTAACGAATTTCTTACCAAAGCGTCTACCTATTGTGTAAGGCATTGGAAGGTTCTTAAAAATATTGATCTTATTATAATAAGGTCACATTGTGTAGGGGGTCGGTGGGGAGCAAGGATGGATCTTACTAAAAGTTGTGCAAAGCAGTTGGGGGCCTGTTCATTTTTTAAAGAATTGTGGTGGTTGGTGGGAGCATCCAGAGTTTTTTTAAAATAATTGTAAGGATCAGTGGAAAATTGCTTCTATGTTGTTAACAAGAGGTATGACAAGTCCCAAATTTTTTAGACTACCTTTAGATTTAAATAACATTGAAACATTGTTTTTAGAACTTAAATCTGTGAAAAAAATGTAAAAGAAGTAGATATTTTAATATGGAGAAAAGCGTTAATGGTTCTAAAGAAAGCTTAGGAAATAGTGGATTTCACGATGTGGTGGTTCTTCACGATCGTGCCGTATCAAAGTAACGCGGGCCTTTGTGGTTTCTTAGTTTTTAATTAGTGTATTACTTACAACATAAAATTTGTCGTACTGGCACTTGACTATAATAACACTGCATACATAAACAAATAAGCATACCAATAAAATTGGAGTGACTCGAGTATTCTAAGTCATATGTACTTAATGCAATATATACATACAGTTCATACTAATAAACGTATCAGTCGAGTTAACTCTCGAATCTCTGCAATTTAGTTATTTAATGTAAAAAAAAATCAAACATGACACCGAATTAAGATCGGATTTATAAGCTGACTTAATAGTGTAAGATGAGAGAAATTTTTTATTAGGTTGTTACCAGATCAAAAATAATTTAGTACTTATAAGTATATTAAAAAAGATTTCATAAAATAAAGTATACCTAATTTATATAGTGTACTAACTTATTTACATTGGTCGATTAAAAGTAAAAATAAAATTTCCTTGTTTTACAGTATTGATTGGATGTTGTAGAAAAAAAAATGTATGTGAAATTCTTATAACGTATAAATCTGTGTCACTACCTTTAAAAAAATTTTATCTTTAGCTAGTATTTATAATGATTTTGAAATCTGTTAATATCTAATATTATATCTATGTTAATATTGACTGAAACAACTGAACTTAAGTATCAAGTGATTTATTAGGTGACATTTCACATGATCTTTTGGCATGATGATTCAAGTGATATATCACCTGATGAATCACCTGATTTCTGTAGATAGCAAACCAGCTACACAGACAACAGGGCTTCATGTTTCAAAAGGATAAGTACACTTGTACTAGAATCGTATGACTGCTATGTCTGCTGAGATCGCTTGTAAGCAATTCGTACGATACCGGCAGGGTTTCAAGTGTCCTATTATTTTATTTGCACATAACGGATTTTTGTTTATTACTTATTGGCTTATAAATTATTTTATCTATTTATGTTACTAACTAATAAATTTTAATGTTTTATGAAGATTTAATAACCAAAGACTAATCAGATTTTTACAACAATGTTTGCTGTACACATAATTTAGCAGTTGCGTTAAAGGGTTTGCGGACTCGTTGCAGATTTTAAAATTTACTTTGCAGGGTAGGAAACAGCAGAAAGGTAAATTAACTTTTGGAGCTTTCTTACGGAACTTTATACCAGGGTAAAATCCACAAGCATTGCATTTGTCTATTTAATTATGCCTGCTCCTGAATTCTGTCTTTTTGTAAATAAAGTCCTCAGATAATTAAGAATTTTTTATTTGGGTGAAGTACACATGGACCAGAAAGATATTCCAAATGTAAAAGTTCAATCAAGTTAAACAAATAATGGTTCTTCAGAAACGTTTAGTGAGTAAGAGGGAGATAATAGACAGAGGGGGACCTATGATCAGTGACTTGAAAAACTCTAAGAACAAGGTATGACTTGAGTACTAAATTACATATATTTTTTAACATTTCAGATGGTAAAATATTCTATAAATATGTATTTTTTGAGGGGAGAGCAAGGGGGGCTGAGAGGGAGTGGGGGGGAGGTTACTTAAATATTATTTGATCAAAAATGACGTAAAAACGAGCAAATAACTGTGTGAATCGAGGGCAAGCTGAGGGGGAGCGGAGGGGGCTAAGACTCTTTTTCGTCAACACAACTATATATTATGGGGAGATATACATACATACTAGTAGGGATCTGCCCCCCTGCGCACTGTGGACTCTAACCCCCCAAGCATTATATTAACTTAATCTAGGAAATGATGGACTTGTTATATAATCGAGTACAACTAACACGTTATCTCTTTAGCTCTGTAAAATTCTTTTACTGAGTTTGTTCTACTTTTCTTAATAATGTTGCCAATCTTTTCATTAATTTAAAATATACATACAACTTTTAGTTTTGTATGGCTATATTCTATTACATGGTCAATATAACATAGATTTAGAGTTTAAGTATTTGGAAATGGAAATTTTATTATAAAGACTTCCTTGTAATAGCAGAATGTACATGTGTGTATGAGAATATAAATCAAAATATTCTTAAATTAATATTAAAAATCATAATTACAATAAATTTTATGTAAATGAGATTACAAAAATTAATTTAAAATAAGATTCACAATATTTATACATTGAAAGACACATGGTCTACACAATTGACTAAGTCTTAAGTTATTTATACAAAAATAGAATCAATTTTATAGCAGCAATTTCGTGTTCGTCTAAAAAAATAGAATTACGAAATTTTTATCATCATAAATTTTGCGTTTGAAATTTACGACAATTTTTGTAAAGTTATAATATACATAAAAAGTTT
>NW_019379497.1:589724-644814 GCF_000648655.2 Copidosoma floridanum
TATTATTTCATTTTCTTGCATTTTTCGAGTAATCCTACTTTTTTGCTAGCTCTCCCCCGCTCCCCCAGCTCCCCTCCCTACTCTTCCCCAGCTCCCCCCCAGCTTCCCCATATATACTTTAAATCTATTCGTAAAGCCTTGTATATTAACTGTTACAAGTGGTCTAATTTTCACATATAATTTTATTTGACCAGAACAAAAAATTTTGTTACAATAATCTTACTTATAATGTTTATTTTAATTACATACTCTAAAATATCTTTTTAGGTGCTCTGCTCTTACCTAACCTTTTTCACAATTTTAACAAATATTTTTTTGAACGTTTTTTTTACAACTTTTCAAATGTCTCTGTAAGTGATAATTTCTTTTAAAACTTTTTTCGCATTTAATACACTTAAAATTTTTTTCAATGTTTTGGCATTCCTTTGTGTGACTCAAATAGGTTTTCTTATCTAATATTATAATGCTACACAGATCACATATGAAAAATTTTTCTTTGTGAATTTTTTCGTGCGATGATAGACACTCTTGATTTGAAAATTTTAAGGTACATTTGTCACACTGATAAAATATTGCATTTATGATTGTGTATCTGAAAACATATTACAAAAAACGGATTGTTCATGATCACATAAATCTGGGTACTAGATGGTACTGAAATTTGATTTTCTGATGAAAGAGAAAAATTGCAAGAAAGTATAAAAATAGTAATGAACTATAGAATAGTTTTTTTGTTACTATAAAATTTTAAATTCCAAACAATATTTTTAATTTCAAGTTTGTTTTCTGATTCAATTTGTTTGGGTAAATAATTTTTGGCTAAAAATTTTGTTTTGGGTTTCTACATCTAGACAATGCAACATATAATTGCCCATGAGAAAATAATGAATTTTGAAGGTATACTCCTAAGGGATCAGGACTTTGACCTTGAAATTTATTGATAGTGTTCGAAAAAGCTATGGTGAATGGAAATTGTTTTCTGTACAATACAAATGGTAGCGAAGTAGAATTGTTTGTTTGTAGTGTTATACTTGGAATAAAGACTTTACTTCCTTTTTTTTCACCTGTGATTATTTCAGCTTCGATGTTGTATTTAAATAGTTTTGTGATTCGTAATCTGTTACCATTGCCAATTCCTTCAGATATGTTTAAGTTTCGTATCAACATTACAATAGCGTTAATTTTTGAATTCAATTTATGTGGAGGAAGACCTTCTTTAATACTATTTAAATAATCTGTAGGAAACTTAATATAAATATTATCGTCTCATTTATCTACTCCTTTGTGAGTGCTTTATCAATACTATAGTACGTTACTAGTGTTCCTACCATAATATTGAAAATTTTTTTGTTCAAAAAATGAATGTACTCATTGTGAGATGTTAATATAGCTTTACTTATAAAAGAATCATTATTATCATAAAAAATTTTAGAACATACTTCATTTGTTTTCCATGTCTGAGGAATTTTAAAAGTTTTAATTTTGCCTTCTCCTATATCCAGTAGCAATGAAGAAAATTTTTTATCAATTGAACGTATATTATTTTTTAAATAAAAAATATTAAATAAAGGCCAAAAATTGGAAAATTTNCATATATGCTTTTGTGGAAGAATTCGACGAATGTCTCCCCCTAAAATTATTACTTTATTCCCAAAAGGTTTATTACTGCTAGACAAATCTTTTAAAGTCCTATCAACGATTTCTTACGCTTCTTTCTGTATCATAGAAGCTTCATAAAGCTATCATTGAAGATTTAAGCTTTTTAAAAAAGGGAGCCACTAGAAGAACTAATAAAGCTCACCAACAAACAGTCAAGGGCCCATCTCTCTGTCTATATCAACTTTACCACTTTTATTTGAAATTAGCAGTTTGTTCTTCAGATTTTCTGAAAAGTAGACCAGTAATCATTCCCTAGCGTAAAAAATTTTTTCCCAAGTATTTTCGAAAAATGCCAAAGTCTTCCGAATTCTGTAAAATATACTTCAACATATTATTTTTATACTAACAATTAATTTTACGATTTTTTAAGGCTTTAAAAAATATTAATACAAACCTTATTTTGAAAAAATTACACTTATAACACAATAAAAGGGGGGGTTGGTGCGCGGAGCGCGCAGGGGGGCGGTGCCCCACTAGTATATATATATATATGCGTGTGTGTGTGTGCATGTGTTTGTGTATGTTTTTATAGTTATGTACTTTTTTTTGATAAATACAATCTTATTTTTAGTATAAATACGAGAAAATAAAGGACCATGTTAAATAAAATAAAAATTTTTCGAAAACACGTTTTACTTTCGAAAAATTTTTTAAATAGTTTTATTATTTTCTACCAGTAAAATACTAAAAAATGGTGACCTTTTTGGCATGTTGTAACATTTTTAGGTATAGTACTTTCGATGTATGTATTACATTGTAAATGCCATTTTTCATATTGGGCACGTTTTCATGGTTCCACAAAAAAACTGATTGGTGATGATATTCCCTGTTGTTATTATTTCATCATGATATGATATTATATAATCACACTAACATTTAATACGTCGTACAAACATCTACACGATGACAACAACAAAAATTCACCCATATATCTATTTCTTTTATAGTTGGTACGGATAATATAGATGAGAACATATGAACTTGGATTAAAGTTACAAGGAAGTATTGAATAAAATTATATTTAATAAATATTACACAGAAATAAAGGTGATCTGATTTATAATGAAAGATGGCTGAGGGAGGAGGGCATACATTATGTATACATATTTTTGACAGCAAAAAAACGTATTAAAATTATTAGAGTTGTTTATAATAGATTTAGAAGTCATGTGATGAGCTTGGCCTTCAATTTTTAGTTATTAAGATGTTCTTTTTTTTTACTTACAACAGTAGCACTAAATAATACAAAAGAAAAAGAATATTGTTATATGGAACTAAATATTTAAAATTATTATCCTTCAGCCATAGTTGCTCTAACTTATTGTCATACAGGCTTTAAGTAAATTTAAATATTTTTCCAAGTTTCAACAATTAAATTTTTGCTTTCGACTTTGCTAAAATTTTAGAGACAAAATAAACTGTATTTATATTTTAGAATACCACTATTTAAATAAGGTAACAAAATTTTGGGTGAAATGAAAAACAGTTTAAAGTTTTTTAAGAATAGGTTGACTTAACATAATGTCCCCTAAGAACTTGAAGCATTTTTTAAAACTAATTGAAGATCATATGTATGGAGCACAATCCTTTGAATTATTAAGAATAGTTGTTTAAATACTTTACCGTATATTTAACGATGCTGCTGTTGCTTTAGGTATAGTCGAACCCGATTCTCAAATTCATGTTAATTTTGAAGGAACATTTAACGTTGCGCTGCTTTGCCCATTGAGGATAATTTTTCTATAACGAATAATGTCTGAAAATATTTGTAGCAAAAATTTATGGCAAAAACTTTAACAATGCTTAATTAAAGATCTTAAAAAACATTCAGAGATAATACTTTATTATGTCTGAGTTTAGTCTTAGAATCATAAGAAAACTATAAAAAATTCTTAAAAAAGACTGAAATAATCAAAAGAACATAACGTGATTAATGTGACACAAGTCATTTTTATTATCCGTGACAAGATATTTATTAGAGTAAATAATTATTCCTTTCACAAAAAGATTTCAGATAGATTCTTCTAGTTTAAGAAAATAGAATTAAAGCATAGTTATACAAGAAATTATTAAATCATTGTACCTTTGCTTACTGTTTCATATTATCTAATTGATGAAACATTTTTTAAATTACTATTAGATATTAAAAACGAAGAAATTGGATTGTTGCAAGCGTCGAATAACTGCAGAAAAAGTGATATTTTTTTAGATATTTTTGGTAATGGTATTAACTTTTAAATAAATCACTTTACATTTCTCATAAAAATTATACTTTTGTTTTCAATCGTAAGGTCTTACACTTTGTAAAAAGAGAAAGCAAAACATATGACAGCATCGATTATGCTACCTACAAGGGTGTCTATGAGTTTGACAGTGATAATTATATAAATTTCCCAATTGGATTGCCCAAAATATTTGTAAAGGCTTTTCTTTATCTTAGCTCAAGTAAAAAATTGTAACAATTGTTATGTTGATAAAAAAGTTAAGTATAGTTGATGGATTACGTAACGATACAAGATAAAAATTACAAAATTATTGAAATTCAATATTGAAGCAAAAGTTATAACTAGAGAAAAAAGTTAGAAAGAGCATTTTTATACCAAAAACAACCTATTATACAGGAAAGTTATCATCATTACCTTTTATTTTAAACAGAAAACAATTTTCTTTAGTCTTAGTTTTTTCCATGACTTTTAATAAGTCTCAAGGTCCAAGTTAAAAAAATAATTAACTATATTTTAAAAAATGACAGTTTTCACATGGTCGATTAAGCGCTACGTAACCAAGGTTTCAAAATGAAAATGGAATTCATATGTGAACAGAGACCGATAGTAATTTGAAGATAGAAAACATTGTTTGCAGAGAAATTTTGGACGTAACTAATTTAAAGTAAATAAGAAATTTTTATTTATTTTACTTTTGCAAAAGCAGAAATCAGACGTTGTATTATTGCACACTTTTTTAAATTGATAAATAAATATATGAGTTTTATAAAATAATTATTTATATATTGTATGATGACATAACTAGGTCAATTCTGATATTTGTTTAACACTGTTTACTTTCATTCATCATAAAAATTATACTGTCCTATTGTACGAAAACATCATTTTTACGTGTGCTGTTTAGCTGTGTGAAATGTCATCAGCTCAAAAATAAAAAGTTTTAAATTTACTGATTTATTTTTAATTATTATTTTTTCAGTTTTAAAACATTGAATAAGAGCATGATGATATAAGTATTGAAATAATATGTAAAGTAACTTTCTAATAATATGAAGTTTAAATTACATTCAAATTAATGTCTACTGTATTTTGCTGATTAAAAGGATAAAATTTATTTAAATATTTGACATATGTTAACTAAGAGGAAAATGTTATTCCTATTTATTTGTTGTAAATAGAGCTACGAGCAGGGTCAAAGGTTTAAATGTTTTATAAGATTATTCGATTTTTTTATTAGTTATGTCAATATCATGTCATTATCATTATTATCATGTATTTAAATACATATTTAATGATGCAATTAATAAGCTTATTGAGAATTTAAGAAAAAAACTAGAGTGCCTTAGCACTATCTCAAAGAAGAGGTGAAATGGAGCTCACAAATTATGTAGATGAAATAATTATAAAGGAAGTTATAGAAAGTAGCTAAAAAATACTAGAACAAATACCAGACAGTTGCTTAGAAAATATGTTTGGAAATTGTTAGGTGGCTAAAGGAGATTTCTTAAAATACTTTAGAAGAGCGTAGAAAGCGGCGCAAGAAGTAATTTTACAGAAAGTGATCCGATAACCGATATAATGTTACCTCATTCAGAGATGCGGATGAAGGAAGTTCTTAAAAATTGTGAGGGGGGCTTATTGGCATGTTCGGTTATTGAATTTAAAGTCTGCATAAATGAGCTTTTTGTTTGAAAAGTGTCAGAATAAGTCAAAATTCTTGTATATAAATGTAAGAATATATGTAATCAATTATACGTGTACACATATTTGTACCCTTCAGTTTGTGATCATTATACATTATATGTAGGTCAATCTACACGTGTATGACATTTATACACGTTGAAATAATATGTAAAGTATCTTTCTAATAATATGAAGTATACACATACAGATATTTATTGTTACTTTTAATTATACACACACGCATTGATTGTTAATGTGCTAGGATCAGTACACTAAAACAGTAAAAATCAATAAATGTATGAGTGTGTTAACATATACCCATATATAGCTATTTATATAGTTACGTATACATGTAGATATTTATATTCCTACACGTTTACATAAAGATACGTATGAAAATATAAATTACTCATATTACAAACCTTTACATATACGTATGGATTTTAATTAACATATGCATATACGTATAAGTATTATTTTATTGATTAAATTTACTTTCTAATAATAATAGTTTTCGTCAGATAAGTACTATTGTCTCCGGGGCTATTTTGCGGCTCGAGGGACGTAATATAGCCGTGGAGCAATGGTTCGTATGTAGCAAATTCTATTGTCTCTACGAGGGACATACCTGACTCTCAAAAACGCTTGAAGTCGGAATTGATATTTTACGTCTCTAAGACACGAAGTACAAACATTAACGCTCGAAGAGCACGGTATTTGTATGTTGGTGCCCATGTAGCGTATAATGTTTTTTTTTACCGAGGGCGCAAAGTGTAATTTGCACCCGTGGGTACGCTTTGTACCCAGTAAATCACTTTGGGCCCTAGCAAAGAAAAGTACTTTGGGCCTGGAGGGTGGAGACCAAAAATCATCGAAAACTAGAAAATTATTTTTGAGCTTAAATTTTTGGTCTATTTACACGCTTCAAAAATTGATGTGGCGTTTCGAAAAATTCGAAATGGTGGATTCCATGTAGCCACTAACTTTTTAAAAACCAAAAGTTTTTGATAACGTTGCCGTTTTTGAGAAAATAATTCATAAATTTTAAAAAAATTCTTAGCTTCATGAAATTCTAGATTTCGGTCTCATACAGAAAAAAATTCAGAAATGGCATGCTACACAGACTTGTGGAATACTCTGGTAAAAGGAGGTTGCTTGTGATAAATACAATATTAGATGTCAAGAGATTCAAAATAGTGAGTCCAATATGGTGGCCAACTTCTTAAAAATAAACGAAATTTAAATAAAAAAATAACTATGATATTCTGCATAAAGTTCTATGAATAAATGTGTCCTGTTAATTTTTTAATAAAATTTCTGTTTTGGACAAAAAATTCATAAATTACTCAGCCCCACAAAAAACGCAAAAACCAGACCAATCGTACTCTACGTTTGTTGGGTCACTGAAAACCAATACGAGCTCAGAAATTTTCTATCAGCTCGTATTGACTTCCTAACCTCAAATAATTGTTCTTGTCAATGAGAAAAAAAACACAAGTTGTTAATGATATAGAGATTTTATTCAATTTTGTTATCGATTGCATATCTTATGTCAGCTAGTTTTAAGACTGTATTCTAACAGGTTGTTTGGTCAGACACCTAATATAAATTAAAAAATCTCCACAACCACATGATGCAAACCCTTACAATCAATAGCTTTTTGAATAAGAATCCTAAAGTTTATAAGCAAGTTAGTGCTTTGAATCTAAGCTCTAACAGTTCTTAGACTCTTGTGCCAATCCTATGACCTCTAGGACACCAAAATTAGCCCCAAAAATCTCTGAATATATGACTCTAAATGTTCGTCAAGCCTGCAAAATTTTTTCGAATTAGCTAGTATTTTCGAAACTTATCATATTACAAGCCAACAAAATATGGTAGTGCATATTTTGTTGGTTGTTCAAGTGAGGTTAAGTATTGGCGTTTTTTTTTGATGCTATATTTTAGTTTTAACCTTTAAAAGCTGCTGTTAACTGTATTTTTTCATTGAAACATTCTAGTTGGCTATTAAGATAAGTAAAAAAATATTTTGTTTATGACTATTACGTTGCAAAACCTTAATTTATTGAAATTATAGGTCTGTGAGATAATGAGAACCATACGTGTTTGTCATTGACTGTAGTGGACTGTATTGCGTTTTGCGTGGCTGAGCTTTAACAGCTTGGGACAGTGATTTTGGATATGGTCAGTAAATAACTACCCTTCTTGCACCCAAAAGTAGACGGAGCAGCAGAAACAAAAAAGGACATGAACCTTTAACTATGTAAGAAAGTAACAAAATATTTATTTACAGACTATAATACAAATGCTTAAGTGCGGCTGAATATGAAAGGTGTCGAGTGTCAAGCTTCCTCACATATTATGGAATGTGTACAGTGAGTTGCTTTCACGGTACGCGCTGTTGACAGACTGATGCAAAACTATCTCGCAGAGTTGAGCATAACCCGAACTATGTATGTACATTAGGAGAGTTAAATATATATGTGTGAAATTAACACAAGGACATGTAAGAGTTAAAAAGGGAACGTAGAAAAAATAAACATTATTTTTAACGTTGTAGTAGGTAAATAAAAAGGTCTTAGTTTACATTTTGCATTTTGTTTTAGTAACATGTTCGCAAAATATGTTACTAAAATAAAGACATAAAGATAAAAATGTCGTGATTAGTAATAAAATTTTCAAAGTGTAGACTGAATAAATGTGACCAAAATTAACTTTAATTTTTAATATTCTGCCCACCTATTTTGTTGCTAGGATTTAAGCAATGTAGTTTTTTTTATTTTGCCACTACATTTTTTACTTGGTACAGGCACTAAATAATGCGAATATGAAGCCAGATGCGATAATAATGTGACTTGAATATGCAGAGAGCCAGAGTGAGCCCATCCAAATACGGTACGTTTGGCCATGGGTTTCTATAGAGGTTCAATATGGAGCCCTTTCTTCAGCACTTGCGGTAAAATGTCAGTGCCAAGTAACAGCTCGATTTCTATTAGTTTTTTTTGGAAATCATTAGTTATTTCCAAGTCCGGAAGATGCTTCTTAGCATCTTGAATTTTGTGTAAGACAGTTGTGTACTTAGTGATGAGTAAAATTATTTTAGCGTCTAAATTTAATTCAAAATTATTGTCTTATCGTGTAAAAGTTGTGAGATTTGTGAGTCCGGGTACAGGTGGACCATTGAAGCCGCCAATTTCGAGCTAGTCATGTGTATGCAGGGTAAATTCTATGCCCAACCTTTTTAAAAGGCTTTTTGCAATGCAAGTAGTTTGTGATGCACTGTCGAGCATAGCACAAGCTACATGCTTACGTCTGTCAAATTTTTGTAGCTGGAGGAGTACTGTTGGCAATAGTGTCGTGCTTACAGGATAATTATCAGGAAGATGTATATGACACGAAATTCGACTATTCTGATCATAGACAGTCGGCAAAGAGTCGTTTGTCGTAATGTGTAGAGTAGATGATGTATCATCGTACAATGACGTATCATGATTTTGAGCACAATTTCGGCAACGATTGCTGGACTTGTAATCACCGATCTTGTGTGAACCTAGATAGTTCAAGCACAGTTCCTTGGTTAGAAAAAATTGTTTACGCTTGTGTGGATTTTTGCACTTTAATTCTTTACAGCGCAATAGAAAATGTTCTCATTGACAGAGACAGCAGTTTATTCGACTGGCTGATTGGTTGAGCGTGACGTAGCTTTTTGACTTGTCCTTGTGCTGATTTTCCTTCATAGTCATGTTGATGATCTTGAGCATCAAGATGCACTGTTACATAAAGGTCTTCAATTCAGCGAATATAGGTGGATCCTTTTTTATACTTATTGATTACTCCCATTTGCGGAAGGATCGAGTGTCATGCTTCCGATTGGTGAGCGCAACGATTAAATCATCTCAATGATTCGTTGAGCATTGGAGTTGCTCAAACTCAGCAAGGGCATTGATTGTACCATTAAGCAATGCCTTAGACTACAAAGCAGACTCTGACGAGACAAGGCACAAAAACAAGGCACTGCTTATTGGTGTAGTGATCTTTGAGAGCTTTTCAAGCCACCTCAAAGTTGGCATCTGTAACCTGAATCATCTTCAGCTTTTCTGTGGCCTTTCCCTGTACGTGGGTTTTAAGCTACTGGAATTTTTCAACGTTACCCAAGTGGGCGTCACGCATAATAATTGTTGAGAATAAATTCTTAAGCTTGAGCCAATTGCAGAATTGACTTGAGAAAACTAGCACCGATACTGCATGCATGCTTCTCGATGGAACTGTCGTAGCAGGTATAGTATCTTGAAGTGTCAGGACAGGAGACTTCTGAAATTCGTCAGCCATGAATGCGGCTGAGACAAGGTATGCTTCCTCTGTAAGGCCATGACAGTCTGATGTAGAATAGCTGACTTATTCTTTACAGGTTACCGTTAAATTCAGAATTTCAAATGGTTTCTCTGAAATTTTTTTCTAATTTATTCTTAATTGAGATTTACAGCCTTCAACGACAGACATGTTTTTTTTCTTGCCGAGTTTTTTTATATTTACATAGGCATTAAAATTCCTCGTGTTTAATTCCTGTTGGCGGTTAGTAAGTACTTTCGGCTCCTTGGACATGATACTGCTGAAGCGAAGTATGTAGAAATGTGAAGGTGCCACATGCCTTGTAGAACCAAGGGGTGAGAGTAACGAACAAAGGGCTGAACTTGTCGCAAAATAAAGCAAGAGATCGTAAGGTTCTGACTCAACCAAGTGCACTAAGAGGGCGTAAGTGTTTTTGTGCGGAAAAGAACTAGCACTTTACTAAAACACTAAGGGGTTCAAGGCTCTATGTGTCATAACTTAGCTCACTACTTAGTCACTGTATCCTTTCCTTGTCACTGTATATTTAGCTCGAAGAAACGAATGTTTGACATTGACTGTAGTGGACTATATTACGGTTTGCATGGCTGAGCTTTAACAGCTTGGGACAATGATTTTGAATATGGTCAGTGAATAACTACCCTTCTTGCACCCAAAATTTCACGGAGCAGCAGAGAGAAATAGGACACGAACTTTTAACTTTGCAAGAATGTAACAAACCATTTATTTACAGACTATAATACAAATGCTTAAGTGCACCTGAATATGAAAGGCGTCGAGCGTTGAGCTTCCTTACATATTACAAAATGTGTACAGTGAATTGCTTTAGCTGTATGCGCTGTTGACAGACTGATACGAAACCAATTTGCAGAGCAGCACACAACTCAAAGTATGCATGTGTACAAGGAAAGCTAAATATATATGTGTAAAATTAACACAAGACAAAATAAGAATTGAAAAGGGAACTTACAAAATGATTAACATTACTTTTAACGTTGTAGAAAATCTTTGCTTACATTTTGTACAGTATTGTTCGCAGAACATGTTACTAAAATAAAGACACAAAGATAAAAATGTTGTTATCAGTAATGAGAATTTCAAAGTGTGTCGTGAAATGAATAAATGTGACTAAAACTAACTTAAATCCTAAGCATTATCTAACCTGTATGAACTATTATAAGAGCTTATTTTGTTGGTATAAAAATCAATTACTGTATTAAGGTGAGCGACATTATAGATTTTGTGTTATGTTTTATCTTTGAACTCAAAGTACTGTACATTAATTAAATAAAAGAATTACTTTTTGCTCATTGCAGTCTAAAGTACTTACTAAACACGTATCTTGTAAGTAAGTTTTATTTGATTATTAAAAAAGAAAAAAACCTGTTAGAAAAATAGAAGAGGCAAAAAGAAAGCGGGAGATGATATGCAAGTCTTGATATATTTATTAAAAACAAAGTGACAATGAGCTTACAGCTTGATATAACGCACACGTACACACATGTATCGCAGTAGCAGCCAGCCCAGGGCTTGTAGCGTCAACGTGTCGTCAGCACACCCACCACATATTTTTGCACATTAGGTGCTGGATACTCGAGATGATCTCTCGCAAATTTAACATATTTTTCAAAAATATTAAAAAAGACCAAGACCATCTCTCATTTCGATAAATAAACATTTAAGCAAGGCTTTGGTAAACACGTCAGCTTTTTGCTCTTTTGACGGCACACATACAACCAAAATACATCCATTTTTACATTTTTCTTTTAAGAAATGATATTAAGTACCGATGTGTTTTGTTTTGCGGTGATTTTTATAATCTTTTGTCAAACTTATTGATATTTGATATTAACTAGTAACTGTCGAAAACACACGTTTCAGTGGGTATACACACAGGATCAGCCTCACTCGTTCTGAACTTGTTGAGCACATGTTGTACATACATCTATTGACCTATAGACAAACTTTTAGACGCTCTTTCTCTAACAATCTGCAGACCAACAAAGTAGCTAGTATCACCTACCATAATCTTAAAATTTTCGCGTAGCTTACACGCGTATTTTATTAGATTCATTGATTTACCAGCTAATAAGTCGTCATGTACAAAAAGAGCTAGGAATATCTTGTAACCTCTCCATTCACCAACAAAAATATACTTATTAGCCTCACTCTCTCTTCGGAGTAAGTGGTATGGTGGTTGTGTTTCTCGGCTTGCTCTGTTTTAGACTTCACTCTGCCTCTCATCTGTCCTCGGGCGTTTTGTTGCAGGTACTGTTGCACGCGTCATTGCAATTTCACGTGGTCTTGCTAGCCAAGGTGGAGTTGCCTTCTTGTTGGAGTAAGGATGCTTCAAATATTTTTTGTCATCTCCTAACCTTACTTTTGTTGGCGTGTGTCCGATTGGTTGTATCATCACTCTCGCAGCTTGACTTGATACCTGTTGCCAATCGTTGCCATACCTGCCTTATCTACTATGTGCCTGAGTGGGTCGTCTGCTGCATTGTTGTGACTTTATGTTGCCTGCTAACCTGAGCTATAAGTGAGAGTAGTGAGAGTGACAGTTTCTCTGATTATACTTCGTCCAGGGCGAACCAAGGGAACAAGATTACTGAAGAGGACGTTGCTAAGCTTCTTGTCAGGACGAGCGAATGTCAGAAGATTCTTTTGGCTGCCTATAAGAATGAAAAAGTAACCACTAGAATACAGGCTATTTCTGATGCAGCTAATGAGTTCTGTGATACTATCAACAAGATTTCTGTTACTTATACTATGCAATTAGCTGAGGAACGCTCCTCTCACACATGCAAAGCTGAGCTTCGTGAGATTTGCCACTCTGTATCACGGGCAGCCGATAATTTAAAACAGTTAATGGGTAAAGCAGCAGGTGATGGAGTGCCTGCTTTTCCATCTGATGACAGTGTTCTGGCTAGTGGATGTCGTGATGGACCATCCTCCTCTGACCGCCAGAGTGGCCGTAAATTGTTACTTAGTGGTGGTAAAGCAATTCCAATTAATAAATCTGAACGTATAGTAATTGGCCCTAGCACTAACGAATTTGATGAATTCAACTCTTCTCAAGATACACGGAGTACGCTGATGGATAAAGTGAAAGCGTCGAACGTAAAAATTCGTGTAAATCGTGTGAACATGTGGGCTAAGAAGAATGTTGTCATCGAACGAGAGGGACTTGCAGCCTTAGCCACCTGCTCTGCTCTTAAAAACATTGGACTTGAAGTGAAGAAAGAAGATAAGCTTTTGCCACGTATTATAGTACACTAGGAGAGGCTATTATGAACTGCAACTCATGTTATGATCGCCTCATCTTAATGGGTGATCTTAATGTAGACTGGGCTGTTGATTCCACCAACCGGCGCATTCTCCGTCAGTCTTTACTGACTTTGGGTCTAGAGCGAGTACCGTTTGACTTCACTCATCGAGTTGAAGGTTCACAATCGATGATTGACTACATATGCACCAACCTCTCAGAAGATATAATTTCTTATCAGCAACTCGTCAACCCTTACATATTACGCCATGATACTCTGCTAGTAACCCTTGACGATTCTGTGTCAAGCAACCAATCTGCCGCACAACGTCAGCGATGTTTTAGGAGATTTCACAAAGATACTGTGCTCGCTGATCTTGCTCTAGTAGACTGGGGTTCAATTATCGAGGCGCCCACTGTCCTTGCAAAGGTTGAATTGTTTTCCCGTACTTTGCTGTCCGTGCTTGACAAACATGCTCCGTACTGTGTTATCAGGCACACTAATAGGCCCTCACCATGGATGAGTCCGAAAATTATCAGACTCATTCGGTCTAGAAATGCAGCATGGCGTTCTTACCAGCGGAATCGTGTCCTGGTCTTGGCCAATGAATATAGGCCCCTACGCAATTTAGGTAAGCCCACTGTACGAAATGCAAAACACGCGTATTATCGGGATCGTCTTAATGCCTGCTGAAACACCACTGACCCCTGGAGTGTCATTGATGATCTAGGCCTCGCCAAAAGTAAGAGGAGCTCACAGCCACCACCTGGCTCGCCTACAACAGTCAACAAATTTTTCGTGGGACATGATAATCCTGTTTCTTTGCATGATTTGTATCCTCTGCACGTATTTCGCTGGACGACAGGTTCTACTTCAAACTAATAGGTTATAAAGAGGTCTGTGAGGCTATTGTATCCTCACGTTCCAACGCTACTGGACCTGATGGCCTTTCATTGAGCTTCATCAAAACATGCATGCCCATTATTTTACCAGTAATCTCAGACATATTTAATGCTTCTTTGCAGACTGGAGTTTTTCCTACTGCCTGGAAGAGGGCTATTGTTCTTGCTGTGCCCAAGAAATACCATGCACTGACTGTTGATGTCTTTCGGCCCATCAGCATTCTTTTTATTACCAGTAAACTCCTCGAGGTTGTAGCATACAAGCAAATGATTGCCTATGTTGAAACGAACTCTCTACTGAGTAGATGTCAATCTGGTTTTTGCAAGCATCACAGCACCAGCACTGCGCTTACAAAAATTGTTGATGATATACGACTGTCTATGGACTATAGACAAGTCACACTCGTGGTCTCCATTGACTTCTCTCGTGCTTTTGAACTAGTTAATGTGCAGATCTTAGTCTAGAAACCTCGTGCCACCAGCTTTTCAGATATATTTTGCAACTGGATATCTTCTTATCTGACGGATAGAACTCAGATTGTTAGATTTCATGATGGAAGGACGTCCCAAGCTTTGTTTCGTGCATGTGGTGTGCCACAAGGTAGTATACTTGGGCCTTTGCTCTTTGCTTTATTTGTCAGCGACTTGCCTGATGTGTGCAATAATAGTAAAACTTAAGCAGTCTGGTTCGGATCTCAGGGACTACTACGTGCTCTACATGATTTAAACATCCCACCTGTGCTCCTTATGGATCGGACTCCTATTGAATTCTCTGCTGAGATCACATTGCTGGGTGTTACGCTTAATACTGAACTCTCCTTGAGGGCCCATTGTGCCTTAGTCTCTGGAAGGTGTTATGGAGCTTTATCACGACTTAGACGATGTGGTGACTGCCTGCCTAAAGTCACTAGGCTATTGCTGGTCAAAGCCTCAGTTTTTCCTCATCTGGACTACTGCTCTGCCCTCTTCTTGGGACTTTCTGCTGAAATGAAACTAAAGCTTGAGCAATGCAAGAATGCTGTTCTGCGCTTTATCGAGGGTACACGAAAGTGGGAACACATAACTCCAGTCTACAAGAAATACTCCATTTTAAGTCTCGAGGGTAGGATTCACTACATGGTAATATGCCTTCTAGACTCCTTTCTACAAACTGGTGCTCCCTCTTATCTTAGTGAGATTCTTCACTACAAGCCTGATCGCACCACATTGGTTACGAGGACTAGCTCTCTTGATCTGGTTGTCCGCTGAGCTCGTACTGAATTTTTTAAAAGCAGTTTTACTGTGGGAGCAGCTAGGCTGTGAAAGAAAGTCCCTCCTAATATTCGAGCTAAATATGCTTCCAGCTCGTTTTATGGAGAGCTTTTTGCACACTTCAAGCGACTGGATCCTCGCCTCTCAAACTAACTTTACCTTTATTATTAAGTGACTCAGTGATCATAAGTGCTATGAATTGACACATTTTACTTAAATTTATTACTTTGACTTTATTTTTCTCTTAATCTAGTATAATTATTAACCTTTAGTTCAATTAACTTATACATTTTGTCGGTTGATGGCGGTGACGTTTCCGCGGTGGGAAATCCGGGACGAACCGGCATCGCGACGCATGGGACAAATCGGGCTCACGGAAATCTTGGTGGTGATGGCCTCCTGGTTGGCTGGGAGTCTTTTACGGGCCAGCAGCAGTTTGCTGCCCAACTTAAGTACATGTCATCGGTGCATGCAATAGTGGAAAAGGTTGAGGCTGGTGTGAGCGCAAATACTAGGGAGATCGCGCAGCTTAGAGAAGAAAACGTGGGTTTACGCAAGGTGGTCCAGCGTCTTAGAGACTTGAGTAGGAGCACTACTACGTCAAGGGAGTTTAAGGTGACTGGGGTGTCATCAGGTGCGGGTGTAGAATCGATCAAACTTGTTAAAAGACTTCTCACATTGCTGAACCTGCAGGGGCTCTGTGCGGGTATACTAAGGGTGACTCCATTGCGGGCCATGAGGACAGGGCAGGTCCTTCTGATGCTGAGCGGGGTGGGAGGAGCGTTTCGTTTATCTCATTTACAGTAGAGTTACAATCAGATGGCAACATGGACTTTATTTTAAGAACTGCTAAAGAATTTGGCTAAATAAAGTTTTCGCGATTGTTTGACAATATTGGCGGCAATAGTGTGATAAAACTATACGAGATGCTGCCCTCCTCCTTTCATGCTTTGCTTTTGAAGACGAAAGAGAGGGCCAAGGCACTCGGCTATGCGTACGTCTGGGCGCGCGATGGGGAGGTGTATGTACAGCGAGATGGCACTTCTAAGCGTCTGACCCTTTTCACCGAAGCTGATCTGTCGGCCTTGATATGACTACCCAGACGGCGGCGTGAGGTGTCTATCAGAAGTGAGTCCTCTTTCATTCACGTAGCTCATGTAAATGCAAATTCGATCCGCGAGCATCTGCAACTTTTGTCTCACTATTTATCGCATTACGACATCGATGTCCTTTCGGTTTCAGAAACATGGCTAACACTAAATCATTGTTCGTCCTTCTTTAACATCCCCGGGTACGATCTGGTGCGCAACGATAGAGGTTTGAGAGCGCCCGTCGGTAGACGTACATGCAGGATGGTGGAGGTACATGTAACGTGCGCAATACCTTTCGCTATGGTATTGTTTCGGCCCCCCAGATCACTAGAATAAACGAGACGGAGTACATAATTTTGGACCTTAGGGTCGCACCTGGATCGCGCGTTCTGATGGCTTCAGTTTATTGACGCCCTAAGAGTGATGTGTTATCCAAATTTTTTAGTACTTTTAACCGTGTGGCTACCGGATTTTCAGGCGCTATTATTGCTGGTGATTTGAATTCGGACCTCCTAAGCAATGATTATTACGGGACGCATTTGCGTGGCCTTCTTACTGAAAATTCCTTGTATGCTGTCGCTTTTGGCGCTACGCAACACTGCGCCACCAACGATACCTGGCTCAATATTATACTGGTGGATTTTGAGCATAGAGTGAGCTCATTTTGGTCATCTGACGCCCCGTGTATAAATGGTCATGATTTTCTATGTGTCGACTATGATATTTTAGCGCCTCTAATATTAGTGAAAAATACCATACGCAATTTTCGGAGTTTTAATGGAGAAGCATTTTGTATGGATATTCCTTCGCGACTGACAAGCGTGGAGATGGCCAGCTTGCCTCTAGATGTCAATCTTTTGGTGAATGATTTCAGTAGTGTCGTGCTCCATCTCCTCAATGCCCATGCCCCTGTGGTGCAGCGCAGCACCCATCACATGCCTGCCCCATGGTTCAGCCTGTAATTAAGAACTCGTTGCAAGAGCCGTGAAAGACTATACAAGGATGCGAGGAGGATGTGATGTGCCGAGAGGCTTGTGGAATATCGTCGCGTGAGAGCTCCATTAAACACTTAGCGGCAGCGCGTAATGACTACCTCCAGCGCTCACTTGAGGAATCGCGCGACTCAGGAACTTGTTGGAGATTGTTGCACCAATTCGGTTTGCTAGGTCGTACCTTTGATTCTCTGCTGACTCGTATCACACCTGAGGTACTGTCGCGTCATTTCTCTGACGTCACCTGTGTGCGCCAGCCGTGCGGTATCAGTGAGCTCCAGCACATTTTAGCTGCTGTCCTGGCTGATGGGGTGAGCTTTTCGTTCCAACCCGTATCTTCGTTGGAGGTTCACCAGGTTATAGCCATCTGTATGACGCGAGCTAAAGGCCGTAGTTTTGACGGCCTATCATTATCTTATTTTCGTGGCTGCTTATCTATCGTAGTTCTTTTCTTAACGTCTGTTTTCAACCAATCTTTTGCAACATGTAGTTATCCAATTGAATGGAAGAAGTCGGTTATTGTTCCTTTGGCAAAGATTCCCCGGCCAGCCAGCCCTGATGACGTGAGACCCATTGCGAACCTGGGTCACTTTGCGAAAGTGTTTGGTGTGATAGTTGTGAAAAGAGTTTCTTTCTACCTAGAAAGCCATAATTTAATATCTCCGATGCAGTCTGGGTTCAGACGCCATCATAGCATGCAGTCGGCGCTCCTGAAGATTACCGAGGACACTCGTCAGGGTATAGAGCGTGGTATGATAACTATTCTTGTTTTATTCGATTTTCGAAGAGCGTTTGATTCGAATGATCATGCTGTGCTTTTGCGTACCATAGTTGGTATCGGATTCTCTGCTGATACTATTAAGTGGTTCCACTCATATTTATCTGGTTGGTCTCAGGCCATGCTGACGTTAAACGGGAGTTCCACGGACTTCTTGCCTAGTAACTCGGGAATACCGCAGGGATCCTCCACGGGACCTATCGTTTTTCTTATTTTTATTAATTCTGTGCTGTCGGTGCTGCGTCATAGTACGCATAGGACTTACGTTATTATTTTGTTTATTATGAATAATGAAAACGATCAGTAAGCGCCATGGGTTGTGTGGGGATAGGGGCTTGCGTTATTATTTTACATTTAAAGTGATCAGTAAGCGCCCCCGATTGTGTAGAGATAGGCGCTTGCGTTAGTAGTTCATTCATTATAAATATTTAAAGTGACCAGTAAGCGCCCCGGGTTGTGTGGGGATAGGTGGTTGCGTTATTATTTTCTTTATTATAAATAATAAAAGCGACCAGTAGGCGCCCTGGGTTGTGTGGATAGGACTTTCTGGGTATTTGGCCACTAAGCTTGACAGATTGTGCAACACTGTCGTTCGATTTGTTTTTAACCTTAGACGTGATGCTGCATTGAGGCCGTTTTATACTCGGCTTAAGTGGTTGCGCCCTGGTGTCAGGCGAAACTATTTTTTGGGTGTAAGTACGTACAAAATACTTACTACAGGGAGACCAGGTTACTTACATGATCTCTTCCCCGCGGTAAATGAGGGACTTAGGTGTTCCGAGAGGCGCGTTCTCTCTTCACTTGAGATATCTCGCGCGACTCTCGTCTCTTATGGGCAATTGTTTTCGCAATTGGCTATGCGGTTTTGGGACAGTATTCCAGTGCGCATTAGGTTGTCTAAACCTCTGCCCGTATTTAAGAGCTTTTTGCACGAGTATCTATTACTTAATGAGAATTAACATGGCACGAGGTTTGTTCTTGCAATTTTATAATCCGATAGTAAACTAGCTTAAGTTCGAATAACATTTGTTTGTTACACATTTTCTTTCATGTTAATTACTACATTCAAGCACTATTAGTTCTTTAGCAGTTTGTCTGTGATTAGAGATTTTTCTGTTTTGCGTTCAGTTGTACATTTATTTGCGCCTGTATTTCTGTAACAATTGATTGTAACACTATTGTATATATTATTTTGTAATACACTAATTTGTAATCATGGTGTTTTGCCATTCGGGTGTTTCATCCTTGGCATAAATAAATACCTTTTTAATCAAAATCTCTTTCTTTCTTTCTCTTGCTCAGAATACGTATGGACTGTGGAATCTCACTATTTTTCATAAAGTCAGTTTTTATGGGTTACATTTATCTACCCAGGCTCAGCGTAAGAACTACAGCTTCAAAAACATCAACATTTGTTGTAGTAAAGTTGCAGGTAAAAAATAAAAAAATGTTTCTCTTATAAAGTCTGAGAGTGATTTAGCTGTGTGAATCAAATTTTAGTGGCATGGTGTTATAAAAATTTATCTCAAAAAATATCATAATGTGGTTAACAAACATTTTCTAAGAAAGTGGTATCTTAATTCAAAAAAATTGCATCCAAGTAGAAAGCAAATAGATAACTTCTTTCAAAAAAGCACTGAATTAAAAGCGAAAAAAACTTGAGTATGTATCACAATAACTTAATGTATAAGAATATTTTGATTTTTTAGTGAAACTGAATTTACAGGGAATTGCTTTACCACTTTGGTAGAATATTCAAATTTTGTGACCATACTCTTTTAGTAGGTGGAAGAACAATATTTCGTTGCAAAACTCACTCGTTTAACTGTAGTTATTACAGTTAAATAGCAAAAGAGTTTACTTTTTATATATTTCAATATTTCATTCTTGATTCCCTTGTAAAAAAGTAAATTACTTAAAAACTTGCATGGATATAATGATATGAACTACAATAATTAGTTATGTTAAACAATTGAGAAAAAATTTCTTGAGCTTACTGTTTGTCTTTCACTTTGACAATGAGAACAAGGTAATAAAATAAATGTCTTTGAAACTCCTGCTCGAAATACTAACTCTGAGGCAAATAACAAAGCTTCAAATATATCTTCACTTCCATTACCAACAGGTATATGATCGAAGTAGGCAGAGAAGTTTTTAATGTTCTGTATGAATATGTTGTTACTCATACGAAAATTTCGAGGCTTACTATAGACTCCATCTCCTCCAAATATTACCAAGCTCCAACGAGTATTGTGCAGTTTATTTTGAATTAACTTTTCATCAATAGACATGATCAGCTTATCTATATTGCGATTTTGTCTTATTTTACGGTTACATTCTTTTGCTTCAACAATAAAAACAACGTCCGTTGACATTGGTACTGCTTCCCCTATACATGAACAAAATAAATAATAGGCATTATTACTATTAATTTCAAAGATATAATTCATTACTAATATTAATATTTATAGTAATACTAGGGCATATTAAGCCAGTTAAAAATGTATCAATATTATTTGTATACCTCTGAGTAATATTCAATTTATACAAGTATTAGAATCATTTTCCGATATACCTATTGAAATCAAGCATGAGGTTAGAACAGCTCAAAAATTAAGAATAGGAACTTATCTAAACCTAAGGTGCGAGTCAATGTACGGCTCCTCGGTAGCTCTAATAGTAGAGAAACTGTGTACTAAACAGAAGGTTGTATGTTGACATCTGGGGAGGATATTTTTCTTCTTCTTGCTTAACATAAAAAAAAATGTATAATTTATTTTTTAATTTGCCTCTGAGTGATTCCTGATTTCATCCTGTCTGTAATAATTTTTTCTGTAGCAGTTAATTGAGAAATCGTTTAGTAATAAATAAATTGCAGATCGTTTTTAGGGTGTTATAATTAATAAATTATGTACGTAATAAATAATGTAAAAACAAAAAAAACCAAGAATAGCATTCTACATAAAAAATCCTCTAAGAGTATGTTTTTTTAAATGTACTTAGTTCGATAAAATTATTAACTATTTGTACACATTGATTCAGTCTTATGAAAATATTGTAGATGACTTTGTACAAGCAGGTTTTTATATAAATTTAGTATCAAGTAAACTGTTAGTACACTATAAACTACTATAGTTGACTGTAGCTGGCTTGTAAATACTTCATTTATATCCAATTTTTTAGACTCGGACGTCTATAAATAACTGAAAAAATTTATTTTCTGTCACCATTTTCAGTTCTAGTATTAGAAATTTAGGTGTGTTATCATATTGCCAAACTAATTGTATGAGTATGCGTTCCAAAAAGTATGATTCAACAAAGGATGCTATTTTACCTCTTCCTTTTTCTAATCTGTCAAGACCATACATGTTACATCCATCAATTTCTGTTGGTCTATCAGTGTCGAAATCGCCTAAAAAATTTTTCTCGATGCCTTCAGCGTATTAATTTGATGTAAGCTGAGATTCAAGGGTACTTAAATGTTGTTTTAGCTAATTAATGATTATGTGGGATATTCGTAGTTCATTCTGTGGTGATGTGATGTCTGGACAGAATTGCTTGTTTGATTGATTTATCGTGTCTGAATTGGGTGTGAGATAATAGTAGCATTTCAGAAGTAGTAGTACTTACTTCCTTATTATGTATATAACTAAACTAGAAATACTTTGCTTGGTGCATAAGCACTTAGTATCATATTGTTAGGCATGCGTAATCCAGGTATTTAGCTTAAATCGTTTCTTTGCGTAATTGGTCGTACATTGGCTTATATTAGCGCCTGAGGACTCGCATTATACCCCATTTAACGATATATTTCGTAGTGTCAGTCATATTTGACTAGTCTAGTATTTTCTTTTAAATGTGGGCACATTCTAATCATATCGCTTAGTGTTTTGCACGAAAGATTGTGCTCCTCCTGAACTTAACGATATATGGTGTTGCCACAGCTATTATGGACGATAATGTATTTACCGACTCCAATCTTATTGAAATTGGATACCAGGACTTTTAAGCCTATGTTAGGCTTAAGCTCTAAATTCTCCAGTACAGTACGCACTGAAGACCATATAAAGGATTTTCTCATCACTTTTTTGGTGATCTAGGGTTGGATAGGTCAAATAACATAAAGGCCTAAAAGTTATTAAGTATTTTGTCTATTCCTTTCGTTCCATTAATTCTG
Source organism: Copidosoma floridanum (assembly GCF_000648655.2). The sequence goes on from NW_019379497.1 coordinate 612,096, forward strand.
GCACTTTTACCATTAATGTACGAGGAAAGACACTGGATCGTCAGGTTAGATGAGTTGATAAAGTGTTTTCTCTCACTTCCTTTGGTTGTTGGATTATACACAAGCTTATTGCTTGGGTTAAGATTATTGTAAAGTTAAATAGACCAGACTTTTGATGCATCAATGCATGGATTTGAGATTTGAAAAAAAGACTATGCAAACATAACAGATTTCTACCACTATATTTTTATAATTGATGCCATCCACTACGATCTATTTTAAGCACAGTTATAATAAAAAAATGTAGAAGTCAAGAAATATGTTTTGATAGTCAGCTTGAGGAATTCAAAAAATCTCAATGCAGTGCAGTTAGCAGATACAAAATTATCAGAATTTAGATATAGAAGTTTTTTTTTTTTTTTAAAAAGAAAATCAGTTCTAGTGAAAAGACAGTAGAAATAATGTATTTTTTTTTCCTTGCCAACTTTTTAAGCTTTATTTCTTGTTTAAAGAGGTTCGGGAGTAATGATAAAATGCAGAGATCACAATAATAAAGAGTATTCTTGATAGTCTGAAATACGTAGAACTTGTATTAATTTTTTAAACATTTGTTATAAGTCATTTTTAAAAGAATTATACAACCGAAAATCATGTGATTAACATGGGTTTTTTAAAAAAGTAACCTCTTTGTCTTGCTTAAATGGACAAAGCTTTTTGGAAAATGCAAAGGCATTGAAAAAAATCTGCCTACAAGTTAATTATTGTTTAATTATTCGGTGAGCAAAATTTAAAGGCATATTAAAGTACATTTTAAACAATAAAAACGTTAAACGCAAGGAATATATTAAGTTTGTGGGGTGCAAGAGGGGTTGCGCGGTAAAGAAAACCAAGCTGCGCGGGCAGAGGGGACCCTCCCATCCTCGTCCCTTTGACTGATGATCCCAAACGTCCTTAAATAAAACATACTTGAAATTAAAAGTTTTTTTAATAAAATTGTTTTATGGCATAATGTCATTTGTTTTAAAATTTTAAATAAAAAACTTCTTTTTTCCCTTTCATAACGATTTTTCTAGATAAAATTAACGTCACTTGTTAAACGTTTCTCATGAATCACAAAAAATATGAAAAATAAGGTGAATTAATAATTTAGCCTAAAATTATCATCCCTTTTACAAAAATACTTATTGTTATTATTTAAGTTATACATATGCAGAAATAAGTATCTAAGAAACTGCCAAGCGCAAATAGCAGTGTAAATCTGCTACCTTAGTTAAAAAAATAAATTCCCAAAAAAGACCATAACGAAAATCACATGATCAGATGACAGAAGTATATAGTTATTGAAAGTAAATAAATTGAGATGAAGCCACCTTGTACAACATAACATATAATGCACCTGAGTTTAAACTGGGATGATGTTGTAGTATTAAGTTTAAGTTGTAGTATTAAGTTTAAGTTGTGAACTATGCCTAAGACATGATTGTTAATCAGGCCTTGTGACACAGGAACTCGAGGGGACGAGACAGAGAGAGCCAAGCGATGGCGCATGAGCCACGCGACCAACCCGAGCTCGTCCATACAAAGTGTATTAAATAAATCAAGTAGTTCTCTGTAATTAATTGCTCGTATGTTATTTATTAACAAACACATAACATGGCACTACGGTATCAAGAACGTATCTAAAAAGATTGTAAAAATTTTTGATAAAATTGTGTACGTAGTGTAGCACGTATATCGTGTTTCATTTTGTTAGCAAGATGGCGACAACGCAAGAAAATACTACACCTACGAACACGACGACAACAACGATGGCAAAGATGAGACTCACGGGTTTAAGACCACTAAAAATGCTGATTAATCTGAATGCGGAGGGTTTTAAAAGCTGGAAACAAAGGTTTGAGATTTATCGGGTGGCATCGGGTGTCAGTCAAATGATAGGTGAAGTACAGGTAGCAGTACTTCTCCATTCAATAGGAGATGCATGTATAGATATATATATAATACCTTTTCACTGACTGAAGAAGAGAAGAAAGTATACAGCACAGTTATGAAAAAGTTCGAAGATTATTTTGTTCCAATGAAGAATGAAAGTGTAAGCTCATACCTGTTTTTTACCAGGAATTACCATTGTGGTGAAAAATATGATGTTTACATAACAGAATTAAGAAAATTAAGCAGAGACTGTACTTTTGGTGACCTTCAGGATCAACTTATACGGAATCGTATAGTTGCTGGCATATTAGATAATAGAGTCCGAGACAGATTACTTAGAGAAAGCGAACTTACGCTCACAAAAGCAATACAAATCTGTAAAGCTGCGGAACTGGCTGAACAACAAGTTAAGCAAATAGAATCACCGGCAGTAGACACAAATAGTATACAGAAGATTCAAGGTAAACAAGAACCTCATATGTCTGGAACTAAACAAGGACAGAAACAACAAAAGTCTCAACAAGGTTAGGCACATGCTGATGTAAGCAGAGAAGGGAGAAACAGATGCGGAAGATGCGGTTATAATCATCATCCAGGAAATTGTCCGGCTTTCAACCAGGAGTGCAGGAGCTGTGGCAAGAAAGGCCACTTTGTTAAAATGTGCAAAAGTGATAATTAAAAGACTGTAAAATTAGTGAGTATGGATAGTGAAAGCGATGTTGAGGATGAGTGCAGAGAACTTGTTGTCAATTGGGTAAGTGTTCATGGTATAGAGGTATATGAAGAATGGGTTTAACCCTTGAAGATGATTGATTTTAATAATAAAAAAGTTAATTTCAAAATTGACACAGGTGCGCAATGCAATGTTATTCCTGATAATGTTTGTAAAAAATTAGGGGTCACCAGTTTAAAAAATTCTAATGTAGTTTTAAAAAAATACTCTAGACAAAAAATAAAAACTATTGGTAAAGTCTTCTTGAATTGCAAGTTAGCTAATGTTAATAAACTAATTGAATTTTAAGTTTTTGTTGGAATTGGAGTTCCCATTTTAGGTCAAGAGAGTTCACTGGAACAACAATTAATAAAGCGTTTGGCTGACAACGAAAAAAATATAAATTCAAAAAGCGGTGCACCGAATTGTGAAAAAGAACTAAAAAAAAAATATAAAAAATTATTTGATGGGTTTGGAAAGATAAAAAATTTTAAATACAAAATAGAATTAAAGGAAGGTAGTGTAGGTAAAGTGGAGCCATGTAGACATGTACCATTTAGGTTGATGAAAGGGTTAAAAGTTGAATTGAAAAAGATAGAAGAAAAAGGAGTAATAACTAAGGTTGATAATCCTACGGATTTTGTAAATTCATTAGTAATTGTTTATAAACCCGACAAATCATTAAGAATCTGCTTGGACCCACGATACCTTAACTCATGTATAAAAAGAGAACATGTACAGCTTCCTACTCTTGATGAAATCGTTGCTAAGATAAAAAATGCTAAGTGTTTTACTACGCTAGATGCAGACAAAGCATTTTGGCAGGTAGAATTGGATGAAAAATGCAGAGAGTTGACATTTTTTAACACACCTCTAGGAAGGTACTACTACAATAGAATGCCTTATGGCCTAAGTTCGAGTCCCGAAGTTTTCCATAAAGTCATGAATCAAATATTTGAAGGGATTGAAAATTTAGCGGTTTATATAGACAATATAATTATATGGGCTAAAAATGATGATGAATTAAATATGATCGTAGAAAAAGTTTTTAAAAGGGCAAAAGAGTATGATTTAAAGTTTAATATTAAGAAATGTAAATTTAATGTAAGAGAGGTTAAATATCTTGGTCACATATTATCTGAAAAAGGCTTAAAAGTTGATAAAAGTAAAGTTGAAGCGATAAAGTCAATGAAACAACCGGAAAACAAAAAAGAGTTGTTGTCATTTTTAGGGACCGTAAATTATGTTTCAAAGTTCATCCCCAACTTTTCACAAATTACTAGCAATTTAAGAGAATTGATTAAAAAAAATTTACCTTTTATTTGGGGTAACAAACAACAAGAATCGTTTGTAATTTTAAAGAAATTACTGTGTGAGCCTCCTGTATTGACGTATTTTGATATTAAAAAGAAAACAACCTTGAGTGTAGATGCATCGGGTGATGGATTAGGGTGCGTCATTATACTCAAATGTAGTTTTAAAAAAATACTCTAGACAAAAAATAAAAACTATTGGTAAAGTCTTCTTGAATTGCAAGTTAGCGAATGTTAATAAACTAATTGAATTTTAAGTTTTTGTTGGAATTGGAGTTCCCATTTTAGGTCAAGAGAGTTCACTGGAACAACAATTAATAAAGCGTTTGGCTGACAACGAAAAAAATATAAATTCAAAAAGCGGTGCACCGAATTGTGAAAAAGAACTNCTGTGTGAGCCTCCTGTATTGACGTATTTTGATATTAAAAAGAAAACAACCTTGAGTGTAGATGCATCGGGTGATGGATTAGGGTGCGTCATTATACAGGATGGAAGACCAGTGGCTTATGGGTCAAGGTCATTAACAATGACAGAAAAGTCGTATAGTCAGATAGAAAAGGAGTGTTTAGCAATCTTGCATGGTTGTAAAAAATTTGAACAATACCTTTATGGAAAAACTTTTATTGTTGAAACGGATCATAAGCCACTGGTATCCATATACAAAAAGTCACTAAATAAATGCCCACCTAGGTTACAACGAATCATGATAAGTTTACAAAGTTATGAATTTGAATTGATTTATGTACCTGGAAAAAGCCTAGCTATAGCTGATCACTTAAGTAGAACTAATTTAAAAAATTTTGAATTAACAGATGAAGAAAAAATAGAGGCTTATGTATTAGGCTTAGAAAAATCTTACAATATTACAGATGTTAGAATGGAAGAGATAAAACGGCATACTGCTAAAGATAGAGAGTTACAAGAAGTTTTAAAATTTATACGTAATGGCTGGCCAAAGAAACAGCAAGTTTTACCTGATATTGTGAAGCCATACTTGACATTTAATGAAGAGCTTAGTGAGACTAATGGGTTGGTTTTAAAAGGAAGCTGCATTGTTATTCCCAGATCTTTACAAAAATTTATGTTGAGTAAAATACATTATGCTCATTTTGGGAAAAATAAATGTAAAGCAATGGCTAGAAAGACTCTGTACTGGCCAAGTATGTCTAAACAAATCGATCAACTTATTGTGAATTATGTAAAAGCTATGTTAACAAAAAAAGGAAAGAGCCCATGATTTTGAAAGAAATTCCAAATGAGCCTTGGGAAATTTTGGCTGTTGACATTTTTTATTTATTTGGAAAGACTCATATTCTAGTAGTAGATACCTTCAGCAAATTTGTTGACATTGAAGAAATAACTAGTTTGACAACCGATAACATAGTGAAAGGGTTAAAAATTATTTTTTCAAGGTTTGGAATACCAAAAATTTTATATTCAGATTCAGGCTCACAATTTACTGACAACAAATTTGCTATTTTTAAAAAATAGTGGAGCTTCGAACATAAGATAACTACTCCGAAACATCATCAATCTAATGGGTTAGCCGAAAGACAAATTCAAACAGTAAAAAGAATCCTAAAAAAAAGTGTACAAGAAGGAAAGGATAAAGAAATGGCTTTATCACAATTTAGAAATATGCCCATAAGCAAAAACGGCGTTACACCGGCAGAATTAATGTACAAAAGAAATGTTAGACAAGTTCTACCTTGTTATTCTTACTGCACCATAAAAAATAGTACATTCAAAAAAGAATTGTTACAAAAAAAGAAACAGCAAAAGAAAGATTATGACAAGGGGTCAAGATTGTTAAAAGAATTTAAAGTTGGGGATACTGTTAAAATTCATGATGAAAACAAAAAAGTACCTCATCGTGATGGAATCATTGTTGGAATTGACTCTAATCCAAGGTCTTATCTGGTAAAAACTAAAACTGGTTCTGTAATTAAAAGAAATAGAGTTGCCCTGTCGGAAGGGGTTCATTACAGAGAATATGATACGGAAATCAATGAGCCTTTACAGAATCTTCCAATTGCTGAGTCTGTAATTCAAACAGAAGGTCATAATAGAGACATAGTCAACAATAACACTGGCACTGGTGATGTACAAGTGGAGCCTGTTATCCCAGTTCAGAGATCACCTTTGAAAACCATCAGAAGTGGCAGAGTTATTAATAAACCCAATTATTTAAAAGATTATAATTGTACTTTTATTAGAAAATGTTCAAGTCGAGTTTAGAAAGAGGGAGATGTTGTAGTATTAAGTTTAAGTTGTAGTATTAAGTTTAAGTTGTGAACTATGCCTAAGACATGATTGTAAATCAGGCCTTGTGACACAGGAGCTCGAGGGGATGAGACAGAGAGAGCCGAGCGATGGCGCATGAGCCACGCGACCAACCCGAGCTCGTCCATACAAAGTGTATTAAATAAATCAAGTAGTTCTCTATAATTAATTGCTCGTGTGTAATTTATTAACAAACACATAACAGATGTACAGTTGATAAAATATTAAACCATTTTCTGTTATCGAAGCATCAAAAAAGTTCTGAATAAAAATGTATCATGAGGATTATAAACTTTTTTCTGCAAGAATATTACGGAGCAAATACATATATAGCTTTAGTATAAAAGCAACTTAGGCTACTTGTCCGATTACTGATGTGACAGGTATTGCAGACAACATAGGTATAGCAAATATATTAATAAATTTATTTAGCGTGAAAACAGACGAGCTTACAATAAACAGTAAGACTAACACCACCCCTATATTAGTTGGATACCCTGATACGATAAGTGGCACTGTAAATACAATACTGTGAGACTTAGTACCAATATTTTTAAAAGGACTGGATCAGAAAACTAGTACAGTACATTTGTTTAATTGTATAGCTTAGTGTTTCAAACAATATGATATAACACTTGAAACAATGCTTGCTTTTTTAACAGATAAATGTACAATAATGACAGGCTTAGTCAGCATTTTTGGAATCCAATAAGGGAGAATCAAAACATTGATCACCAGAGTGCAGCATGGCGTTTGGCTTACCCATCGTACCTAAAGCCGATGCGTATATGTATGTGCAAATATACACACAACAGTGCACAAGCACACTGTAGGTAGGTTAGAGAGAACGTTAATAGTGAGGGTAGGTAAGTCGAGTGCCGTGCTGCCCTTTGGTGATAAATTGTTTAACACTCCCTTATTTCAAAATCTTGTTTCCAATATTTAAAGCGTATATTGTCAAGTAAATATTTTGTACGAGTTAGCTTAACATGCAATGAAATATAAAATACTTTCCGTAAACTAGAATATTTTAGTAATCATCAAGATTACATTAATATTCCTAGCCGTACAACTCTAAGATTCATCTCTCTTTATTCACTGTTTATAAAAGCATGTGTAAATTGTGTGGTCTGCACTTTATAAGTCTTAAAAAGAAAGTATTGTAATAATGGTGATTTTCAAAAAAATTTGTACGAAGAAATTGATAAAAACTGTGAAAAATTTTTTTTCATTTAGAATTGCATGAAATTATTAAATCGATTCTTTAAATAAACAACTGCAGTTGGTTTAGTGCATGCATTAGAGACATGAAAGCTCCGTAATAATTTGGGGGAATTCGTTTGATGCCTCGGCAATTGCTGACTACATATTAATAATTGTGTAATTTATCCCAGGAAACATTCAAGTTATTAATCAGTTCCAGTTATGCCAGACGGGATGGTATACCCTTTAAAGCAGAGTTCAGTACTCTAGAGACTCTTAAGCTACAGGCTGGTGCAACTAAAATACAGCCCGTAAGAGTCTAAGCCTGCTGTACGGCAATATATATCCTCCACGAATATTACGCCACACCGTAGCCAAATAAGTTCGATCCTTCTTCTTTTGTTAGTTACACCTCTGAATTGCATCAGTGATTCTTTTAATTTTTTTTTCCTTACAGTTATCATGTGGAAATGTTAATGATAAAAAAACAAAGCTTACAAAATTGTATTAATAGTTAATTTTTATTTAGTTTAATAAGTCAACTACTTTATAAAAAAAAATTATTTTATCGCGTCAGTTCAAAACTAACAATGCTTGTTGCATTCTAATTTACACTAATAACATCCGAAATAAAGATCAATTACTCTCAGTAAGCTCCAATAAATACTAAAAAAATTGCAATTCTTTAATTTACTTTTTAGTAAAAATATTAATTACAAAACAATCACCTTCAACTTAATAATCTTGTGTGGTTAAGTGTATTCGTTAAAAATAAATATTAATTTTAGTGAATGAATTAACACCATGAACCTAAAAACTTAGTGTACTTGAGTCTTCACATTTTTAGTAAATGATAGCGTTAGTTGAAAAATCACTTTTAACGGAATAATCAAATCATCTCTAATTTTTTAATATTAAGTAGGTTGAAATGTCAGTAAACAAACAAGTACTTCTGACAGAATAATCTAGTACATTTTATTTATCTCAATTTTAATCTTTTATTGTGTTAATTATTTAACATGCACTTATAGCATAAATACCCAGTATGATCTGATCTTTTCGTGTCTTAAATAAATGTAAATGCCAATTACTAAATAAGCTATTTCAACAGAAAAATCCTACGTATTCTAGTCTTTTTATCTTAAACTAATTGAATTTTCAATAGACAAAAAAGCACCTACGACAAAATAATCTTGTACGCTGAAGTTTTCTTTGTTTTAATTCATTGTTATATTGTTTTACAAACTACTTATAATAGAATAATCCAGTTCACCTAAATATTTTCTATTTCGATTTATTGTGATGTTAATTAACAAACAAGCTTTCATAAAAAGATGACTTTGTACGTTTTTGTCTTTTCATCTTTAACAAATTATATGTCTATTGATAAACAAGCACCTTTAACAGAATAACTGGTGAGTCCACCCAAGTCTTCTCTACTTAAATTTATTGTGACGTTGATTTGTAAACAAGCGCTTATAACCAAATGACTAGTATACTCTAGTCTACTAACTTTTATATTATACAAGTGTTAAAAAAACTCATTGCCCTCCCCCTAAGTTCTTACTTTCTGATAATTAGAACTGTTATATGTAATTAAAAAGTACGATCAACTACGTAACGCAGCGTACAAAAATCCTTTGATAATATTTATTTCTTTGGTAATTTTTTTTTGTATTTATTAACCATGGAAAGAATTAAATAATTTGAGTTAATTTTTTAAAAAAAGCATTTGATTATTTACAAACATAAATACAAGCCTTTCAAAGATGAAGACATCAAAATATTATTTATGAATAAAATAAGAGATAGTAATGCATTAAAAATGTAAAGCAATGGCTAGAAAGACTCTGTACTGGCCAAGTATGTCTAAACAAATCGNTCTATTATTTCATTTGTTGATGATCTATTTATTTGTTATAAAAGCTATTGGTGTGATTAAGGGAAAGTTGTCAGAAAGATTTTGCATAAGGAATTTTGGAAGAAGTAAAAAATTAATATGGAGTAAATAATAATTATACTTGACATTTCACGAGCACTGACACTTAGTTGCGCTAAAGATCATTGACCATTATTGTAGAGATGAGAGACGATGATAAATGTCTGATTATAAATTAACTTTAATTTAATTTAGATAAGTACTATGTCCTTTAGTTATATAATATAATATAAAAATAGGGACTTGTTGATAAAATAACATCATAATAAATTAAAGTCAGAAATAGTTGGGGGTACTATTCTATCAAAAGTACATGTTTTTTTAGTGCTATTTTAATTAGTTTTACATAAATAGATCAGAGTAAAAGCTGGCAGCTGCAGCAGTTTACCGTAGTCCCTTGTTTAGTACTCTTGTGTTGGACCTCGTTACTTTCATATTTACGATCGAAAGAGTGTCTCGTTGCTTAATGAATGCAGACGCTACCTTTTCACCTCTCTATTAAGTCTCGCCCTTTCTAGTAGACTTTTGTTACTTAGTACACGAATTACTTGATAATCACTCTTTAGCTTGATACTTTTCTCAACAGTGCAATTTTAATATTTAGTATTAATACTCATGAATACAATCAAAATTTACAAGTGCCATTCTTAAGAAAGAATACAAGTGCTTAAAATTATGTTTAACATACTTCTTTCATTTTACAAGATCTAAGTTTAAATACTACTCAAGTCTCCTTGTTGAGGGAAAACTACTCTTAAACTCTCATTTTCTTCATTTTGGTTCAAACAATCTATTAAACATGATCTTGTCTCCTCATCCTGATTTCAGCCTCGCTAATTATATACAGTCTAATTCAGTAATATAGTCTTTCTAACCAGATATGTGTGGGAGACACATTACCTTGTGATCTTGTTCTCAGTTGTTATTACTCTTTCGTTTTATTGAGTTGCTTCAACAGCCATTCTGCTTAGCTATCTTACAATCTAGTCACGTCCAGAAGGAGAGAGAGAGAGAGTTCTCATGGTTATAGAGTGACGAGAGCGAACCCTCTAAAGTACTTAGGGCTCTGTTTTCCCTCAAGCAATATCTTCTAAGAGCAGCAAGAACATGAATAGCTCCGAAAAATTTTTTTCTGTAGACGTCTCACTTTCATAATTAATTCAGTTTATACAGGTATGATTGATAAAAACTGGTCGCTGTGATCATTAACCAAGCATTTGTTACTATTGTAATAATTAAGAAAAATATCCCAGGCTTTAACATAATTATCTTTGATGATGTTACTGTTTTTGATTAAATCTAGAGCGTCTTCCTTTATATGGACGCATAAATTTTGAAACCTAATGATAGTGAGGTACTCGTTTCTATTGCTTACTAAGGCCCTGTACAAGTCACGAAAGGATTATCAATAACTATAGGATCCATCGAAATCATATAGATCGGGTCGTGGTAAACTAATAGACGTCCGGTTAATAGTAGTAATGGTTGGAGCAGGTAGATAATGAAGTTCAGGAGCAGGAGATAGTCTGCTCAAGAAGTCTTGATATTTTCTTATTTGACTATAGTAAGCTTCTTCATCGAGATCGTATAGGTTCAATCCAAGAATTAAGTGTATCATATCAAGTATTTCCAGTCCCCTAATCTTCTTATGAACTCGATCTTAGTAATTCAATTGAGTTTTGAGCAGCCCCAATGTTGTCTATGCTTGACCAATGGTCTTTTTGTTAGGTTTTCTTTACAGCTGGTGAATAAATGACAAATTTTTTTAAAGATTGATAAAGATGATATTGACCCATGGTGACAAAAAGTCAAATCTTAATTTAGGTATTGACTGAAGAACAATATACACAGAGACTTAATGAACTGAAATTGACGAGAACTATATTGTAGCTGTAGCTATTAAAAGAATTTTTAGTTTCAGACTAATGAGACAAAAACTATGCATCAACAAGAACCAAAGTTAGCAGCTATCAAACGAATCCTGAGCCTGCAACTTGATGAGCGAAGATAAGTATATTAAACATAACTATGTTACTAGTTATCAAACGAGTTTTTAGCTTGCAACTTGGCAGGTAAAACAAAAGTATGTATCATTGAGAACGTAAGTTGGCAGCTATCATGCGAGTCTTGAGTCTACAACTTAAAAAGTAAAGATAACTATATCAATAAAATTTAGTGAATAGCTATCAAGCAAGTCTTGAGACTGCGACTAACAAATAAAACTGTATCAAATAAAACTAAGTCAAATCATAAACAGAAAAACAAGGCCAAAATAACCATCTAATGATAACGTTGGAACAACTAATTTAATTCATGACGAAATCTAGGGGTAGTGTAACGACAAAATTGAGCAATGGAAAAAAGAGATAGTTGATGTCTAAATGCAATCGTTGACAAAGATCAGGAATAAAAAAAACTATTAGTAGTAAATTCACTCAATATAACATACGAAAACTATTATGGATAAATCAAATTTACTCTTTCTATTTTACTAACTGTTTAACTATGTTTTAGTATGATAATTATAAGTCTTAGCCATTAAGAGATAGAAATTGACTCTAACAACTAAACTGAATTTATTTTATGGTCTTATATCCACAAATTTTAAATAAACTACTATTATTTAAATTATGCATCAACCAACATCAAATTTATAAATAACGAGTTCGCAAATTTGCTACTATCACTGCCGTACAATAATTAATTTAACATTCTAACTTTTATACGTACGGTAATTTTCAACAGCTTAGCAAGCAAGAATTAACAAATTGTTAATTTTTTTTCAGGTTTGCAAATAAATATCTCACTAAATTAGTTAAATAAGAAAATTTAAACTAAATTACGCAAATAAGATGCTAAGTAAACTATCAAGGTAAAATAATAGATTACGCAAAATTATACTTTTTAAAAATAAATATGTCTAAAAGTCAATTGTCAATTTTTACTTATCAAAATTTGACATTTCACGAGCACTGACACTTAGTTGCGCTAAAGATCATTGACCATTATTGTAGAGATGAGAGACGATGATAATTATCAAAAAACCATGTAAGTGTGGGTGTTCACAGCTGGCCTCGTTGACAACAAAAGGCACATGCCGACTGATGTCAGCTATACCCTCGTATATATTTATGTAATAAGCGTTCTAAAATTTACTTGACGCGCACATCGACTTTAGTATACAAGTCAGACTGTAGTTGGTGTGAAAATACTGCAAGCGCAACCTCTCAATGTCAGTATGTATTTACAAGTGCGAACCAACAACGACTTGAGGATAACTTGTGCGAGAAGATCAAGCGAGAATAATGCAAAGAGAGAGGTAACACAGAGACCCAAGTACTCTATAGCGTTTACTCTTGTTAATATATAACTATGAGGACCATTTTTCTTTTTTTGGGTACGATTAAATAATAAGATAGCTGAACAAGATGGCTACCAAAGCAGCTCAATGAGACCAAAGAGTAACAGCGATCTAGAACGAAGTCAAGAGGTCATGTGTCTCCTGCTTGTATCCGTATTAGTCTCGAAGGACTGTGTTTTTCAATTGGTATTGAGAATGTAATGAATTCATACTGAAGACAATATATATATATATATATATATATATATATATATATATATATATTGCACTGATGTAAGAGAGATAGTCTAGCGGAGCCATCTCTAGATACATGCAAGCAAACAGCTTTGCGGACGTCTGGTGCTCTGATGAAGCATGTAGGTTGATAGACCTCGTCTGTCCGTCATGCATGCAAGCAGCCGTTTGTCGTGGACTGTATAGTGTATCGACATGTTAAACTATATCCCCCTTTTATTAAATCCTATTAACTATTACACGTTGTGTTCACTAATTTTCCACAATCCTCGAAATAATTATCGTTGATTAACATGGTAACAGCTCCGTGGTTACATGTAATAAAAGTGTAAATCCAACCTACAAAATCGAGAAAATGTTTGTGTAAAAGTATACCATTATTTTTCACGTCTGCCATATAAGTTTTTAAATTTAAGAGATTAAATGCGAGTGATCACAGATTAAAAAAGTGTCAATCGAGCACTGAGAAGGTGAAAAAAAGTTTTTGCAAATGTGATTTAAGACATACTGGTGTTAAAGGAGTCTATTTCCAAAGAAAAAGAACATTTGAAAAATCAAGGAAGTTCAAGAATACAAGTAATATCAAGATGGCGGAAATTTCAATACTTGTGTTTAATGGCCACTACTCACTACACACTAGAGAAAAAGGATAACGACGTTTTTAAAATTAAAGAAATGCGCAACAGTGATAGAAAGAGAAAGAATATCGACGAAGGTAGTCAAGTCTACTGCAATGCATAGTGAAACGAAAAGTAAACGTATAGACTGGCTTTTAGATAGTGGTTGTACGGATCATGTAATAAATTGTGATGATATTTTTGTTACATGTATTGATTTAAAAAATACAGTAAATGTTAATGTAGGTGATAGAGGAAGTTTAAAAGCGACAAAAGTAGTACAACTTTCAAGTTATTTTTAGGTTCTTGATAGATTTTTGAATTGATACGTCAAATGTATCTTATGTTAAAGATATGACTGCAACTCTAATTAGTCTTGCTTAACTGAATGATTTAAAAAAAGTTGTTGCCCAAAATAATACGGCAAAAATTTATAGTGATGAAGGTGCGCTTCTAGCTACAGCATATAAAATAGATAAATTATATAAAATGCAGAGTAAAATTTGAAATGATGTTAAGATTACCGTTCATTCTATGAATACTGATAAAAATGATTATTTAACTTCGAAAGAAAAATGGAATCGTATTTTGAGAAATGTAAGTTTCAAATATTTGAATATATCATATAAAAAAAAGTTAGCTGAAGGATTGCCTAAAGAAATTGAAAATGATTACATAAAATGTGCTGTTTGTATTGAAAATGAGATGCAAAATTTACCATTTCAGAATAACAGAAAAAGGGCAAAAGATATTTTAGAAATAGTTCATACTTATTTCAGTGGCCGTCACAATACAATTGGATTAAATGGGGAAAAATATTTTTTAACGTTAATTGATAATCATCAGACTAAGTTTATAATTGTTTTGTTTTGTACAATAATAAAATTAAAAATTTAACAGGAAAAGTTTAAAAAATAAATTATAAGAGACAATGGCAAAGAGTGTATTAATAAAAGAATTTCTAATTCAGCAAAAGAAAAAAAAGTTAGTCTAGATGGATGCCCACCGTACAAATTAAATGGTACTGCTGAGAGAAATAATAGAAGTATAACGGAAATCTCTAGATGTTTATTAAGTGAAGCTAGGATGAGCAGAAGGTTTTTGCCTGAAGTCATGTGTGCAGCAGCCTATTGAAAGGACAGGACATTTGCAAACCCAGCAGGATTAAAAATACCTTTTCGAATGTTCTTTGCTACTGAAACTAATGTGAGGTATTTTAAAATGTATCAAAGTAAAATACTTGTACATGTGCTGAAACATAGATGAAGGTCTAAATGGAAAAGCAGATTTAGGAATTCTTGTCGCTTATGAAAATGTAGGATATTGAATTTTGATTAATAATAAAGTTACTGTAGCAAGATATATAGATGTCATTAAAGTCAATGAATATTTTATTGGTTTAAAAGGTGATGAACTTGATAATAAAAATAACATTTCTCATTAGAATAAGACTTATTCAAGAGAAGAGTTTGAAGATACTAAGTATGAAAACGATAATAATATTATCAAGAGAGAAAATAAACGTCAAAATTAAAAAGAGACCAATGTTAACAGTAGAGTGAAAAAAAATATAAAGCGTATAGAAGGACATGATAATGAATATGTGTAAATACTATTTATGTTAATTATTGTAGTGCAGAAAGTCCTAAGAGTTTTGATGAATCGTTGGCAAGTTTTAAATCTGATGATTGGAAAAATGCGATTGAAAAAGGAATTTATTGTTTAACTAAAAATAAGACTTAGATATTGGTAGATAAGCCAAAAGATAAGAAAGTTTTAGATGTAAAATAATCTTATTACAAAAAAGATGAAAACAAATTTAAGTTAGGTTAATAGTTGAAGGGCTTGTAAAAAGGAACTTATGGACAATATTTATTCTCCTGTAGCTGAGATGCAAACTGTGAAAATTTCGTTATCTTATTGTTGCTAAAAACGCTTAATTATTGATGAAATAAATATTGAAACTGCGTTTTAAAATAGAAAAGTAAAATCAGAGGTATATGTCAAAGAACAACAAGGTTTTGACCATAATTCTAATAAAGTACATAAATTGCAAAAAGCATTGTACGGCTTAAGAGAAAGCCCTAGATCTTAGTTTCATGTTTTGAACAATCTATATAAAACTTAGAATTTGACAATAGTAAAATAGAGAATTGTTTGTAGTCTACAAGCAAGGGAATAGATAAAGCCTCTATTATTTCATTTGTTGATGATCTATTTATTTGTTATAAAAGCTATTGGTGTGATTAAGGGAAAGTTGTCAGAAAGATTTTGCATAAGGAATTTTGGAAGAAGTAAAAAATTAATATGGAGTAAATAATAATTATACTGTAATAAAAAAAAATATCTAATGTTTTTAAGTCAGAGAATTCACATTGAATCTTTGGAAAATAAGTACAAACTAACAAATGATAAATAATATGGAACACCAATGCAAATTAATTTAAAGCTCAATCAGAGGCTTAATTAATCAAAGAGTTGATAGACATTTTCTATTAAAAGTTAGAGAAACCGATTGAAATTCCTGAAGACAATTCAGGAGCTGTAAGCATAGCAAAGTTTGGTATTTTCACAAAAAATTCAAAATATATACAAGCACATTATCATTTTTTCAATAAAAGTTATTTTAATAAAACAATTAATATTATATAAACTAAATTAGAAAATAATATTGTCGACATTATTACGAAATCTCCTGGAAGAATAAAGTTTGAATAGTTGAGAGACATGTTAAGCCGAAGAAACTGAATAAAGCGAACCAGTATAAATGTAAGAAGACGTATTGAGAATGTCATACATTTACACTGAAGACTGTGTATGTATTGAATTAATGTAAGAGAGATCTACTAGTGGCACCATTTCTAGACAAATGCAAGCAAACAGCTTTATGGACACCTGGTGCTCTGATGAAGCAAGCAGGCTGATCAATTTCGTCTGTTCGTCGAAGCATTTGGTCATGGATGTAAGCAGCCGTTTTTCTTTGTCTGTATAGTGTATTGATTTGTTAAACTGTATTATCTTATTAATAAATCCTATTCACTATTTCAAGGCGTGTTTATTCATATTCCACTAACTACAAAATAATCCTCGTATATCAACGATTGGACTGTATAATATTAGCGAGGCTACAGTTAGAATAAGGAGAATAGATCATGTTAAATAGATTGTATAAATGAGAACATTATCTTATAGAGAAGCTTCTTTATAGCAAGGAGACTTGAGATATATGTTAACTTTCATTTTATTAAATGGAGGTACCATACTATACGTTATTTTTAACACTTCTATTCTTACTTCAGAATTATAAAGGTAAACGTCGATTGGCTTTACGTGTATTAATTTCAAATAACAAAATCTCACTGTTAGTAAAAGCATAAAGCTAAAAAGAAGTAATAAAAATCGAAAATTGCAATGGATTTTCTTGCTACGAGTCTCTTTTCGAGTTATTTGGTTAGGCTAGAAACATAGACCGTATTCGATTATTCAAATTTATGAATATTCAACAAAAAGACTTACTTAACCACAAAGATCTATGCCATGCCTGATTGCTAATGAGTTGTTATCGAGTGATAGATAATTTACTCAAAGATAGCACTATATTACTTCGTATAGTTGTACGGACAAAACTATAATTCCGTTGGAAAGTAATACGATTCATTCTTTCTTGTTTTAAATACCATTCAAAATCAAATCAGGTTACTTTTCGTTAAAAACAAGGCTTGTACTGCACAATTGCAGGATGTTTAACTCATCTGGAGCACCATTCGTCAGAGAAAATTCACGTTAGGTGATAAATTTTGGCTTCTGCAAAAGAAGGTGGTGTTTCAATGGCATAGGTCTGACATTAGTTCCCATTTAACCCTACAGTCAAATTTTATAAGTATGTGGCTATTGCACTATTGGAGTTAAATTGTGCATTACGCTTATTTTTATATATTGCAGTGAAAATTTTATGTCTTGCTACTAGTTTCTCTCTCTTCTAGCAGCCCAAGTGTGACGCAAGTTGCACATACCACACTATAGTGTGCATTCTAAATGAGACCTTTGTTAATCGCTTAGGTCCTGCGCCGATTATTGGTAACTCGAATCATATCAAAAAATTGTTTGGACGAAAATACACTATAAAAAAATTAATGTTTGATGGTCCTTACTCAATTTGAAAAAAAATGGTGTTAGTTGGTTTGTTCGAAAAGTCACAGATTTATTCAGGATGTCAGAATATTTATGTTTAAGTAGATTTTGCAAAAACTAAAATATTTAATAGCTTATTAATTTTTTTTCTTATTTACTTATCAGTGGCAGAGGAGTTTAGTTATTTGGTTAGTTATTTATCAGATTATAATTTAATTATTGTATAATGTATGACTAAAAGGTGTATGATTTTAGTATAATCAGCGGACTAAATTTAAATTTAAATTTCTACAGTGAGTTAAATATGGAAAAAGACACCTTATCACATATTTTTAATAACAATTATTCAAAATTATTTCATATTTATAATGCCCACAATTGTATGGCTTATTTATAAATAATTAATTATGCATTAATCCAAATAAAAGAATACTATGCCCTTCAAATCTAACAAGGACATAAAATTGTAAGCCTAAATGAACTTTACACTGACCCAATTGATAAGTTACTTGCCTAAACATCTAATAGATAAGGGTTAAGCCAACTTAGAGGCAGCATTTTTGTTTTGTCTTATAATTACAATTATTGTGAACGTGTTTATAAGATCTTAAAATAGTCAACTGCAAGTGGAAGTAATTTTTTTTTTTATTAAAAAAAAAGCTTGTGAAAACTCTATGGTTTTATTAAAAATCAACAATTGAGACAAAAACCACATAAAAACGTACTCGCAAAACAACATGTTTTTGTGTACTAAACACACTTGACAAGTAATAAGCACGTAATACGTAGACTGGTCAATCGACTATATCATCAAGCGAAATGGAATCTGTTCCAGACGTCAGGAATTCCAGTCAAAATTCTTAGTTACTATGTCCTATATTGCAAACCATTTCAAAAGTTGTTTTTTTAGATAAATAATAATTGTTAAGTATTAAAATTAATAATAATGTTACTTAAATATTTAAAAAAGTAAAAGATAGGAAGAATACAAAACTACGCATTGATTACTAAAATGGATATACCTTGTAATAACTCGTGTTCCTAACGTAGCGTACTTGTGTACACATTCTTGCAACATTAAAAACGCAAGTTATAACGAGTTATGAGTATTTTTTAACAAATTCATAAATCAGCGTTCAATCTTTTTTCTCACACAGATGGGAACCTTCTTGTTATGAAAAATTTCATTATCATTAAAAAGGAAAATCTTACAAATATGGTTACCAAAGTTTCTCATCATATTTGTAATAAAGAATTTCATAAGTAAATGTTTTGAGAGTGCAGTTACAAGTTTTTAAAAATATTGTATGTGAGTTTTGTACTAAACTGTTCTTTTCTAAATGTTTCTCTAATATTTAATTTTTGCTTTTGCACTTCTTCGATACTCCAACTACTGGGACAAAAGGTTATGTTTACGTCAACTTAAGTATTCGGCCAGGTAGCTGGTTCTGGTACGTTGAGTAGAACATTCATGAAATGTTGGTGAGCCACCAAAATTTTTATGACGAAATAGCCAATCACGGTAAAATTTGTTAAATACGTTATTGAATTTAACAATAAGCTCACTAATGAGACATGATTTTATACAATAAAAGTAGAATATTCCATAATCAATTGCAACTTGACTAACACACCGCTTTTTTATCCAATAAGCCAAGAATTGTACTACTAACCGGAGGTCGAGTAAGTGCTCTTATTTCAGACATTTTTTGATGTTGTTATCAATAAAATGATAATAAGATTATATTTTAAGGTGGTCTTCAATTGCACCTTGAACTTAAATCTATTAAATTTTCTTCAATTGTTATAGCTTGTTTTTGAGAAATTTTCTACGCCTTTACTTGAAAAAGTGCAACATAATGAGTAAAAAATTACTAATTTGACTTGAAATTTTAGGTTGAAAAGTAGCAATAGCCTTAGAGATACATAAAATAAAAGAAGTATTGTATAATTTTATTATTACATCATATGTATATTGTACATGTATATAGTATAAGCAGACAATTATATTTACAGTAGATTCATCGTTCTATTAATTCGATAAAATGTTGTCTAATATTCTTTAAAAAAAGTCAACCCCTTATCTCACTTGCCTGTAAGCTCTAACAAATAAAAAACGACTTTCAAAAATTTAATCATACCGAAGAATAACTCAGGAGTATCTTTGATAGTTATCTCTTCACATACAAAATTATTTTGCTCTTTTATAACTGCAACATTCACTGAAACATTGAATTTACTAAGTAGCCACATATTTCTGCTAAAACAGGAGTTCCTGAGTTCTTCTGTTTCTATCCTGATAACAGAATTAGATTAAATATAAAGACTAGTCTTATAAAATGCAGCCATTGCTATTTAAAGGGTCTAAAACAAAACAGCAAGTGATGATAAAGGGGTTCTAAGGATAAAGGAAAGATAAAAGTTGGAAAGTAATCATCATCAAAAAAATAACTTTAAAAATACCCCCAAATCGCAACGAAGGATAGAGAATCGTACCTTTTTTAAAATCATAATTCAAGCTTATAATTTTTTTTTTTTTTGATAATAAAGTATTTTAGGTTTTTCTTAGACAGTAATTAGTAGTTGGTTTTTTAATTTAAATGACACAAAAAGTGAGCTCAGTCAGACCTTCTAATTATAACGTAATAACGTTGGGCAGTTGTATTGGTTTACGACTGAGAAAAACTCTTAAATGATAATGTATATATTATTATTTGTAACAATTTATTATTAAGAGCTGTTTTGACATAACAATCTAAGGTTAATGTCGATGCTTAATCAAAAATAACGAGAATGAGCCCAGCTAGATCTCCCAATAATATCGTGGGGCACAGTCTTAGCTTTTTTATTGATAAAAATAAAAAAAATTATCATTTTACAATTTTTATCGTTTGTTTATACTAATTGATTGTTTAAAGATCCTTTGATACAATGGCTTGTGATGGTGTTCTTGTTTGTGTTTGATAAAAATTTACAAAATTAAGCAAATAAGTACAGTTAGACCACTCAGTTGTAACTTATGGCAGACATATTGTCTCTGCCCTCTTACCATAAAATCATAGTATTTCACAGCTTAGTTTACTTATTATAGTTAATTATGTACGACTGTTTTGTTATAACGATTAGTGAAAGGTGTTGATTTTCTGGTGATAAATAATATGATATATCCCCGTCAAACCTTTTAATCTTAACGTGGGGAGAGATATGTTTTTACAATGAAAATTGACTTTTTTTATTTGTTTTTTTCTTTTAAACAGTTAATAAATTACACAGTTTTAATAAGGCTATTCGTATTTTATAGTTTTATGTTAATGTATAAAGGAAATAAGCAAATTTTTCAGCTGAAGTATTTTAGCGATAGCAATTTTTTCGTCAATCGTTCTATCTAGTACATTGGATAAATCCAGCAGCTGACAATACCTTTGCATAACTATGTTTTTTTTTTCTACTACGTTAGTTATACTGAAAATTTTTTTATAAATTTACTTGCACTATTGTAGGCTTACAGACTTACGACTTATAGTCTTGTAACTCCATCACACTGTAATGCTTATAATGCACAGGTTATAAATTTGCTTTTGGTCACAAAGATTATTGGCTTTATTGTGTTTAAAAAGTTTGTGATTCCTTGATTTCGAATTTGATAATTTTTAAATTAATCAAATGCATTTTATCTGTATACATGTGCAAAAGAACCACTAAGCCAATAAAACAGGTATTTGGTCTAATCAACTAAAAAGTTCTTTCGTTGGATTTTTCTAGAATTAGTCATCAGAAGTATAAGGTTTAGTTTATCTGATTTAATGTTTTTCCACTCCTGTCAAGATAATTAGATTAAGATTTGTATATAATTACTTAAGATGTTTTGAAATATCTATCAGTTCTTGACTAAATCACTCTGCTTAAGGTAGCTTCTCACTATAAATCCCACAAGAAGAGTAAGCACACTGCACCACAGCTTTTCATTGGCTGTGGAGGTTCTTGACTAAAAATGGATAGGTACCTATAGTCCCTTAAAAAAAAGTTTAGTTACATCCACACCGATGACCTATATCGTACAATACAGTGACCCGAGCAGACGTATGTATACAAATCTGACAACATAACCGTTGTATGTAAATAATAATAAGCTGATGATAAGTACCTAACAAGTACTTAAAGTACAGAATAAAGGTACTTTATTACAGTACAAAGACAACTTGTCTTCAAGAATAATAAACAAAATGACAGAAACTGGTATTACTAATACCATCTTACAAGAAGCATTCAGCACAAACGGTAAAGAGGGTCTCCGCATTTTACTCTCTGAAAATGTTAATAATAAGCCACGGGTGACCAAAGACAAAAAACTTTTTAAAAAATCTACAAGTTATTTATTAGTGACGAGTAAATACAACCGTGTCCTAACTTTATCGTGATATATTCTATTAATTTTATTTATCTATTAGTCAAAAAAGTACGTAAGTCAGCCACGCATTAAATTATTTTCTTAGTTCAGCGTCTCATTAATTTTTATTATAATTACGATTCCCCACAACTTCTATTCATTTTACGTAAAACTTTCTGACCAATTCAAACTATGCGGGCTACCGCTCTTCGGTGTAGCAGATGCCCCACACTTTTCATCTGTTTCGTGACTTGCACAGTTATCTACTATTTTCACAAAATATCCTATAAAATCCATGGTAATGTCCAAGTATCTGAATGTCGTTGGAAAGATTTCTGATTTTTTCTATCTGCTACATAGTTTTCTATTAAGAACTACAGTATCTTTGCTGAGATATCATACAATCTGCGCCACCACTTTGACGACCCTCCATAAGAGGCTATGTTACAGAGTCTATTTTCCAGTTAGTTTTTTTCAACAATTTTGGTGGTGACGAGGTCTAAAGTTTTAGGAAAAGACTCCTTGCACCTTCAAGAATCATCCTTTAAAATATCATTTAATATTCCAGTGTTTTTAGTGAGGAGCCATCTTAAGACTCTATTCCATGATCTTCTCTTTAATAACTTTTGGAAGTTCATTGACTGATGTCGAAGCTGCTGTCAAATATCAGCAAATACTGTAGGTTTGATTTTTTTGAAATGCAAAAACGTTATTTTCTACAGGCTCAAGAAAATACTTAAAGTCTGCATGGATAGTGCATGGAACTTGTTTATAAAAATTAAAGTTTTTAAACTTCAACACATTGGTTTTTTCCTTCAACAGCTTAACCCAACACTAATTCATAACAGTGCAGTCCAGTTTACAATTTTTGAGCTTATTTATAGTATTAAATAAGTAGAGACATTGATCACAAGCCCAATACTGCATTTTTCTCTTTGATGTCTGCTGTTTTATTGATTGTGATACATTCTTTACCCATACATAATGGTTTTAATCATGAAACATTTTGATTTTCTGTTCCGTTTTACTTATCTTTACCATTATAAGAACTCTGTATCAAAATTTGTCGTAATGCTTTTTGCAGGAAAATCTGCAGTGTACTTAAAATACTGAACGTTCATGATCTATTTGAATAAAACATCATTTTATACGGAGAACGTCAAAAAAAAGTAGTGGTTTAGAAAATCATGGTCCTTTGAAACTCTATAAATCTAAGTAAAAAAAGTTTTATAAAAAATCTCTTAACCATATGATGAAGACTGACATTTGTTAAAGAACTGTCACAAATTAGTGTAGCTCTACCTATAGCTTTGCTTTCTATTTAAACTCCTAAAAATGACAACGTACAATGATAATCGTTAAACAATGCTCATAGCTCGGCTCTTTGTACAGACTGAGGCTTGTAGGAATTTAAAGCCTCAATGGCTTGTCATCGAAGCTGATTGCTGGGTAGCTCCACTGTTGCCGTATTCTAGATGATGACGAAGATTAGAAAAGATGAAGTATTGTTGGCTAATGATAACGAGATCTTATTCTTGGTTACAGCAAGTTACAAGGTGCCTCGCAGGGCACAATTATCTAGCAGCGTCGGTAGACAAAAAAGAACTACCTGGCTGTGCGAGCTTACGTGTATGCGGCGCAACGGTAATGAAGAGAGAGTGAGAGAGAAGACGCGGTAGGAAAGGAAAATCCCCACAGACTTTTTACATTTTCTCTTCACTTTTTATGCTTACTTCTTATCTTCACTGGTTATCGTATTGGTTAAGTATTGAGGGCAAGATGTAAACAACCTTGGCAAAGCTGTCACTTATTCTTTAAGTACGGTTGCTAGACTTAATTGTATGTTACATAGTAAGAAGTAGGGATAAGTGCTACTAAAAATGCTCTTGTAAAATCTCGTTGAACCACTATTTACACGTGTAAGTATTATAAGTAGTCAAGTCGTGTTTCAGGTAATTTTCTGTCGTCTTTAAGGTAACTCTACATGCTTTTCTAGTCATCTTGAAGATAACGTCAGATAATGCTGAGAACATCTGTTAGTGATTTTAAAGACATTTTGTAACATCCTCTGTGATCTTTAAGATGGAAACGAGCATACAAGTGACCTAACAAAATATGATCAAAATAAATGTCCACGCTTTCTATTAGCTGCCACCGTATCATTCTAAAAAGGGCAGAGCCAAAAATAGAAATTACCCAATAGAAAACAGTGTGCATAACCTTATTCACACATTGATGGTGTTACATATGGTCAGAGGTTTGAGATATGTACATACTCCGGTTTATCCTACCGATCAAGATGGTGGAGTTTTTCTGACTACTTCCTGTAGAATTACTCGGGCGTACTGTTGAGCAGTGCTACGTAAAGGAAAAGAAGCAGGCCACAATATAATCATAAAATCAGTGCTTTCAATAAAACAGTGTTCTACTATGCTATCATCTTCTAGACACATCTGTATTAGCAAGGATACATACAACTCTCTAATAGTACAGTCAATAGAGTATATGTCAATTGCTCTGACTAGCGGATTTCAAACTCAATTGCGAGCCAGAAATTTTTGAAATTATAGTTCTACAAGCACGTTATGCGCAAGAGTAAGTCGTGAATTTCAAAATTGAGACCTTGAGAACATATGTAATGGATGTAAATTTTTAATTTTGCTTTATTTTTCTCCAGCTGCCACATCATACACGTAATAAAAGTGAATTTTTAATTTTAACTCTTAGTATATAAGTCATTCTCTTAGAAAAAAAATACACTTCTTACCGGAAATAAAACCCGTGACTACTTACACGTAAGCCAACTATCGTATTTACTCTGTCACAAACTATCGTGATTTAATTATAAACTACTACAAAAATTTTACTGTAAACTATAAAAAATCTTACAGCATCTAATTGTCAGTTTAAAGTATAGATAATTATAAATAGTATTCTTTGCAGACATAAAAAACTATTCTTATTTATTTATTAAAATGTTTAAATATCCCACAAAACGCAAACTAATTTTGCTTCAATAAGAGCTCTGTACAAGTGCCTAAGATTTTTTTTAGAATAAGACTAGCTTATTTTACTCTAGAATGCATTTTATATTGAAGTAGTTTAAATAGTATATGTAGAATATTCATTTCAATGAAATAAATTTTTAGTTAATTAGGCCAAATACTCATTTTATTGGCTTAGTGATTCTTTTGCACATGTATACAGATAAAATGCGTTTGATTTATTTCAAAATTATTGAATTTGAAATCAAGGGATTATAAATTTTTAAAACAATAAGCTATTTCTGGAGCAAGTTGCTTTATAAAAATACATAACTCTTCAGCACAACCACAAACTGCCGGAACTTCAAAAAATACAAAAATTGAAATCGCACCTTGGAAATCAGTAGGATTTTAGTTAGACAGTGATTCATCAAGTAAATTGGAATATGAAATAATTGCTAAAATAAAACGAAATCCAAAACTATAATTCACTGCTCGCAGATCAACTCATAAACATACTTTAGGAGGCAGTCCCGATGACAATAATGATGAAAAATATACTTTAACTAATAGTTTGCAAAACACAAATCTTGCTGACCCATCTATAAATAAAAATTATTACATACTACCATAACAGATGAACCCAATGGAAACGCCAAAATATTGAAAATCACATAGTCAAACGAAGAAAATTTTGAGAATAGAAAAACTTCATTTTTTGTTAAAGTACACTATTCCGAAGACTGTAAGAACTCTATTATCTCCAAGAATACAGTTGGGAGAGATGAGAGAATCTATGCTGGCGCTCTCGGTGGTGAATGTGTGTGATCCAATGGTACACTACTGAATCAAAATCAATATTATGTCAAGTTTTATACAAAAAAAATGTTGTCATAATTTTTTATAGGAGTCAAACGTTATCCATACAAGTTAGTCATATCGTACGATTTTATCAGCAGTCATCAATTAATAGACATTAGAAGTGCCAAAGAAGTGATCTTGTCTGCTCTACTCAAATAGTACTTGTATGGCAGGTGAAAGTGTTTGGTTATCAGTCAGTTAGAGTTCTGTAATGCTTTTGTTCATACTGTCAAGTAGAGAACTAAAATAATGATTTCATGTGTTACTGGTAGCGCGCTTACTAATTAAAACAGTGTTATAATGTTGAGAATCATGAAACTTTTTCTTCTTAGAATTTAATCATCACTAGTATAATAATTTTTGAGTAACCTCATTTTTTTTTTCACTATTATACAAAAAGATACGCTTTGGTACCATCAGAATGCCTGCTTTGGTAACGAGTGAAGGGTGCTGCGGTCATTATCCAAGTGAAAAGACAAAAAAACTTTTCCAATAAGATGAGAATCACCTACAAGGCGATCCCAGGCTGCATCTACGGTAACAAAAGACAATGTCGATACTGTATGAAAAGAGCATGAAGTTTCTACTATTAAACAAGAAGATGGTGGGGAAGCCAGAGAAGAAGAGGAAGTGTGGTAATACACCATTTTGTTCAAGTGCTCACCAGCGAGACTCATGTATAAAACAATATTACTCTTCAAAGCAGAGTAACTTGAAACTGTCTACTTGTCTCACAGCCACATTTAAACTATTGGAACAGTAATGAGATTCTAAACGTAATGATCAAGTCACTAGTAAAAAAAGCACAATTATTCGATTTTTGATGATAACAGAAACGGATCACCTCGAAATACTGAGTGAACAAGAATGTTCAACATGCACTTGGCTGACTAAATACTTAAAAAGTTCTATTTCAAAACATGAATCAAATAAAACACAACCATAAGTAGGTAACGTAATAACAATTACTGATAAAAATAAATCAGTATTCTGTTTAGTTATCAAAGAAAGAGGAGATAAAATATTGCATCAAAATCTTTACTTGTGTTTTGCAGATTCAGCCAAGGCAACAGAAAATAAGAATACAAAAACATTGAGAGTATTCAGAGAGGGTAAAGTATCTAACAATTTGTCCAGAGGAATATTTTTCGAAGCAATTTCAGAAGAACTCAGTCATGTGAACATTCAAATAACCATACGTTTTAGTAAATATGCTTATTAATTAAAGTAAGTGAGACAGTAAAATATATTACAAAGCCACATTAGTTTTTCCGTGAGAATTGGGACATGAACAAAACTCATAGGAAAATGTGACGATTGTATTACTAGGAAGGTATAAAAAAAGATACAAATATTTTTTTACGAAAGTATAGAATTTACCAAGAACGAACAGTAAGTGGGATAAAAACAAAAGAACTTATGATAAAAACTGATACTCCAGCTAAAGTTTTCTCGAAAATAGACTTCTATACTGTAGGAACCTTAGCAACATAAATATCTGGAAATAATTTTATATTAACTATAGAATGTTAATTTTTTAAATATCGTGTAGCAGTAGCTATATGTGACACCCAAGCTATTACAGTCACAGATACTCTGTCAAGACACTTCATAGCGGTGTATAGAGTGCCAAAAGTAGTACTTAGCGATAATGGAAAGAGTTTTCGAATAAATATACTGACAAACTCAGACCAAATTCTTGGTTCCAACCTCAAGACCACTATAACCTACCTTCCCCAATCTAACGGCTCACTCAAATGTACCCATGTCATACGTACGTACGACACCATCAAAAAAAGGTTTGACGTTTTAAAGATGTACTGTCAGAAATTTATTTTTAATAACGCTTAGTTTTACACCAGCTTAAAGTAAAATTTTTTAACGATAGACAGCAAAAAAATTCATGATAGCTCGCAAAAAGCATATTTTGAGACTGACTGAATTCGGTGACAAAGCTGTGTGAGAACAGCTCGAGCAAACTAGGCCATTGAAGACTCCCTTAAAAAATGAATCAAAGAAGAACACGAAAGAAAGGACCATGAACTTGGGTTCCAACAATAAAAGTAGCTGGTACGTCTAAACTTCTATAAGTGAAGGGTGGAACTCAATCATTAATTCTGCAAACAAATAAACTTGATTTTTGTTTGTCAGCTATCAGTTTATCTTTGTCGTACGTTGTCTATTTAATTACTCCTTAATATTTATTATATTCATAAAAGTAAGAATTTTGTGTCCATCAATTAAAGTTTTGAATCTTACGATGCTTTGTATGATTTAGTAATTGGAATACTTTTTAATCGAAGGAGTGAAGTTAATTAACATCTAAGTTAAGTAATATCTAATGATGTAATAATTTTACAAAAGCCAGAAATAGTTAATTTTCCAAACGAAATGAATTATAAGGCTTCAGATTCACATCGACAATGTTTGTACAATTTATGAATATCCTTAACTTATTATACTTCTGTGATTGTTGGATAGCCGCTGCTTGCGCGCGAGCAGTCACAAAATCTTACAAGATTGACGACATCAATGATTCTAATCCTACATGAGAGTACTCGTGGCAATGACAATAATTAGGCTGTTGCGTTTAACGTCGGAACCCAAGTCAACGGTTCTTTCTTTCTTGCTTCTCCTTGATTCATTTTTCAAGCGAGTGAACAGTGGCCTTGTTTGCTCGAGCTTTTCTCACACAGCTTAGTCAACGAATTAAGTCTTACATTTTCTTGAAATGCACACTTCTAGCAAGTAGTTTAATCACCGAATCAGGTCTTACACCCGCTTAAAAGACGCAACAAAACTCACTCTGCAACCTTTATAGTTACTTTGGAGCACTAAATGAAATAGAAAAAGTGAATATTACTACGTGTGAGAAGTTTTTATACTCTTCCACTTAAGGAGGACGCATCAGGTTGGGGATCCAACTGACCAATCAGAGCTTAACCTAAATTCTCTCGATTGACACGATCACAGCCGTGGGGCAAGAACTATACAGTAATTGATAGTTAAAACGGCTGACCTCCCGGATTTTATATTAAGTACAAGTTGCTGTCAAAATTGTATATGATATTTCTTGTGGACATACGCAGGAAAGAATGTTCAAATTGTTTAGTATTCACATTCTTGGAAGGACTAATATAAATTGATGTTGTAAGATAAGTACTTTATAAGATTGTTTGAAGGCTGCAAGCGTAGTTCGAGTTCTGCGATGGTAGCTTGTTTCAAAATAGGTATGTCACGTGATTGTAGAAGCAGATGTACCACCCAATGTTTCGAGATCGCTGAGCTTTTGCTTTTTATAATTTAAAAACAAAACTCTGTTTTTCGAGGTAACAAGTATTAAGTATATGACATGCGATGTCACACAGCTGCCTGATTATTATTAAAAGACATTCACATAGACATGAGATAAAGAGACGAAAGAAATACGCTACAACTGCGTTATATAAGATATAAATTCCAACTGTAAGCCAATACGATCTCGGCTTACCACGTACTAACACCACTTCCTACATACCATTCGGTGAAACATAACACCACAACGCCAAATCATTGATTTAAAAGTCAAGTACACTGAAAATAAGAACAAATAAAGCCTTTGGACCGATGGCTGACTCCTGATAAAATAAACTTATTTGTTTGTAGAAGGAATCTACGAGTTATTTAGAAGTTCAGCCGTAGCAACTCTGAAAAAAGTTTGATGATATAAGTACTTTTAATGGAGATTTTAAATAATATTTATTATTTCAAATCATTTATCAGTTTCATACGAAGAAATAAACAGACCTTAAAACAGTTATGTGAGAATATTGATATTTCTCTTGAATAAAGAATATGCTATGGTTTGGAGATCATATTTTATCGTCATTATACATCGTACTGCATCGTCATTATAAATGGTATAAGTTCTTTTTTAATTAGATATTCGTTAATTTCGTTTTTATGTTGAATATATATAAATATTTTCAAAACACGTACACTTGACTTTCTCCTTAATGTACTATACAAATGTTCAAATAAAATTAGTGTTAACAAGTCACGTTTAAAATTATTGATACGTAAAACTTAATATGCAAATAATTAAATTTTTGAGTAAACTTTTCTATCACTAAAATCAATCATAGCTACATTCTTTGAAAAATGCTAGAAGTTTAATTTGGTTCATAAAGTAATATAAAAGTTTTTAGTCCTAAAAAAGTGACAACAAGATCATGTTTTGTATGACATTTTTTATTTTTTTTCATGTTGATTCATGTATATATATNTTTTTAGCACCTGCTCATTGTAAGTTGCTTTATTGTTTCATACATTGATGTTTAATGATATGTTTTATTAATTTCAATTGAAATCAATTAAGGAAGAGGGACTTATAAGCAAATAATATGGAATAGAAATTTCATACCCAAAACTTAATTGTTTTATGGGCAGCTTACTCACTTGGCTGCTAAGATAACTCGTATTATCAGCCAATCTTAAAGATGGAAGAGGTAGCTTTAAATGCATTTTTTACCTTAAAATACTATGACTGTCTAAATTTTAGGATAAATAATTGAACCAAGTTTAGAACACAACCAACTTTAAAAAATTTTTTTTGAGGTTAAGAAAACTCACAGTATTTCTGATTAAGGAACAGATAAACTGTATGATGCGTTGATAATGATACACTCAAATGTTTTCTAATTATAATGATGAGGATTTCTAAAAACAATGGAGAACAAAAAACTAACTTTCCCAAAGGTCATTGAGGTTAGGGACGACGTACAGAATGTAAAGTCAAAAATAAGAAAAGACTAGAATTAAAAATACACTCATGTGAGTTTTTTCTCCAATTCATGTTAGTTAGGACTGTAATCGAATGCAACTGCTTTTTTAGAAGGTCTTTTGAGGTTAGGTGCAGCAAACAGTCGTTATAACTAAAAATAGGGTGATTTGGCATCGAATCAATAAAAGTAAGTACAAAAAAGCTTTTTTTTTTTTATTAGTACTTGGTCGATAGTTTGAAATGAAATATTTGATTTTAATAGGTTTTTTGTGTTAGGTTGAAATAATTGTTTTTTCATCGGTAGGAGGTTGACTTGTTTGCGTCATAGTGCTCCGCCATTTTCGAAATTCGACAAACGCCACTCAGCATTAAAAACTAGAGGTAATAAGCTTTAATTTAAACCCAAAGATGCTCGAAAAAATCGTACCCAATTTTGGACAGGCGGAGAATGCCTAATGCCTTATATATTATATGAGGCATTCTTCGTCAACTCGGCCACCCCCGCCTGTCCAAAATTGGGTACGATTTTTTCAGGCATCTTTGGCTTCAAATTAAAGCTTATTACCTCTAGTTTTAAATGCTGAGTGGCGTTTGTTGAATTTCGAAAATGGCGGAGCACTATGACGCAAACAAGTCAACCTCCTACCGATGAAAAAACAATTATTTCAACCTAACACAAAAAACCTATTAAAATCAAATATTTCATTTCAAACTATCGACCAAGTACTAATAAAAAAAAAAAAGCTTTTTTGTACTTACTTTTATTGATTCGATGCCAAATCACCCTATTTTTAGTTATAACGACTGTTTGCTGCACCTAACCTCAAAAGACCTTCTAAAAAAGCAGTTGCATTCGATTACAGTCCTAACTAACATGAATTGGAGAAAAAACTCACATGAGTGTATTTTTAATTCTAGTCTTTTCTTATTTTTGACTTTACATTCTGTACGTCGTCCCTAACCTCAATGACCTTTGGGAAAGTTAGTTTTTTGTTCTCCATTGTTTTTAGAAATCCTCATCATTATAATTAGAAAACATTTGAGTGTATCATTATCAACGCAACATACAGTTAATTTGTTCCTTAATCAGAAATACTGTGAGTTTTCCTAACCAGTGGAAAATAGGTCTTTGCAAAAAAATAACTTTAATTTTTGGGAAATAATGTAGGTAACTTGTTTTTTTTTTTTAATCACCTGATATACAGTCAATTATTTTTCTAACTTTACTTGTGGGTTTTGTTTACAAGGACAAAAACTTTTGGTGAATGCAAAGGTATGCACATAAACATTTGCATTCTTAGGGAATTTACTTTATGACCAGCATGTATTACAAAAATGTTAGATCATCTGTTCAGATGGCTAGAGAACTGGGCTGTTGATTTAGTTAAGTAACATTAATACTACTATTATGGTTACTATAAAAAAAAGTGAGATTTATTAAATATAAATCATATATCGCTTATGGATATGAGTACAAAGTCTCAGAATAAAACAAAAAAATTTTATATTTCGCTTGCTTATTCGCAGTGAAGTTCATTGTATATCACAATTTCTATTTCTGATCCAAACGTCTCAGTGTTTTTTGCACATCTATAAGTCAGCTAAAGCAAAGCGGTACTAGTGATGTAGAATCAAATTTTAAATGACTTTATAAGTTTTCAGGTTTTAGACAGACTGTTCATGTTTTTAATTAAAAAAAATTTTCATGCTTAAAAGATTATTTGATTTTTAGTTTTTGTGTGTACATCGTATTTTATTATAATGTAAAGAACTTATGTTATTTAACAAGAAATTTTATTTTATCACGAACTATGTACATAAACTGACACCACGCTAATAGAGTTAAATCCAGTAACGCTTTTCTTTAATAGTCTACACTTGACATACAGTCTGGCTTTATTTACGCCACTGTGGTTTGTTATGTACATTGTTTCTTACGTTGTGTTAATATTTTCCATATTTTTTACACATAGTATACTATAACCATAGTACTTAAATAGCAGAGGATCGCAAAACCCTA
>NW_019379497.1:649535-664766 GCF_000648655.2 Copidosoma floridanum
GGGCTTACGCCCCCCTGCGCGCACTGCGCGCCAACTCCCCAACTTTTGAATATTTTATAAGAAATACATAAATTACATGGGGCTACATCGTTTGAAGACGTTAAAAAACATAATGGAAAAACATATAAAAATTTAAGGAATACTGCAATTGCAATGGGTTTAATAGTACATGATTCTAAAATTGACAATATTTTTAAAGAAGCCATAACAATTATGTTTTCATACCAGTTAAGACAATTTTTTGCTTGGTTTTTGATTTCAGAAAACATTTAAGGAGATAAAATATGGAATGAATATAAACAAAATTTTACGGAAGACTTTGATAATGATAACAATAATTGTGCTCTTCTACATATTAATCAAATTTTGGTATCAGAAGGTAAATCATGTGAGTCTTTTAGTTCACCGACACCAACCATTACAAACTATATAAATAATTGCAATCTTAAGGAAATATCTTCCAGTAAAAAAAATATTCGATATATTGCACACAAATTTAATTGAAGATCAAAGAAAAATTTTTAAAACTATTTGTGAACAAGATGAAAAAGTATATTTCATAGATGGTCCTGGTGGATCCGGAAAAACCCACTTATATAAGACACTCATTTATTACTTTATTTCTAGAGGTAAAAATATTTTGTCAATGGCTTGGACAGAAATTGCTTCTGTATTACTACCAAAAGGTATGACCAGTCATAGAACTTTTCGTTTACCTCTAGAAAAAAAAAATTAAGGGAAGTTGATTTATTAGTATAGGACAAGGCTTCTATGATTCTGAAAAAAGCTCTAGAAATCGTTGATAGAACGTTAAGAGACTTGTGTAATACAAAACTTTGCTTTGGTGATAAATTAATAGTATTAGGAGGAGATTTTCGACAAATCCTTCCAGTTATAAAAAACGGTAATAGAACTATAATAATAGAAGAAACTATTAAATCATCATTTTTATGGAACTTCTTCAAAATTTTAAGATTACAAAATAATATCCGTTCTAGTAATAACGAATTTTCAAAATTATTGTTAAGAATTGGAGAAGGGGACATAGAAACATTTAATATTTCTAAATCCTGGATAACAGATGATGTCTGTACCAAAATATTTGGTAATTACAGCAACTGTTTTGACAATAACGTGATACTAACTTTAAATAATGAATATAATTTTTTTTCAAACAATAAGATTTTAAGTAAATTACATGGGGAAACTAAAACTTATTACAGCATCGATACTGCAACATATAAAGGTGTTGATAAATCAGATGATAATATTTATATAAATTTTCCCGTAACAATGTTAAACAACATTTGTGAAGGCTTGCCACCTTATGAACTTAAATTAAAAAAAGGTACAATAATAATGTTAATTCAAAATTTAAGTACATCAGACGGATTATGTAACGGTACACGATTACGAATTACTAAATTAACGTAGAAGGCAAAATAGTAACGGGAGAAATAATTGGTAATAAAGTTTTCATTCCAAGAATTACATTAAATACTGGAAATACTTTATCATTACCGTTTATTTTATATTGAAAACAATTCCCATTAGTTGTAACATTTGGTATGACTTTAAATAAGTCTCAAGGTCAAAGTTTTGATAATGTGGGATTATACTTAAAAAAACCTTTATTTTCTCATGGTCAATTATACGTGGCTTCATCAAGATGCAAAAATAAAAAGGAAATTTTTGTTCAAGTCGATAGAGAAAACAGTTTAGAGATTGAAAATATAGTTTGGAAAGAAATTTTTGAATATAATAATGTATCTTATATTCATAACATGATTTAATTATTATTTCTTTACGTATAGGTAAAATTCATTAATTAATGATACAAATCATACATATATATCGTGTTCATCTATTGCATCAATTTCAGCATTAATGTAAAACAGAATAGAAATGGACGTAAGTCTTCGTGGTTTAATCAGGCTTTATAAGATGACTCATAAAGTGATGCGAAACTTTCATTGTTTATATTAATGATACTCTAAATTAAACTTAAATTTATGTACGTAAAAAGAGGAATTGTGTATTAAAGGATTACATAAGTGATTATGATATAATAATTATGAGCGCCAATATATTCAAAATTATCGACTTTGTATATCAAATTAGAATATGTTTTGAAATTTTTTCTAAGAATGCCTTGATTGAACCAGCTAAGAAATCTAAAAAATAGCGTGTGCAAATTTTACAAATCAATTTTTTACTTTTTCATTATTAGTTGGGTATTGAATATATCAATGCCGTTGCAAAGAATTTGATTGGATTCTTAAATACTTAGATACCATGGTTAAATTATTAGATGTATACGCTTGTCATAATTCTCATCCCCGTTTTTTTTAAGAGCTCATCCAATGAGGAGCGTATGAATCTAAAAATTTAACCATAGGTAAATGTACTGTATGGCAAATCTTTTTATAACTTACCACTGTTAATATCTTATTTAAGAAGCTTCTAATCTCAAGCTGACCTTAAAAAAGTTATTAGGCATGAAAGGGGCCACCTGGCTATGTGGGGTAGTACCTAGTTTGAACTCCAGTACGGTTGCTATAATTATGAACCGCTTTCGAGAAGGATTGGGCAATTTTGAATAAAATTCTGGCTAGCTCTGGAATTAAGAGATTATGTCAATAAATTATGCTAGATTTTTTTATTAAAAATAAAAAGTAGGTCAATACATTTGTTTTCGAGAAAATAGCTTGTGAAAATTCGTCATTTTATCACGTAACCTTATGAAACCTGAAATTTAATTGACTACCATACCGCAATAAAAATCTGTGGGCCCTGAAATCAAATTGGTACATAGACTTTTGATTATAAAAAATCTATTACTTTAAAAAAAAGATAGGGTTAAATTGTTAAGTTTTGAGAAACTAGCGATGAAAACGTCGAATGTCAGAATTATTTTGTTCAGGTGCTGTGAGTGCGCATGTGCCGTGAAAGTTGCAACAGTGCATCAACAAGATGGCACGCCATTTAAACAGACAGCATACGTAAACGCAGATAATGGTACATTCTGTATACTAGTAATTGAAAAATAATATTGATAAACTGAAAACAAAATGATGTAGTTATTAAGTGATAACTAATCAACTGTATTTAATTTTGTTAGAAGCATTTATTTACTGTTCTACAGTATTTATAACAAACAACATATGCACGACTTTCTTTTATCCAGCTGATCAAAAATATTTTAGATGATTCTTTTGTTGGTTGTAGCTCGTGGCTTATTGTTTACATTTTCCCCTATTAAGAATGTGGAATCATCTAATCCTCCAAATTTAATTGCTTTGAGGAGTGTTGTTTGATCAATACCAGCCTTTGAAATTAATTTTTTTATAGCTGGTTTCATGTTAGGTTTTGTAAAACTAAAACATTATTTAACACATTATGTGCGCTTATAACATTACTTTTATCTAAAAAGTCATCGGCTAAATCGACCGATTTCAGTCCAGCATAAGTTTAGAGATACAACTGTAAAATTGACAAGGTGCGGTGTTGTTAGTTTTATAGTGACATGGCCATCAACTTCACACACGGTACCTTGGGAAAACGAATGCATTTTTAAAAATTTGTTTTTAATTTTTACTGTGGTGTATAGTTCTAGTCGAAATTTTAACAAAAATATTTGTTTTATAATGTTTTTATAGATATGTAGTTTTTAAAATAAAATAAATAAGTTCGGTTTTTTTGCATTATCAATGATATCTAGTGTATTTTATACTTTTAAACTACTCATTTTATGAAACAATCAAAATAGACTTTTTTTACCAAAATTTGATGTTGAATTTGATCGTTTGATGAAAACTGGGTTCTGCAAATTTAAAAAATTTACTAACTGTAAGGCCCAATATTTTTTGTGCAGGTCATTCTTTGATTGGAGGCCCTCCTGACAAAATATTAACGGTTATTCGTTAAAACGGCATATTATCTACATTGAATCTGTCTTTCTCAAATGTGTCATATTATTTTTTTTTTTTTTAATTTAATTTCGATTGATAGCACTGTTGATTTTCTTTAAATTTTCTATGCGTTTTTATTGTTGTAAAAAGCCACAAACTAATAAGAAGTAAGAAATCTTTAATCTTCATTGAAGACATGCTAAAACTGACACCACGCTACTATTTTATATTATTACTATTACATATCATATATCCTTACTATTATTAATCATTTTGTTCTGTTAGCATGATTTCAGTCGTTTTATATTATCCTTAAATTTAAATTAGCATACGTATCATACAGTCCTTTTGGAACTAGCGTACGAAAAAAATATCTTTTTTTTTTTTTAATTACTATATTAGACTTACTAAAAATGTACGGCAAAGTTGGTGATAAGAATTTATAGTAAAAAGTATCAATGTGCGGAGGAGTATTGCATTGTAAGTACGAAAAATACATTTTTTTATGACAAAAATAAATTTTTTACATATTTTCAGAGAATGGTAATTGCATACTCCTTGATAGGTTACTAAAAGATTCCATGCCTAACTTTTCGAAATGTCTGATATACTAATGATGTATGATAATTGGTGTTGTAACCTTTTTAACAAAGATAGTTATGAAGGAGGAAATTTAAGTTCATCATCTAAGAATTTAAAGCGAAAGTTTAAATAAACCTGCAGGTTGGGGGGTGGCCCAGTACCCAAATCGGTGGGGAGAGGGGGGCATTAGCCTCGGATCCATTTGGCTATACGAAGCATACTGGAAGTAAGGCGTAGGGATCAAAGAGAAAAGAAGTAAGTAGGAGACAAAAAGCTTAGTCAGTTGCTAGACGCTGCTGAGCATAGACGTGTCTGTCTACGACTCCGAGCACTTATTAAACCTCCTAGCTCTTACCACTGCTTTTCATTAAGAAGTGGTAGAGTGGGTGTATAAGTAAAGAGTGGTAGTCAGGAGTAGTGCTCTACAAGCACAGGCGGCAGAGAGGGGACGTGCTTGTACCCGCGCAGGGACTTGCCCACGACTGTATCAGCTGTTGAGAGCTAGGAATGTGCTCGATAGTTTTAAAGTGGTATACTTGCAGTGCGTGTTTTAACAAGCACATGGACGGATACGGCAGCCATGGGCGCTACGGGCACAAGAACAGAACAAGCATCTAGAAACTTTGTAAGCCTTGGTTTAATTACAAAAACTGTAGATATTTTTGGACTTTTTAGAAAGGCTGTGCGAATCAAGAAACTATTTTGCCACATCAAGAACCAAAATATTTACGAGCATTAAAATTATAAGCGATGGAATCGAATATATCCGCTACTTATAACTACAATATTCCTTACTTACTGAGTAAATTTTAAGCTTGAATGTTCCTTCGTAAATATTTTCTAGAAAAAAGCGTACTCATAACCTGTTCAAGAAAATGTTGTTTGCATTAGATAATATATTTTCTAGAAACTTGTAAATTTTTGCTTAATTAAAAAAAATCATAATATAGATCGGCTAATTCATACTGTAGCCTAACACTATTTTCCATTCATTTGGGTCTAAAGACTTGTGGGACAAGAAATTCCATAATTTGTTTTAATATGGACTTAGTAATTAATTTTGTTACAGACTTCATTTCTTGTCTACACAAAATTTGTTTTTTAGAAAAAAAATTTGATCTTGGATTATACTTGTAAATTGTACTTTACATTTATAAGATAAAAACTGGATCATAAATGATCGTAATTTTTGCCAATGTGTCCGACAAAAAAATGACATAACTATGATTGTTGAATTGCAAAAACGACTAGTTATTTTACGAAATAGATCCATCGTAACTGTAAAAGAATTTTTATTTTTTCTTTAGAAAAATAATTTATCTTTGGATTCATTTATGTGATAACTGTTCCATAAGTACTGCCTTCTCATAGCTCCTCACTTGCTTCTCAAGTCTCAATATAAGATTGTTTCTTATACGAAATTGTAAAAAATACCTATAAGTTTACAATATTATGTCATTTATATACATTTACTATAATTTCATAGTACTATAACTTCATGTGAAAATAAATGTAATAATAATAATAATAAAAAAAATAATTATTATAATAATAATAACAATAATAATAACTATAATTTATACATAGAACATACTATGAAAACCAGAATATTACAAGGCATTAAATGGACAAACACTTAACATAAGGTGTTACTTGTTAAACCTCTTTTTTTGTACTATTCATGATGAAAATAAGTTAAAACTTTTTGGGTTGTGCTAGATCTGCACGAGAAAAATTGTTACGTTAACTATTACTTGTTTTATTCAAATTGTTTGCACCATTGACATCATTATTTGTGCGGAGTCTTAAATTTAAATGTTAACGCTACAGGTACATGGATTACTCTGATTATTAGCATACAAAAGCTAGATTCAGAAGAAATTTATTTAAGCTAAGAAGTGATGACTTGTAAGCAGTCAGTAAGCTCGGATTGTTAAGACAAAGTTAACAACCATGACTTAACACTTGGCACATGTATTTTTCAGATTCAAACTTATACTCAAGTAATATAGATGAGAACAAGTGCCAATATTAGGACCAACTCACTCAGTACATTCAGAAGAATGACAACTGTAATCTCATTTATCTAAAATACCTAATCTATAGTCCATTTATTTGGATCCGATCTGGGCTAGGAAAGAAAAAGATGAAAAGCTTATTGCTAAGAGACAACCCGTGACCGATAATCTTAACCTTAAAACTCCAACTTTGAACTCAGAGATTCTGGCAGATCTTGGCCCTGAAGCTCAAGCTAAGAATGGTTACTTCAAGGAATTACAGGGTCTGGCCGGTGCACTGCTTTATTCTGTAACATTAGCTTTCAACCAGATACTTGAATATACCAATTCTCCGATGTATAGAGATACCTTATCAGAGCTTTTTTCACCGAATTAACCAGACCAGGAGACGTTTTTTGATTGGAAATTCTGATCAAAAGATTCAGAAGGTCTTAGAGATGGTGCAGGCTACTTCTCTTATTTTTAACAATAACTAAAAGAGCTTTATTGACAGCATTTCCTCAACTGAGGTTAAGGGGGCTCCTACGACTACTGCTGAGGTCAAAGACAAAAAAAAAAAAAAGTTTTGTTTTATAATAAACAAATGTATCTGAAAATCATTATGATATTTTTAATAACGTATGAAGTGGGAAAAATGATATTCATGTGTGTAGTTTAACTTTGTACGAAAAATTAATTATTGTTTTGACCAGTCTAGTGCATACAAGGGTACACCACCAGACCAGACCACCTGTGTTGGTGTAGTATAGCGATGTAATATATAGGTATATGGTATATATATGTCGTGAACAAGTACGTCTGCTACTGACCTCCTGGACACTATTTATTTATTTCCATCACAAATATCTCGCTAAAATGGTCCTTTATCCACAATTTTTAATACAGCATATTACAGAGGAAGACTTCATCTTCAAAACGTATATATTCAGTCTGCTGGGACATTTAATTTAGGTTCATTATAAACGAAAACAAATTGTTTTTCACGCTGCCCCTTAGGAAAACGTGCTAATAGCTATAACTTTGAGCTCGGATTTCTCAAAATTTTGACCCATTCGAAATATAATTTAGACTACCGTTAAATTCAGTAGACTTTTATTTACAAGAAATAATATATCTCTGTTTAGGGACTTTCGTGAAGGAGCCCCCTTAAGGTCAAGGTCCCCTATAGGACCCAGTAATTGAAATTGACTCCTCTAATATTATTTAAGGCTTAGTAACTACCTGGTATCTTTCTTTATTAATGAATTTTTTTCACGTATTTGTATTTTCTTTAAATGTGAAACACTCAAGTTAGAATGAGACCAACAGAATGTCCAATCTCAAGAAGAGATAAAACTTCATGTAAGCAAGTGATTATTAGTATACAAAAATTAAATAAAGATATAGTTTTTAAGATTGCATCGCCTTTTAACATCTACAAGTCAACATCTTTAAACTAGAAAACGAGGCATAATTTATGATAAAACAAATGCAGTAAAGTTTAATTTTAACCATACAAATGAGCTTCCTTAAAAATATACATTCCCACCCTTATGTCCCTTCTTCCACTGTCTTGATATATACATATGTATCCTTTTTTCTGAGTTTAAAAGTTTTTAAACTATAGTACGTTACTTATCTGAGGAGGAACAATAAACAATCTCCGAGATCGCAGAAAATTGACGCCCGAATCAAAACCAAGAGCGATAAGCAAATGATTCGAGAAAGTTTTTGCTTCCTCCCGTTAACTGTATACAATGTTTCACCAATCCTGCTGGGAGAAAGAGTTTCTGTTCTACAAAGTCATTTAGCGAGACATTATACCCGACATTGAGCCATACATTTACCCTGACTTAAAGCCACATATTCAGCTAGACATACAGGCAGACATTGAGCGTACTTTCAGCTGGTTATTGAGGCAGAAATTTAGACAGACGTTTAGGCATACTTTTAGCAATACATTGAATGATACATTTGGCCTAACTTTTAACCAGACATTGAGCGAGACATTTAGACAGGCATTAAGTCAGACATTTAGTCGGACATTATTCTGGACATTTAACGGAACATTTTGTTAGATCCTAAGCTAAGCGTTTAGCTGGGCATTAAAACTGACATTGCATTGAAGATCAGCCGTATCTAATGCTTCACCTTAGGCATATATCAAATTTAGTGGCTCTTTGAACACGAAATTGAACACGAAAATACACAAGCTGACAAAACCAACTTTGGGCAAAAAAATAGAAGCTCATACAATGAGCATCACGGAAGCCAGTAATAAATCAGGAGGAGGAGGACGATAGGCACACAGACATACACTAAATAAGACAGGACGACATTGACGACGACGTAATACAAATAAACTTAGAACTCATTCAGAAACTTAAGTAGAGTGGCAAACAACCAGTAAAAAAGGAGCAGATTAAAATAAAGATATATACGTTACTCTTAATGACCCGAAGTAACAGAAACATAGCGATGAACGATTTGACAGTAGCTGCAACCTGGGAAGAGACACAGAATAAATTGACTACTTTGGAGCAGCTCCCGTTTTTTTAAAACAAAAGCGCAAAACATAGAGATAACAATTTTATTAAGAATCATAACATTCGTCATAGAACGGACGCATGCGGATTCGAGGAAAATTACGTCCTAGAACTGCTGGAACACACATTACATCAAACTTATACACGCGGGTTACGATACTCTCTCGCCATCTTGCCGAAAACATACCAATATTCGATGAAGATCCAGTAAAACACCTATTGTTGAACAAATGACTAAAACGGTAGCTTTCACGGTAGGTTAACTGTACGAAAAATTTCCAATTTGAATCCTTGCAAACAGCTTACAAAGCCGGGTGGGCGAGTTTGTTCCCGATTATCACAATTTTCGTTAATAGATCAATTTTTGACAGAACTAAAAAATAGGTATGCTTGCATTGGCAATACTACCGCCTTATTGGCATTACTAAGAATCATTGAGCAATAAAGAATCGTAGTGTGACCGAATCTAAACAATCGCAGCTAAATAACAATCTTATATGACGCTTACCCGATTTATTATTCAACACAAAAAATGTTGCTGAAAAAGATGCAGAACAATACTAAATAAGGCAATTTTTCTATGAGCTACAGGCTCCGCACAACTATTAGGTAACTTTCCATAACCCACAAACATGATGCGAAGCAAGAGTAACTACACTGAAAGT
The DNA here is from genome assembly GCF_000648655.2 of Copidosoma floridanum. The sequence continues at coordinate 659,237 of NW_019379497.1, forward strand.
AGCCAGCAAAACAAGCTTACGCTTCGATGTCCTTACGTGGTGTAATTCGCGCATAATTATGACACAAGTAGGGAGTAGGAAAAATATTTGACCGCAACTAATAGTCACGGAAACTCGAACCCGAGTAGCAAGTACTGTAGATGAAAGGGACTCAGCATGAGCGAGTGCTACATGCTGGTGAGAGATGACGAAAAAGGAAATATAATTTGAAGCAATCTGCGGAACCAATACAATAACTATAAAAGAGAAAAGAATTTTTACGACAAGCAAAACTTGTTTGAGGAAAATCAGAACTGCCAAAGCTACAACAGAAACGACAACAGATTTGGCACAGATAATTATAATAACTATAACGATAGTTACAACCAAAATAACCGAGGTTACAGAGAAAATGACAACAGGTTCGGCAAAGATAATTATTATAACTGAATAAAGTGATGAAGAAAGAGAACCACCGAGGTCTTGATGGCGAGGTTGGTAACGCACTTTCCCGGTAAGAAAAGAGTTCCAGGTTTAAGTCCTGATCGAGATGGCGCTTTTTTTTTAATTGCCACGCACAACAATTTTCTACAAACAGTAGTTTTTACTGAAAAAATCGAGTTGCTTCGGCAATATTGTATAGGATAGGAAATATCGATAAATTCAATTACTCGCCTTTAATACTTACCCATTGATAAGTAAGAGTAAATTCTAATACTCTTACGTACCATATGAGTAAGGCGTTGGACTAAGAAATCGCCAAAAAAGTATAAAATGTAGCGATTGAAAAGAAGAGTGGCCAAGACCTCAATGGTAAAATTAGTAACACACTTTTGTGGTAAGAAAAGAGTTCCAGGTTTTAGTCCTGATCAAGGTGGAACTTTTTTTCAACTGCTACGTATGACAATTTTCTACAAACGGTAGTCTTAACTAAAAAAGTTAAGTCGCCTTGGCAATATCATATTAAATGGGAAATGTCGATAAATTAAATTACTCGCATTAAATACTTACGCATTGATAAATTAGAGTAAGTTCGAATATTTTTACATGCCATAGAATAATAATATTTACACATGTAAGCAAAACTTAGGACAATTGAGAAATTGGCTGGATTCTCTTACAGACTATCAAAGAGGTGAGTTTATTTGAGAATATTATAGCAGAGAATGAAGGGGGCAAAGTATATGCAGAAATGATTTATATAACTAACGGAAAAGTAAAGCTACCAGTACTGGAAAAAGGGTTAATATAAAGTGAGACTATGTGAAGGGCAGAACCATTTGGCATTAAAGAGGTCGATGCTAGAGTCTTGCAAAAGGCAATGATAGGAATTTTAATTAAGAATTGACCAAGAACTCAAAAAAGAATCAAGCAGGAAGAGCCGTACCGACTAAGTTGATGCGTAAGAAAATGATCGTTGGGTGGAGGAGGGATATAAAAAGAACTATATCGATAAGGAGGTACAATATATTAGCCAAGAAGCTAACATGTAAGCATCAAAGAGATAATGAAACTCGTTGATACATCAAGCTGCAACTAAGAAGAAATAATGCACGTACGAGAGCTAATAAAATTTAACCCTCTCGTATTTGGCCTGGAGGGTGAACCACTAAAGGCAACTAATTTATTGAAACGCAGGATACAAACAACAATAGATAAGCTCATAACTGCAGAAGGGGCCAGCTACCCTGTAAAATTAAAGGAGCAAACGTAGACAGAACTGGATGAACCACTGAACGAAGGTATAATCAAACTATCAAAATCGCCATGTATCTTTAACACATTGATCGTGCCAAAAAATGCAGGACCAAATGGAGAAAAACGCTTGATAGTGGTCACAGATTTTAGGCTATTGAATGAAGTAATGGCGAGCTCGTGCTACCCATTAATATTTTAAAACGAAATTCTAGAAAATTTTGCAGCTGCACAATATATAACGGTCATAGGCTCGATAAATGGATTTTTCCTGATAAAAATACACGAGGCTGATGCACACAAGACCGCAATCTCAGCAAAAGGGCACTACTTGTATAAGAAAATGCCGATGAGATGGTATGATTCTCCAAATACCTTTGTGCGAGTGACAACACTAGTACTCGCAGGAATGCAGGACTAGAAAGTTAAAATATACATAGACGATATCATGGTGTTTGGGAAAAATCTGTACCAACATGGCATATGGCTTCAGAGACTGTTCTAAAGGCTAGTGGAGGCATATTTTATGATAGCGTCAAAGAAATGTCAGTTTCTCAAGTGAGAGGCAAAACTACTCGGACATATTGTTGGGAGTGGAAAAATAAAGACAAGCCCACAGACAACCGAGGCTGTAAAAGAATTCCCAAAAATAACAAATGCTAAGAAAATAAGACAATTTCTCAGGCTCTCAGGATACAATAAATAATGGTTCATAATGGGCTATGCAAAAATAGCCCACCCGCTTTCAAAACTGACAAGAAAAACTTTTTATTTTAAATAGGGAGAGGCAGAGAAACAGGTATTCGTAAAATTGAAACATGCTTTATGTAGCGAGTCTGTGCTAATAGCTCTGAAATAAGTAAACCATTTATAGTAACAACCAACGCATCTGACTACGCTATTGGAGCTAATTCAAGCCAAAAAAAATAGGTACAGATTACCCTTATGAATATGCATCCAGATGTTTAAAAGGCAGTGAACAACGGTACCCAACATACGATAAGGAATTGTTAGTGATAGTGTATGCCAGATAACAATTTAGACAATATTTGTTCAGTCCCAAATTTACAGACGTGATGGATCACGAACCACTCAAACACTTCCACACGTCAAAGAAACCAGATTCATAAGGTTGAAAGCAAAACCCTAGAGATACAAGTTTCATGTTGTTTATAAACCTAAACAAATAAACAAGGCATTGGATGCCCTTTCTCGTAATTGAATATTAAAAGAAGGGGAGAAAAACTGATAATTATTGTGCAGGAAGCTGTGTGAGCTCACAGAAAAATGAGAAAAAGAGAATCAAAAGTACGTGAAGGCACTGCTGGCTTGCTTATTTAAAATAGGCACCAAGAGACAAAAAAAATAATAAGCAAGAATATAAAAGATAGAATAGAAGCACTGAACTCAGGCAAATCGGACGAGTAGGTAGTTGAAAAAAAACCTGGAAAGATAAATAAACTGAGCATACATAAAGCACTGACAGCTACAGCAGGAAAGACTCAGAATCAAACCAGGAAGGGGAAGAACAAATAATCAAAACTGAAAAAGGTACTTTAGCAGCAGTGAACAATGGCAACAATAACGATAGCCTGATCACTAATACAAAATAAATATTGAATGAATTAGTTGATTAATTTAAAGCAAAAGTCTGAATAGGTATTTGGAAAAAAGATACTAGAGGGAAACAGGGTATAAAAATGGACGTATGGCAAAGTGATGATGCGCTGATCGCGGTAAGCGAAGAAGACGATGAAAATAAATCAGGAATTTGTTGTGTTGAGACACATAAAAGTTTTACAATCATGAATGTACCTAGCAATGGAAGCTGCTTTTTTCACTTCCTAATACTTTCAAGCCAGCTAAAAACATCAACGGATGAGCTAAAAAAATTCTCTTTTGAAAATGGATTTGTAAGTGCAAGGACCCAAAAGGAGTTGAGCAGATTTTTAAAAATAGTCACGCATTTGGGGATTTAAAGTGCACTTTTATTTTCTGTCAAAAGTACAAAAAAACATATGTATACCCTTTAAAATATCACTGGGAACGATAATTTACCAACGGTTCAAAGAAAGTAAAAACGGACAATTTAAGCATATGCACCTCAAAGGCCAACATTATCAAGCCCTCGTCGAAAATACAGGTGGCAAATCTTTACTTTAAATCAACGGTAGAAACAAGGACGATGACACTGATAATCAAAAACCCCAGGACAATATCGAAGAAAAGGCTGAGCCGGACACATACGATAAACTCATTAATGGACTTGATGTTAATAATATGGAAGAAAATGAACAAGATATAGAAAGTGAAAAACAGAATAATAAAGAGGAAGAAAGCTTCTGAAATACGCATCATGCCACCACCGTTGAACATTCACACCAAACAAGACTCTTTTATGCCAGATAATGATCAGGGCCTAAATAAAGCTTTAATAAAAGAAAGCAACGATAGTCTTGGTAAGGAGAGAAAATTTTTTGACCAAACAGGAACAATGGCAATATATAGAGTTTGCAGAGCATGGCTACTACAAAAAAAACCACTATGGTTCCCGCAAAATGATTAAAGATCGATCCCATTTCAAAGTACAATATGTACCGAGCAAAAGAAAACCCGTTCATTTATTTAGACACTTTAGCAATCGCAACAATAACAGATAGTGTTCCCAACACAGAAACGATTAACGCGCTATATGAGACAAGGTATACAGATACAATAGCTCTAAATAGCGAGGATAAATTGGTAGGTGACGTCAAACGCACTAACGTAAGAAAAGTATTAGTGATGAAAATGTATACAAAAACACATTTCGAAGACACCACACTAAAACTGAACATCAAGAACTGTATTAAATCACTTAAGATATAAGTTGCAATAAAATTTTTAGGGATGATACGCGATCTCGCAATACTCAACGTGAATCAATTAGCGTACTTCGTCGAGATGTTAGTAAACATGTATACACATAAGATACAGCAAAATAAACCAATAAGAGAAACAGGAACACGGTGCTTAAAACTACCCTCTTTTGTCTAAGTGGAAGTAGTATACATTACAAATAATATCACACGAACACTACTCTATCACAAATATACAAATCAAAAAGAAAACTGCCACTAAGGATGGCAGCGTCGCAGGCTCAGATGTATTACGTACGATACCATACAGCTATGCGAGCGTGCGCCCCTGCTGACCTAGGCCCAAAAGGTAGGGGCATAGGAAATGGAAGTGATGGGAAAGGGAGAAAAAAACTAAAAAGTAAAGAGGAAATTAGCTAGGGACATGAAAGCGAAAGAATAAGGCCCATGAGACTGGAAGACACACGTAACTTCCTTCGAATACAAGTAGTGCTAATAAGGTACAAGTTAACTACAAATAGCACTTTTATTAATTCCTGCTCCAAGAAGTCCACGTAATAGTTATTATGCAAAAAAACCATCCTTCTAGCAAGGGGATTGGAATTTTGACCAGAAGATTCCTAGTTGAGTTTCTTACCTTCTTGGCCAGAGCAAGTTTGACACGTGGGAGAGAATTTACGTCCTTGTCGTAAACATACAAGACTATCGTTTATTTCCTCTTTTCATGTATGACATTTACTGCCTTGGTAACTTAATTGGTTTATTATAATTTTATAAGTTTATATAGATAAAAATGATTCGTATAAGTTAATACGTTTGTCAACAATAAATCTAGTAATTAACTTTTAACTAATTTTTGTTTACAAATTTTACTGAAACTTAACATATACTTTCTATTTTCAGGAAAAAAATTCATTGTTAAAAAAGTAGTAAATCTAGCGTTTTCGCTACAACAAAGTTAAGAAGAAGCTTTTTCTCTTTAACAGTTTAACGTAAGT
>NW_019379497.1:664816-679437 GCF_000648655.2 Copidosoma floridanum
AATTTAAATAAAAATCAGGGAAAACTTTTTTTAACTGTTATCGCAGACCGTAAAAAGAGATAGCTTTGAGATATTCAACATAATTAAGTTTTTTTTAAATAGGTTTATTTTGTTTGAAGAAAAATATTTTTTTTTCAGTTGTTTGGAACAAAAAAATTAAAAAAGTAAGTAAGATATAAAATGTCGCAAACTTTACGCAAGAAAACGTCGAAGGCATAAGATCCAGGACACTTCTTAACCTCCAAGTGTGGTACGTATACGATTTTACGTGTCCAGGTAACTGGAAAGTCAGATTTGGAAAAACGTGACGTGATGTTTATGCATCACTAAATCATGTGCAAACCAAGAACTTTGTTCTATTTTAAAATAATTTTATATTTCTGTTACATACAATATTTTCTTTAGCAAGTTCAAAAAATTATGAAAATTATTTAGTGCTATGACATAATTTTATTACATGTGAACATCACGTCACGTTTTTTAAAATTTGTTACACGATTTACATAATTTTCCAACGTAATTTCATTACGTAACAATGATAAGTGATTATTTTGAGGTAAGAATATTGCCTTTCACGCAGTTGACAGAAATGTTTACTTTCTGAGCAGCAGGAACGTTAAACTAAATTATAAAAATTATAAAGAAAGATCACGTTTATTGTATTTGACATCTTTGTTAACTACGGTCAAATTTAAACAGCAAAACAAAAATATGGTCTTAAATAGTTATGTACAATGTATTAAGCGCTACAGTTTTTCTGCAACGTAAAATGCAAGTAATTCAAAGCTTTAGTACTATAAATAAAATTTGAATGAGTCAAAATAATGTTTTTCAATTAGAATAATCCTTTTTTTCTAATTAATTAACTCATTTGATTATTAATTTCAATTTCTTAAAACATTTTAAACATTTTTAAACAACTACAATGTTTTTGTTTAATATATGACAGCTAAAAAAGTAAACTCAAGATCAAAATATTATTTATTGCTTTACCAAGAAAAAATCGTAAATAAAAGATTTTTTAAGATTAGAGAGGAATTTCATTTCCTTTAAGAATAAAGAAACGTTACAACTGTGCCCTAATAATGTTGTTAATGCCACTTGTAATAATAATTAAAATCAAATTTTTGTGTTGTTTTAACGATTTTGGATAAATTTTAAAGATTCTGATGGTTCTTGGAAAGTATTATTATTCATATTATAATTATTGTATCTGCATGTAAAATACTTTTCAAATTGTTGATACATCGTATAAATGTATTTATTTATGTTAACTTATGTTTAATTTAATTATGTTTTTATGATATAAACTGACGTTTCCAAAACTTATTAAATTTTTTTTATTACTGTATCGATAAATAAGAAATTTTTTATATTATTTATTTTCTCGTGCTACTTGATACTCACATTAAAGTACTAAAGAAAAAAAGCTACTTCTTAACTTTGTTGTAGCAATTACAATAAATTTATCACACTTTAAAACATAAATTATTTTTCCCTTAAAATTAAAAATGTATATAAAGTTTAAGTAGAATTTGTAAACAAAAATTAGTTGAGACATTAATTGCTAGCTTTGTTTTTTACAAACGTATTAACTAACACAAAAAAATTTTATATGTACAATTATAAAATTTCAATGAACTTATTAGGTTACCAAGGCAGTAAATGCCATACACAAAATAAAAAAATTAACGTTAGTTTCAGATTTACATGATGAGGAAGTAAATCATTTCCCCTGTGTCAGATCCACACTGGGCAAGTGAGCAACACACTTGACTGGGGATCTCCTGAATCAGGTTTCAATTCCCTTACTTGGAGGGATGCTTTACTACATAACACCTTTTATGCTCAAAAAATTTTTAAGTTCAATGGGTTAAAAGTTATGCGTATTTATTTCTTAGTTGCACAAAATCTTTCCTGTAGTACTGTAAGATATCATCCAACGACCCAACGACCTGTAAAATTTTGTGCAGGAAATGTTTTAAGACATCTTGTAGGATATCTTGCACAAATCATGCAGAAATTTTGTTGTGGGATCAGCTAAACTTTTAACTAGCAAGACATTAAGCCGTATTTTTAGTTGGTTGTTGAGCCAGATATTGAGCCATATCTTGGGGCAGGCATTATTTAGACGTCAAATCAGGCATTCAGCAATATGGTGAGCCAAACATTGAGCCATACATTTAGCCAGACTCTAAATCATGCAAACATCTAGACAGGCGTTTATTGAGACACCATGATAATAATCCAGCCATACTTTCTGCTTAAACTTTAAGCCTGACATTCAGCTACACTTTGCGATAGACATTTAGCCAAAAATCAAACCTTATATTTAGCCAGACATTAAACCAAGCATTAAACTGGTCGTTTTAATAGATATGAAGCCAAACATAAAATGAAATCATAAGTTATACTTTTTGAAAGGCAATAGGTTTACCAAAGACATTTATCGAGACATTCAGCCGTACTTTTAGCTGGTTGTTGAGCTAGACATTGAGCCAGATTTTCAGCTTAATATTTAGTTAGGTATTGAGCTAGGCATTTGAACATAAATTAAGCCACGTTTTTAACTAGACCTTAAGCCTTGCATGCAACCACTTTTAGAGCCAGATCAGAGATAAGTAGAAAGATTTCCAGTGCCTATGATGAAAAGTGATCCGATGTTTTGGCACTGATTCAAGTGCCAATCCATCGTACCCAGCACGGAGAGTATGCAAACGTCTTCAATTGGATGGTGGCTGGAAAACTCAGCTCGCGGAAGAGCTAAGGGGAACATGAGGAAGTGAGAGATATGTGTGCATCTGTGATAAGACAGAGAAGCTAAACCTATCCGTATATGCATGCAAATGGCTGTATACCTATAGCTAAAGTTGTGTACTCATACTTCCAGAGAAGAGCTAAGCGTATCATTAACTTATCTCGCTTTTTCTCCCTGAAAGCAGTATAGGCTTACTAAATGCAGTTGATGATTTAACGATAGGAAAAAAAACATAATTGTTAAATTATTAAGGTTTCTTTCTTTTTTTTTTTTTTTTTTTTTTTTTTTTTTTTTTTAAATGGTGAGCTCATTTCTAAAAACTTACTATTTTTGTTTATTGATAATCGAACGCCTTTACCACAGCGATTCAGTGCGCTCAATAACTCTTAACTTTTATGATAAATTACATTAATAAATAGAAAATGAACGTATTTACCACAACGACACAGTGTGCTCAAATCTTATTTTTTTGTAATTAGTAATATTTCAACTTACATATCAACGCCTTTACACAAACTATTCAGTGCTCTGAAGTCTTCTTTTAAAAAAAAAAAGGAATTTAAATTTCTTAACCATTAAGACACAACCTTACTGCAATAAAATCATAAGTTTCAAGTTAAATCTTGAGCGTCAGAACTTTACTATAAACAATTTTTTTTGTAGGAGGGAAAATGCATGGAGGCTCACCGCAGAGACAAAAGTATTGTGTGACTAAGTGGATTTTTTTTTATAAGACCACTAATACCTACTAAAACTTTCCCTATGTCACGTAGCTTTAGATCCACCCTGACACCGTGTTAACATTACTTCAGGGTGGAGTCATCAAGGAGATAATTATATCTCACAGCATTAGCAAGCTAGCTCACTACCATTGCTAGAGGTGCTGATTTTCTCAAGTCCTTAAAAGGATGGAGGGTCCTCGAGAAGCAACACCCATGTCCAGCTTTTCTCAGTTGGCCACATTTTTTGCAAGCTCTACAATATGCACGATGCTACGGTAGCGGGCAACTGATGAGTACTTAGCGCGGTGTGGGTCTACATTAGCGCACGTTCTAATAATGAAATAAATATCATTATTTTTGTGCTACTTGAGCTTTTCTCCAGGCTTCTTCTAGTGCTTGTCTGAAGACTGGGTAGCTGTTACTGCCGGCTTCGTGTTTTGTGTCCTTTGGCTTGCAAAGAAGACACAGTGATGTACTACTGCAGTATTTTTGAAGTGGTTGCAGCTTTTACATTTAAGGCACAGTTTCGATCAGTCTTCTTTTTTACTTTTATGGGATAAATGACCATATTCCAAACATTTAAAAAACTTTGTTACCACTAGCCTTTTTCTAACACGACAGAAGACGAATAAAATCTTAACCTGGCCTGTACGTTTATTTTTCTTGGCAACTGTTTTGTGAAGGGTTACTAACGCCATTCTTTGTTTCCTACTATTTGCTGTAAGGAGTTAAACCCTTGGATCTTAATTTTGGTTTCCGATCATCTTTTCAATGGATTCCTTGATTTCTCTTTCTTCGACAAAACTGTCTAAATCTCAGATCTCCAGTGTCACTTTGTGTGCTGTAGTAACCACCGTCTCTTGGCCCACTACTGACTCTTCTAAATATTGAGAAAAGTTTTCGACATTTTTAATTCCTTTGGCTTTGAGGAGAAAGTCTCCTTTCTTGATAGCAAAGATACTCTGAACCACTGCACCGGTATTTTCAAGGTTCAATCTTGCCTTCATTGACTTAAGTACCGTGGCAAATGTTTGTCCTTACCTGACCTTTACCAGGATTTTTGTCATCGCGTTAAAGTTTTTCTTTGATCACTCCTATAATAAAAAGAAACCAATTTTCTTCCACTATATCTAGCTCTCTTCTTTTCGAGGCCATTACTTTTTGCCATTTTACAGTGCTTTCTGAGGGACTCCTGTTTTGCTTAGTCCACGTTATTTCTTTAAGGGCAGTGTTAAGAGTTCTTCTCTGCACCAGCTGACGGAAATTGTCCCTTCTTTGTCTCTGTATTACAGTAATTTAAAACTTTCCTTCCATTGAGTACTGTAGTACTCTCCTTTAATACTTCGTTGTTCTCTTATAACAACAGCTGATCTGAGATGTTAAGGAGTAGTTTTAAGGCCATTCTTGTCAACATTTGCCGTACTCTTATACGTTTCTGAAATTGCTCCAAGCGTCTTTTCAATTTCTCTAGTTGCAGACTAAACCTGTTCAATCTCTTGGTTCCGCCTTGTTTCAAGATCTGCATTATCACTTTTTATACAGTCAAGTTCTTATTCTGTCTAATTGCTAGAGGCAATAACGTTGCTTTCCTCACTCACGTTACTACTAATACTTTAGAGACTTTTTCGTCATCCTTTATCTAATAAAGGCCATGAGACATCCATTAGTTCCTGCTAGCCAGGAATCTAAAGTAATGTGGTTACTAAGAATCGAGATTTGCTCTTAAAAGGAGTGAAAGGGTCTGCAAAATTTACCTAACACTCTTAGAAGGCTGTAGTTAGTGAAGGATTGGTGGTAGCTACAGCACGAATTCAACTCTTGAGATACGAGATCTGCACAGCATTGTCAAAGAACAAGAAGTTACAAAATCTGTTTAAAAATCATCAGAAACGAAAATTAAGAACTAAAGGTTTAACTCATAAATGCAAACGGTAGAGAACAAAGAATAGCGTTATAAACCCTGAATAAATTGGCTGCCAAAGAAATAGAACACGAAGGTAGAATCAAAATTGGGTATAATATCTGCCATGTAAGAAAAAAGCTTACCATTTCATGGTGCTTCTACTGTCTGGGGTATGGACATGTATGCTACAACTGCAAAAACGAAGATAGGTCAAATCTATGACTAGCATCAATCTTCAGACTAGCACTAGAAGAAGCTAGGAGAAAAGCCCCAGTGGCGCAAAAGTAAAGTGGCCAAAGTTTTCGAGAACGTGTAACCAAATATTGATCCACGCTGCGCAATATACACTTCTTATCAGCTGGGAAAATCATTAAGTGACACTTGCAAGAAATGCACCCTACTATGGAGCTCTAGACAGTGGTGCTGGTTTTCACGAATCCCAAGTCTTTTTTAGGAATCGAGAGGATTATCACCCTTAGCATGCTATGAAATACAATGTTTTCTCTGGTGGCTCCATTCTGAAGTAATGCTAACGGGGTTCTGAGGTGAAACTAAAGCCACACGGCGTAGGGTATGCATCAATGCATTTCCCCTTTCTCTACAAAATAAATTCAAGTGTTGGTGCTAATTATTATATCGTAACATACCAACTGCGTATTCAACCAAGCGTTAAATTGAAATAATAAGTAATTTTTACTGCTTTTTTTGCAAGAAGTTCTATTAAATAAACAATCAGTGCTCGGCATTAATACATAATTATAATCTTTTATTGTAATGTCAATATTAAGTTACAATGAAATTCTTTAAGATTTAGATGTAAAAGATTACTTGTGACAGTATTGGTGTATTCTAAACCAGTCACGAATTAAACCACAATTTTCCCCTTTACATAACCTCTAGAATAATACCTTTACCCGTGACGGTACTAGTATATTCTATATCGCAAACGAAACATATTTAATATACCGCTCTGGATAATATTAATAACTTGTAGGCACGCCGTGAGTGAGTGCATCGGGATATAGTACAACAACCACTTCGAGTCATTGTAACTTGACTCCCTTCACTCAAAAATATTCGTACTCCCTTTTCGCATACTCAACCGTGTAATTACACCATGATCCAGCCCCGCATCTCATCTACGCGCCCAGTATGAGTCCCAAGTTATTAAGTGCAAGTTTAGACTCAAATAATTAATCAGGCTGACGTAAGAATGGATTTAAAAGATCTGTCATTATTATAGACGCTGTCACAAAAATATTTTGATGCTCTTATCTTAGTTTATGACGAAAAATAAAAAAAATAGAAATAAATTTGATAACTTAGTACTGAGTGGTTATACAGATCTTTTAAGATAAAAATGAGAAAAAGTTTTAAACTAGTACAGCAAGAAAAACATACAAAAACTTTTGGATAAATGTAAGGTAAAGGTTTCATTAATTGTATTGTTTTCTATTGCCATAGTAAAATCATGTCACTATCACTTGAACAAACATAGTAACGTGTTACGTATTTTGCCTGATAACAAAAAAACTATAGAATGGGTGTGTCTTATGTTGGAACAACACTCACAGTCATTTTTATAAGATTAATGTAAATTTCCACAGAAAATGAAAAATCTTTTTGTTACAGATATTTCACTGAAGGAGAAATGTGCACTTTAACATTACTGACAAAATAACAGATAATGAAATATTTTTACTATTGCGTCACAGTAACTTGTGAACATGAATTCCAGGGTTTGGAAAAGACGGATTACCTAATGCTTTAATAAATTAATTAGACAAGGACTTTAATTAGATAGATTGGACTGCTGCGAGCGTGAGAAATTATTTTATGATTTGATTTGTTGAATTTAATATAGGACTTAATGCAGTTGCAAAAAATATTATTATAACAATAGCATGTTACTTTCTTTTCTAATACTTTGTTAAAGTTACAGCCCAATAATGTAGCAGCCATACTTTGTATTGATGTAACGTACCGACTGATGAAACCGATTATAATTTTATTTTATTTCTACGTACAAGTAGCATCATTGTAATTGGGTTTGCTGAAATAATTTTGAAAAACGCTTGAGCTATTAAAATAATTATAAAATATGATTCATTTACCTCGTATAATATGTATTATTTTAAGCCAACAAACGTATTATTAATACTACATTTGTTAGTAACATTTTAAAAAATTACAAATAAGTAGGTTGGCAAGGCTGGTTCAGGCTCAAACCACGTAAGGCGTATGCCAAGTATATGAGTGAAAATATTTTTCTCTCTCTCTCTCTGCTCACTCTGCTTGCGTTGACAAATGTGGAGCGTATACTGGGCACATGATATTTTTTTTCTTTTCTTTTCAGAAAAATAAAAGAAAGTGTGGGAATATTTTCTTCTCTCTCTCTCTGCACGCGCTGCTACCGTTGACGATTGGATAACGCATGCTTAGTTTTGTATGCAAGTCAGATATTTTTTTTTTTTTCTTACCACTCTTATTTGACACGCTGTGGTGCAAACAGTTCTTCAGAGCCAGTAACCACAGTTTTCAAGGACTGAGTCATCAGTATCGCATACTAGGAGTTCGCGAAAATTTTATTTTGAAAAAAAATTTTTTTAATTATACATGAATTATGAAGTTTTTCACTAGTCCAGTATAAAAGGCTGACTTTATACAAAGCAATAGAATAATTTTTCAAAATTCAAATTATAATTAAAAATTAAAGTAAAAAGTAAGAAATACAACAGACTATGTTTATAATGATTAAATGCTACAGTCGCTGTGACACTAACTTTAATTTAATTGATAAGTTCATACATTTCTTCTCACAGTAAATAAGTGGAAGTCTTAGAAAGGAGATTAAAATGAAAATTAGCAGTACGTATCAGTTTAAGAAATTTATTTTATAACTGTTCTTAAGAGTATACAGTGGAAAATTTTATTATTCATGACATATCTCACTAAATCGACCACGTCGTGACCACTCTTCTACGTAGACTGTTGCTTTTGACGTCATAGGCGTTCATATACTGCGTTAAATGAATTGCTGTCTTACTTTGATGTCTTGAATAATGTGCTATTAATAAACCATTGTTTCACTAAGTGAGCTTTATGTACAGCACAATATAGCTTTTTCTTTTCTTAACGATGTTGGCCATGTGTGAGACATACGGGAGAAGAGAGTTTATCCTCCAGATGGTTAAAGGATTGACGTGGTTGAGACAAATCGTGAACTTTACTAACTAACTTGGCTTCATCACTTCCATGCGTATAGATTCTTTTGAGGTTCTTAACAATAGTTATGAGATGATACTTTAAGACATTTAATGTAATATTACCCTCAAACCATTCAATTCCATGCACTTTTAGTGTCTGTTAATTATTATACTTTTTTACTAAAGTAATAAATCATTGAAACTGCAAGGTCACTTAACTAACCAATGTCTAAGAACGTTTCGTTACCATAAAACCACTAAAAATTCTTCTGGTATAAAATATCTATCAGCATTATGAAAGCCATGGATATTGATGATAAAATCCATAATGCGTTTCATGAATATCTATAATATTAGGGGTAAAAATTATTTTTCTCCATGCCTTTTCTATTTAACAAGCAACATCTTCTCTTCTTCAACAATTGCTCTTACAGCTTATACTACATTGGTGAAACTGAGAGAATCATAAAATACAACCAGTATTAATCACTCCTTTTCATCAGAGCTGGTGACATCTTCCTATTCAATATGGTAGTAAGAAGTTTTCATGCATCTAACAATATAAAAAGCACATATAGATTTGTAGGACCTATTATGATATGTACAAATAGTTAACAACTTTGGAATTTCAAAAGATGGATGGTCTGTCATGTCAGTTACTTGAAAATTAAATCTTTCAAGCCACTTTTGTTTCAACTGTCTTATTATAAAAATCTTATTAGCATCTTTAAGGTTTTCACGCAGAACATTTCCTATTTCTGTATACCCAATATTATCTTAATTCCAGGTTAATCCATGATAGTAAAGTTTGAGATGTCAATTCTTATGTCTATACTTTTATGGTAATTTACACCAGGTAGAAGGTGGTTTAAAAAGAAATACTCGTGCTTTAGTGTTGTTACTATTTAAAGCAAGAATCTCTAATTTTTTTAGCACATAATTATTGCCAGGCTTTTAATCATTCTTTTTGCTTGAAGCAATCAATGACAATTAAAGGTACTTGGTTTAGAAAGTAGTATTTATGTAATGAAGGCACGTGATCTTCACTATAATATGAATTTTGAAAACTACCATACATATCATCCAGCAACGCATACTGATTATAATTTATATGAAAATTGAGATTACCATAAGGATAATATTAAGAATTACAATAAAGTTTTACATTTCTTATATTGCAATGATCGAACATACTGGTGCTAACCTCTTTTTGATTTTTACGGTTTGTTTGGAAAGCTTAAATGACGTAATGCGACTTTTCCAACTAATTAGATCTCTTAACAGTCTAAATATGTTTAGATGTGTTAGGTAAGAGTAGATATTAATACAATTCCCAAGTTTGAAACTTGCAAATATGAACTTATCTTTTACCAGATAATTTAATAGACGAATTTTATGTGTATCTGACATTACGACGTGGGGCATAACCCATTCAAGCTTTAATATGACGACTTTAAAATCTTTCCAAGATGCTATTGCATTATCATTGTCAGCATTTGCTACAGTCTGTATTTAAATAATTTCTTGATCTAATTAGCATATGCTTATGTCTTACGTTCACCACTATCTTAGGATTATCCTTAGTGAAACCTGGAATCATACTTAGTAAAATCATGACATAAAAGTAGCCGTTATCAGTTAGACTATCTTCTTCTTCTTCTCCATTACCCAGTCAATCGGCATGGATAGTTAATGATTTTTTGTTAAGACTAAGTGATAACCAATTCTATATAAGGGTTGTTAAGCCAACATTTTAACATTTATCTACTTTTATAGCATTTATCTCGTATCTTATTTTTTTGAACAGGTAGCAAATAGTATTGTTTACGAATTCCATAATTATCACTTCTGTATTTTCATCTGATTTGACTTATCTTTTGTAAACGTGTACCAAACTCCGCGATGGTAAAAGACACAAGTCATGATGTTGAATTAATATGCGAACTTTATCGCTATTATCATATGTTGATGATGCAAATGGCTTATGAGCATGAATCTCATAAAGCGCGATGGATTCGTCAAACGTCACTGGATCCTGGATATTTAGAATCTCCTCCATTTTTTCATACAACAAAAAAATATTTAATATGTTTTCCACCAGGACTTTTGATTTTTAGACGTAAATTAATTAAAAAATGAATATTTTAATGAGTTAGCTTCAGATGTATGGACTGTTTTTTCCGACGTCTCGATGGTTTAAATGCTCATTGTTGACTGAGTCCTGATGTACATCTTAAGCCACTCATATGATTTTTTTGATTGTAAATAATCCCTATTATACTTAAGGTTTTATATGCAACTTTACGGTAATAGCTTCTCCTCAAAAATTGACTAAATCACCGTCTTGATCCACTATACTTAGTTGTATATGATTGATGATACGTAAAATTATGGGTAAATCAATTATTTGTGAAGGAACTTGAATAACTTTATACTCTGGTGGTACAGTTGGAAATAATTTGATAATTGTGTGCACTTTGTCATTATTTATTTAAGCTCCAAGTGTGATATTACACTCTACTCGTAGTGCATTTATTTTTAAATTAGGTACAAGTAAGTCTGAAAGGTAGGCGGTGTCATTTTTCAAAACTCGTTTAGTGAAACCTAAAAAATGACTTACATAATTTTTAGGTCTAAAATCAATAATATGACTGCACCTAATAACACTGTGAAGCGTGTTATTGTTTGGCCTTATATCGAAAGTTATGTAGCGAAGTTCTAATACCTTAATCAAAAATGACCTTATATTTTCGATCTCGTAACTGCCAATTGGTGATACAATAACTTAATTACCGACATAAAATTTATTAAAATTTTTATCGATATTTGAAATTGAGTTGAATGACAAAAGTTCTGCTGAGCCAAAAATGTAGTTGTGTTTTGGCGATAATTTGATTGGTGGACAAAACTGTGCCTCTAGGATAGAGGACGTACCAGAAAGGCTGAGTGTTAATGTTTCTTTAATGACTGTTATGATGTTACTAAGTTGTTTCTTACTGTGTAATAAGGTTGTCCTTGCTTTGGAAGAAAATTTAAGCATAAATGTCCGCAATTGTAAGAGTTAAATTTTTTTTATACCGCTTATAATTATATTTCACTTGATCAACTTTTGAAGACAGCATTAACTTAATAGGTGGTTGTAGATCTCCATGACTGCCAAAACATACAATATTATTACCATGTTTTCGATAAGCCACCCAGTAAGTTCCAGGTCCATTTATATCATTCAGATTTACTATAGCCGTTTCATACAAACAAGGATCGTTAGAAGATAAGTTGTTTCTCATAAATTCTCCACAGAAATAAAAAGTTCCTAAGTTTTCAGCGTGTTTTATCAAATCTATATTTGTCAAAACTCGATCAGGTCGTTTTATTTCTTTGAGCTTTTTTTTATTTTTTTTTTATTATTTTTATTTTTTTAAACCTTTTCTAGCGTAAGGCTTTAGGTATGCTCCTAATCCAGTTGTATGCGGTTTGAGATACAGACCTTTCCCGAGAGAAATAGTTTCCATAGTTTGATTATCTCCCGGACTCTCTGCTAGCTACTTTTTGGCTGATTTAGTAGCATTAATAATCTTCAGAATTCCTGCAATTCCATTTGCTATAGCACCGGTTGTACTCAAACCAGCAAACAAAGAAAGAAGATGTAAGATGCGTGAAACTGTAATATACTTTTTACCACCAGATTTATTAACTACGCTACCAGCCCCTTTTACAGCACAAGTGTTAATTTCTTGGACACTTTTGCTCTTAGTATTTATGTTATGTGTGGCAGTTTTCATAACTGGACTTGAAGCACTACCTTGTTTTCTCTTTCAACTGTTTTTTTTTTTTTTTTTTTTTTTTTTTTTTTTTTTTTTTTTTTTTTTTTTTTTTTTTCTTATAATATCCTTTTTTTGCTTCTGCTTCAACCCCATATCAGATTTTCTTTTGAACTTCATAGCGCCCATCACAAGATCAGCTGCTGTTTTCTCACCAATACTCGAATCTAATGCTTTAACTCTTTACCAAGCCTTCTCAGCTAAAATTTTATCTGCTTCGTGTCAAGCCTTTAAATTTTATCTATTTTTTAAATACACTATATGGTGCTCCTTGCACGCTGAGTCCAGAGAGTCAACTCCTAGATCCCGTCAAGCACGACGTTTAGTAAGCTTAGTACCTGGATCAGAATGCTGTTACCCTGGCAAATGAAGCTCTACTGGTAAAGTATTTATGATCTTATATACAAGACGACATCCTCTCGTATGACGCATGATTATTAGTCTTCAGAGGTTGGATTATGACTAAGCGTTCGAAAAAAATAAATTATGTATTCATAGTAAATATATCCGTTGTAATAAAGAGCTCAAACTATATAAGCATTGTTCTATTCAATTAAAGTATTAGTTGTAATTATTTCTTCATACACTGCAGTTATAAAGCTTAAGAAACAAGCTACAAAGTTACAAGTTTATGATTTTGATGCTATTGTAAAAGAATGAAAGCCATTGAATAGACATGGTGGACTACTCCCCAACAGTATACGCGCTATATTTTGCGATTCGTTTAATTGTGGTAAAACTAATAGCTTATCAGCTTTAATCATGCATCTGAATGGAGTTAAGTTCAAAAATATGTATGTGTATTCAAAGTTACTACATCAGCCAAAGTACAAGTTTTTAAAAGAATTATAAGAGCCTATAGAGGGTGTGAAATAATTACCTCATAGCAAACATAAAACAGTAGTCTCACCAGATGATGCTTTACCTAATTCTCTAATGATTTTTGATGATACAGCTTGCAAAAAAGAAGATAATATAAAAGCCTTTTTCTGCATAAGCAGACAAAAAAATGTGGACTGCTTAAATCTTTATTAGTCATACGCTCAAGTGCTAAAATATTTTGTAAGGGATGACGTTTATTTAATAGTTTCATTCCGTCAAGGCGAAGTTAATTTGAGGCATTTGTATGATGATCATGTAAACTCAGACATGTCGTACATTCAATTTTCAGATTTCTGCTCTAGCTGCTAAAGTGATAATAAACATGACTTTGTTGTTATTAAGAAAGCTAGACAAATAATTAGTGGTCGATAGAGAAAAAGTTTTAATAATTTCGCTATACATTATGGGCATACCAGAGCAGTATTTACAGTCTGCCACGAGACATTGGAGCATCATCATGTATCAACAAGAAAATGACGAATAACATCAGTTAGTGAATGCAAGAAAAGCTGTTAAAAGAAGGTACAGACCGTTAAAGTTTGGAAAAAAAGTTACAACTCTGTGACTCAAAATTTTTTTATAGTAAAAATGATAAAGATACTAAGTCCATGAAGTCAATCAACGAAAAAATAAAGAAATATCAAGTGAAAGTAATATTACCTTTGAGTCTGGTGTTATCGACAGTGATAATGATGACAATGATTTAAAAGATACAACTCGCAATCAATCTGCTGATGATGTTTAAGTCAGTAAAAATTTATCCAATTATATTTATTTGCAAAATATTTGACCACGATCAGAAAGATTTATAACATTTATAGTATAAAGTACAAAAAGGAAAAGAAATGTATAGGCTAGATGATTTACAAATAGACTTTAAAAATAATTATACAAAAATGAACAATCTTAATTATACAATAAGTGTCGAAATATTGAAGCTACTCGTTAGAATATATCCCAACAAATCTCTTATAACATGGAATGATTTTAAAAAATCTTATATAATATTAGAAACTTTAAATGTTGTAATTAAAGAGTTTTAAAGAATGGAGCTATATTAAGTCATAATAGCAACAAATTTAATAAAACTATCACGCCAAATGTTTAATCTTGCTATTAGTAAAAAGGGTAAATTGCTGCTACCTCGTCATAAGATGGCTTGAATACTGCAGCAAGTAGGTTATATACTCTGGGACGATCCTAATGAACAAGTAAATCGTTTACGATTACTGACAGCTGAAAATTCAGCAGGAAATACAAGTCATGACAATGAAACTATATCAATCATCGAAGAGCTTTGTGAGGTTAAGCATATATATATATAGCTTT
>NW_019379497.1:689003-703194 GCF_000648655.2 Copidosoma floridanum
TTAAAATTATAAAAAAATAGTTTTCTAATATTAAATAGAATGTATTTATGATCAAAATATAGTAAAAGAATGGCAAATATACACAAGATGTTTTTAAAAAAAAATTGTATTTATTGAATTTATTCTTTAAGAACAAAATTATATGTAAGAAAGTGACAAGTCATTATATTTATTATACGTTACACTAAGCGACAATTTGATGACTGCATCTAACACTTCATTTAACAATTCGTCATTTTCAAACGAAACGTTTGATATTTTATTAGGTAGAAAAATTTGGAAATCTTCGTTTAACTCAGCTACAATTTTTGGCTCATATTTATTATTTATTTTCTTTGGCTTTCTTACCATGTGTCGATGCGTTTGATGATTTTGATCACTTTTCTCGTAGGCAAAAACTCGCTGTTTGCAAGTTTTTTGAAAGCGACCACACCCGTCTGTAATAATACAAACATTAAAAAGTTTTTTTTTTCCCAGAAATTACATCAAAAAAAAATTTTAATAATACTTGATAAAATGTACAAACCTTTAACTTTCTTCTTGATTTCTTGAGTTCAAGGACATTTGAGTCCTCCTATTTTTTTTGAGTTTGCTGTTGACAATCGAGAACGTATCCTTGATGTTGGTAGCCAGTGATGCCTAATTGATGTTGGTTCTCGATGATGCTTGCTTGCTTATAGTTAACGAGACCNACTTTCTTCTTGATTTCTTGAGTTCAAGGACATTTGAGTCCTCCTATTTTTTTTGAGTTTGCTGTTGACAATCGAGAACGTATCCTTGATGTTGGTAGCCAGTGATGCCTAATTGATGTTGGTTCTCGATGATGCTTGCTTGCTTATAGTTAACGAGACCCCACTGTTGTTGATCAACCTGTGTTTGAGACGTTGCAAACGTTGGAATGAACTCTGAAGCTTGAGACAGCTCCTAATATAGGACTCCCTCCTCTCTTACCACGAACGAATTCCGAAATAATTTCTCCATCGCATTTGTTTCTCATAAGACCAACAATTTTCTTGTTCTTTCGAGGCATGTTAAGGTCGTCGTCTCTTGCATAATTATATGTATCGAATTCTTGAATATTTTTTTGCATAAATTTATAAATACTAATATTAGATACTTCATACATTAGACTGATCTTCATACATCTGAATCAGTGTAATGAAGTTTGAACTGATCTCCTTCACAACTTTTTATAAAATTATAGTGAAATCTGTATATGACTGTTTTAGACAAATCCAAAACACTAAGTGAAACATTAATTAGTTTTCTTATATAAATTTCATCACGTAATAACCGTATGGCTACGAGTTGTTTATCAAAAATATCGCAATTATGGAAACGAGGACAGGATATGAACACCTTAGCTCCGTACAAACCTTTCCAATGATTAATAAGCTTAACATGAACTTGTTATTGCTCGTTCTTCATTATTTTCTCATAAACTGCATTACTAAATAACTTAAATAACATTGCTTTAAATTTATTCTTGGCATTTTAACGTTTGGTACCATTTAAATCTATGTATCGTTGTAGCCATGGGCTCTGATTGAATTGTAAAACTCGATGAATTTTTTTTTATACGAAGACCATGACTTATGGCTTGTTTAAAAGCTCGATAGTGGATCACGTATCGGTTTGTTTCATTCAGCGTAGTCATCAACTTTTGTTTTTTTTTAACCTGGTGGTGCTATATGCTCAGTGCAAAATGGTAAATCTTCATGAGCATTATAAATTTTTTCGAGATATTCCATGTCTACTTCAAGGATGTAGCTAATTTCAGCATCATCATCTACAGTAGAAATATCTAACTAATTAACATTTTCCATCCACTAAAAACCATTTTTAATTCACGATTGAGTCATGGCCCAACCGTACAGATTGTTGACGTCGTAATACATAATGTATTTTTCGTTTTCACTAGGTTAATAGCCTTATTTCATGTACGAATTGTTTGCTTTTACTCATCGACTGCAACACTGACTTATTCCACCCGGTATACCTTGCTTAAGAAATATAAGCATGTCGATGTCAGTTAACAATTGTAATGTCACCTGTGACATAGATATCGTGCACAAATTTTTATTTTATTTTATTTAATTTTTTCCTTAAACATATAAATTATCTTCGTATATTTTAGCATTGCATTCCAAGTAAAACCAGGTATTTTTTTAATAATGTGCTGGATCTACTTTATACGCTGCAAGATAATTTTTTCGAAAGTTTCCAAATACTTGAGCAAGAAGCAATACATCTGTTTTCAAGTATAAATCAGAGTATTTTTTAAGCGTTTTGATAATAAAAGCACTCCAAACTTTTTTTGCATGTTCTTACTCTTCAGCTTGCATGCTAAAACAAAAACTGTAATAATTTCGATTGTAGTTTTTATTCTTTATTGTACATACAACTGTATAAGAATAAAATATTTACGGTAGTTAACGTTAAAAATATTCACATTGTTATTGAAATTGTTATTACCTAAAATTCCAAAATATTTTTTCACAGTTTTGTTACCTAGTCAGCTTCGATAGAAGCTCTACTCTAAATGAAACCGCTTTAATACAGAAAAGCTACTATCATCTTCCAAAACTTGCCTTCTTTTGGTTGATGCCTTGTTAAACTGTCTTTGGAGCCTTTTTTCTTTTAAACGCTACTTTTTGACTGCACCATTATGGTTATTTTTTTCAAGACTAATTTTTATTTCTGCTTAATTTTTTTTTTTTTTTTATTATTCTTTCCCTTTCCTTAGCCGTTATCCTGATTTCTTTGATTCTAAGTTGAAGGTAAGTACGAATCTCAACTTTTCGTTTCTCCTCCTCACTTATATTAATACCTGTTTTCAATAATTACTTATTTTTTCTTCTTTTCTTCTTTTTCTATACTTTTTTCTACTTTTTCTTGACTTTTTTCTTTTTCTTCTTTATTTTCTTTTTCTTTTTTTATTTTTCCTTCTTTCTGTTAATTCACCACATTATTTTTCGAAAGAAGTGGTTTTATTTTAAATTTTCATTCTTTGCTAATTACTTTATCCTTTACCTTTTGCAATCGTGGTATTTGGCGGCGTTGTGTGTGCTGTTGCTGGTATTGAAGTGAGCTGAAATAGTGATAGTACTGGTAGTGAAGGTGGTGGTTGTGTTTTCAGTGGCAGTGATGGTAGTGGGGGATGTGGTGGTGGTTGTCATTGCATTAACCTCCGTATTATAGGGTTTTCGCTAGCTAAAGGTATATCCACTACATTTGGTGTATAAGATGCTGCTGCTGCTGCTGCTGCTGTCAAAGGTAGCATTTTTGCAGCTAATATTGGTAGTGTTACTGCTGTTGGTGCTAATGTTGCTATTGTTGGTGGTAGTGTTGCTGCTGTTGGTGCTATCATTGCTGCTGTTGGTGCTTGCGTTGCTGCTATTGGTGCTAGCACTCTTGTTACTGCTGCTAGCGCTGCTACTGCTGTTGATAGGGCTGATGCTAGTGGTGGTAGTGTTGCTGCTGCTGCTGTTGATTGTGGCATTGTTGCTGTTGCTATTGCCACTACTGGTAACGTTTCTGCTGGAGATGGTAGTAGCGTAGCTTCTGCAGCTGCAAGCATTGCTGCTGTTGTTGTATCTGCTGCTGTTTAATTTTGTGGCGGCACCTTTGAATGCATCAATTTGAATTTCTCTAACCAGTCTAGTGTTTAATTGATTGGTAAATGGAATAGATGATCCAATGGAATTGAGTCCAACAGTTCCATTAATGTTAATCCTATTATTAATAAATAATTATGTATTTCTTAAAGCTAGTCAAAATTTTCGACAATAAGGAGTCAAAGTTTTTTCTTCTTTTTTTTTCTTACCCACATGTATGAAGTCAAAATATGTTGGTGGATATAAATGCAGATTTTTCGTGTCATTATATACATGCATAAAGTTGAAGACAAGGAGTTCAACTGAATATTGTTTGAGAAAAAAAATTCGTTCACTTACTTACCATTGAATTAAAATTGAAAAAAACGACTAAAAAACTTATTATTTGATGGAGGTACAGCAATTCCTGCAGCAGGTCAAGACGTCTGTGGTATTGACGACCTTGGTTCAGGATTCACATTCCTCGGTTTCTTTGACTTAGACACTTGTACTACATCATTTACGAATTACTTCTTAACAATCTTGAGGGTTAAAGGGTACTGACAGCTTCGGAAAGTATGATTTTGTACGGGAATAGCAAATCTATTCCTACAAACCATCGAACTATCTCGTTAAGAGATAAGAAAGGGGGTATTTTTTTTAAATATAAGGTCTGAGATAGCACTTGGTACGCAGTTTAATTGTTTTGGGCCAGCAATGACTCAGGCTGTATGTTCTTTAATTATTGCAATGCATTGTTGTGGAAGTGGTAGAGACAGAAAAGAAGATAAAATCTAGTTTACACTGCAAACGTGAAAAATTTTCATGAACAAAGTTTTCTAAAAGTATGAATTGGTGTAACACTAGTCATTCACTTAAAGTGTTGGGGAATACCTGTTATTTAGGCAGTGTACTTCCTGACCGATATACTTAATATAAATAAGAGAGAGGTAGAAAGGGCAAGAAAGTAAGTTTTGTAGTAAAAGTGAAAAAAATATTCACATCAAGTTTTTTAAATGTAATTATATGCGATAACATTTGATATTTAACTGAATGGCTAATCTGCAATTCTAATAATTTAAATTTTTGTTGTTACACCTAGATAAGATAATTATTTGCAAAATTAAACAGCAGCAGATACAACAACAGCAGCAATGCTTGCAGCTGCAGAAGCTACGCTACTACCATCTCCAGCAGAAACGTTACCAGTAGTGGCAATAGCAACAGCAACAATGCCACAATCAACAGCAGCAGCAGCAACACTACCACCACTAGCATCAGCCCTATCAACAGCAGTAGCAGCGCTAGCAGCAGTAACAAGAGTGCTAGCACCAATAGCAGCAACGCAAGCACCAACAGCAGCAATGATAGCACCAACAGCAGCAACACTACCACCAACAATAGCAACATTAGCACCAACAGCAGTAACACTACCAATATTAGCTGCAAAAATGCTACCTTTGACAGCAGCAGCAGCAGCAGCAGCATCTTATACACCAAATGTAGTGGATATACCTTTAGCTAGCGAAAACCCTATAATACGGAGGTTAATGCAATGACAACCACCACCACATCCCCCACTACCATCACTGCCACTGAAAACACAACCACCACCTTCACTACCAGTACTATCACTATTTCAGCTCACTTCAATACCAGCAACAGCACACACAACGCCGCCAAATACCACGATTGCAAAAGGTAAAGGATAAAGTAATTAGCAAAGAATGAAAATTTAAAATAAAACCACTTCTTTCGAAAAATAATGTGGTGAATTAACAGAAAGAAGGAAAAATAAAAAAAGAAAAAGAAAATAAAGAAGAAAAAGAAAAAAGTCAAGAAAAAGTAGAAAAAAGTATAGAAAAAGAAGAAAAGAAGAAAAAATAAGTAATTATTGAAAACAGGTATTAATATAAGTGAGGAGGAGAAACGAAAAGTTGAGATTCGTACTTACCTTCAACTTAGAATCAAAGAAATCAGGATAACGGCTAAGGAAAGGGAAAGAATAATAAAAAAAAAAAAAAATTAAGCAGAAATAAAAATTAGTCTTGAAAAAAATAACCATAATGGTGCAGTCAAAAAGTAGCGTTTAAAAGAAAAAAGGCTCCAAAGACAGTTTAACAAGGCATCAACCAAAAGAAGGCAAGTTTTGGAAGATGATAGTAGCTTTTCTGTATTAAAGCGGTTTCATTTAGAGTAGAGCTTCTATCGAAGCTGACTAGGTAACAAAACTGTGAAAAAATATTTTGGAATTTTAGGTAATAACAATTTCAATAACAATGTGAATATTTTTAACGTTAACTACCGTAAATATTTTATTCTTATACAGTTGTATGTACAATAAAGAATAAAAACTACAATCGAAATTATTACAGTTTTTGTTTTAGCATGCAAGCTGAAGAGTAAGAACATGCAAAAAAAGTTTGGAGTGCTTTTATTATCAAAACGCTTAAAAAATACTCTGATTTATACTTGAAAACAGATGTATTGCTTCTTGCTCAAGTATTTGGAAACTTTCGAAAAAATTATCTTGCAGCGTATAAAGTAGATCCAGCACATTATTAAAAAAATACCTGGTTTTACTTGGAATGCAATGCTAAAATATACGAAGATAATTTATATGTTTAAGGAAAAAATTAAATAAAATAAAATAAAAATTTGTGCACGATATCTATGTCACAGGTGACATTACAATTGTTAACTGACATCGACATGCTTATATTTCTTAAGCAAGGTATACCGGGTGGAATAAGTCAGTGTTGCAGTCGATGAGTAAAAGCAAACAATTCGTACATGAAATAAGGCTATTAACCTAGTGAAAACGAAAAATACATTATGTATTACGACGTCAACAATCTGTACGGTTGGGCCATGACTCAATCGTGAATTAAAAATGGTTTTTAGTGGATGGAAAATGTTAATTAGTTAGATATTTCTACTGTAGATGATGATGCTGAAATTAGCTACATCCTTGAAGTAGACATGGAATATCTCGAAAAAATTTTTTCAGTTTTTTCCATTACAGCTGGTCAGAGCTAGAGATTTACAAATCCAGGAAGTCAGTCCCCCTAAAATATGAACTGAAAGCCCGTAATGCACAATAATGTGGTATATCGTCGCTTAGGATTATTGGATCGACTCAGATGGTGTAGCATACAATAGCAGATAAAAATCTCTTTATTTGTGTTCAAGGGCAAAGTTTGATATTCATTTCAAGCGCCACAGTCATGACTTCACGACGATTGTGGAAGTGTTCGTTACGTTTTTTTTTTTTTTTTTTTCACACAAATCGCGTTGTATTTTCACGTATTGCCTTATTACTGACTCAGATAGTAAAAGTTAATCATTACATCTTATAGGTACAAGGATGAAGTCTTATTTCCATTATATACGATAAAATTAGGATTTCAAAGACAAATTTGAAGTTTTATAAAAACCCGCAATTTTTTAAAGATCAGATTCAGCGGAACTAAAATAATTCTTGCTGACACCTATCAGAAACAATACAAAAAAGTATATAAAAAATAAACAAATTCCTTTTTAGTGTTAATCCTTATAAGTCTCTGAAATATGCTGATTTTGGTAGACTGACCCATGTACAAGTTGTACACAAAAATTACAGTGTATTTATATAATGTGTAGGATTTTATTTATTTATTAGGAAAAGTTAAAAATTAAAAAATGTGTAAATCAAAAATATTTTATCTGTGTATACGATTTGGAGAAATTCTTTACTTTATCCATAACGTCGTTACTGCATTTGCTCTCATTACATATTTCGTCATCAACGTTGTCATACAACGGATTTGTGGCTTTTGCAGGAACACTTGATTGGTCAGTATTTATCAGTACTGTTTCTGTTGATTCTACGTAATCATTTACTCTGTCACTTGATAGAGAGTCAATGCTAAAAATTTCTGAGTCAATTTCAATCTGACTAAAATTTATATTGTTCAATACTGTTCCACTGTGTAATGAATGATTGACATTTGTAACATTTGAATCGATTTTTTGATTAACTTTCTCTGTGGTATCAGCAAAAACATTTTAATCTTTTAGTGGAACAATAGCAAATTATGAACGTTTAAATTTTTGAATTAAATATTATCTTTGCTTGTAATTTTCTGGTAAGTATAATTCAAAGTAACTCATTTTGACACTGCGCAGAAAATCTGAATGTATTCCTAGAGCTTAACTGAACAAAAAAAAATAGTTAGAAAAAAATTTTCTGCTCCTTAGCAAAGACTTAACAATGGTTATAAACAGAAAATATCAGGGATTGTTGAAATATAAACAAGCTGAATAAATGAAATAAAGGCCCAAGTTCAACACTGACGTATGACTTGTCAAACAGTAAAATGGTAGGAATTGAAAAAATTGTTTGCCACAACTACTACAATTTTATTGAATCTAACGACACATGATTTAACTAATTTGACCTGCTTTGTTAAAAATATTTTCCAGTTTTAATAAGTCTAAAAATGTCATCCTAAGCTTTGCAATTGACATAATTATATTATCAAATTGTGTACAAGTCTGTAGGACACATTGAAATCCATGAAAATTTAGTCTAGCAGACGCATTAAAAAAAAAAAAAACACGAATTTTAATACTATAATTATTAAACTTGTTTCTGTTATGATTTGATTGTTATTAAAGTCAATATGAATTCAGATGATTCTTTTATCTGGTATCATCTAATAGATTTGCAATGAACACTTTACATACCTATCAAACCTGGAGAAACATTATAACGTATTAAGCTTACTCCAAGTAGTGTACAATTATGTGTTTGTCAATTGGGTGCATCCGCTAAATTAATTTAGATCGATTTTAATGTGTGATGCAGACTTTCACAGTACTTGAGGTAGACTTGATTTGTTTAAGATGTTCTCCAGGTTTGGTAAAAGTGTTGTTTGAAACTTGGATTTTGTTATTATTTTATTAGCATATCATCAAGTTAATTGTCCAAGTAACTTTTATAAAGAAAAAATTGGTAAAAAAGTTTTTATTCCAAAAGTTACATTAAATTATGAAAGTACCTAGTCATTACTTTTTTCCATACAGAAAATTATTTCCATTAGTTGTGGCACTTTATATAATAAATCTTAAGGTCAAAGTTTTGATGATGTGGGATTGTACTCAAAAAAACCTTTATTTTCTTATTGTTCATTGTACGTGGCTTTATCGAGATGCAACAATAAAAGTATAATTGTCGTTCAAATCGACAGAGATGACATTTAAGATATTAAAAATATAGTTTGGGAATAAATTTTTGATGATGAATTATGATGTATTTTATAGAAGCAACATGATCTTGATATTTTTATACGGAAAGACAAAATTTATTCCTTTATAGTACATTCTATTAATGTATATTACGTTTATATATTGTAGTAGTTTCAACACTTATTTTAAATAGAATAAAAATAGACCCAACTCCTTGTGGTTTCATTGGGCTTCATAATTTTACTCGTTAAATAAGTCATCTTAATGTATAACTTCCAAGATTGTGTTCATGATGAACTAAGTGTAATTTAATTTTTCGTATGTAGTGGGATTACTAAGTTATAAATAAAATTATATAAAACATACACGTAAAAATTTAATACATTATTTACCTATAATACTGACAAAAAAAGGCTTAACGCCCCAAGAACTCAATACTTACAATTAAGTTGTAATACAATCAACATAAATTGGTTTCTGGTCGCACTTAGTTTTATAAATAAAATGGTTACAGATTATTTGTATGTATAATTTCCATCTATTTGTTTCCCGGGTCGAGTGGAAGAATAGATAAAGACAATATATTGTAAGTCACAAAACATGTTCTTATTATTAAATATTCTTTCCAAATAAACATTTTTACAGTACAAAACAGATATGACATATTATATTTATGATACATATTATTATATTTTTTTTTAAAGACTTTGAGTAAAACATGAATGAATTAATAATCTTTTAACTATTAATGTAAATGGTTGTATATAGTGGAACGTTGCTTGGAATACCCTAAACATTTATTTATATTGTGTAACAGTTAACTTTATAATTTAATACATAACAATAATGATGTTTTGCGCAACGATCCCTTATACATAAATTATGATTTGAAATTTATTTTGACGATGAGATAAATCATGGCGATAAAACAGTTTTGTCTTCAAGCAATTTAACATTAGAGCAGATTGAAAACAATAGAATTATCTATGTACGACATGTACACGTCTGTATACACATCAAGATTGGAGAAATACGGTATAATCCAGGTTTTTCGAAAGTAGTGTCAGGGCTGGTGGGGGGTCACAAAAAAGTGCGCAAAGGCTAAAGCATAATGTGGGGTGGGAGCTGTAGGGGGCTTCGGATAAAACTGCGATGTGTCAAACTAAGGCAGAAAATGGCGGGTTCTTACCTTATTTTCTGGGGGGCGGCGTGAGGTGGATGGGGGTCTGAGGGGCGGGGGGGTGTAGGGACTGCCCCGCTGAGATAACGATATCATATCGGAAAATAAATGTTTATATACTCTTAGTATGGGGATTCTTTCTCCTGCGCGCTTCGCACGCCTACCTCCCAAGAAATATTCATAACTTGAAAACCTTGTAACTACATATAATTTAAGCTTAATATAAATAATACGATTGGTCTCTTAGATCAGTTATCAATTGTTTATAAGTTTAGTTATTTTCCAAATAATGTTTTTAATTTTTGTTAAGGATTGTAGAGGTGACGAAAATGCAGCTCTTTTACATTTAAATAAAATTTTTGATTCTAATGAGAAATCTTGTGTGGATTTTAGTTTACGAGAACCAACGACACATAAATCAGAAAATACCGTTAACGACTAAATTTAAAGTAAATGATTCGAAACAAAATTTCATGAAATGTTTTTAAAGTTAAAAAATGATCAAAAACTTTATTTTAAAATAAATAGCAGATTTGAAAACAAATTTTCCTTTAGTGATGGACCTGGTAGTTCTGGTAAACTTTTTTATATAAAACGTTAATAGATTATTTTATTTCTATAAAAAAAATCTTATCCATGGCTTGGACAGGTATACGCTTAGGTCTTATTACCAAAAGTAATCAGGACCCACAGAAGTTTTTGATTACTATTGAATTCAAATTCAACTGAAAGTGCTTTTTTAGAATTAGAATCCAAGAAAAAAAATACGTAAAGTGGAGGTCATAATTCGGATGAAGCTTCTATAATACCAAAAAAGTCTAAGAAATAGTTGACAAAACTCTGAGATATTTGTGTTATACAAACACACCGTTTGGAAACAAATTGTTCATTTTAGGACGTGATTTTCGTCAAATTCTACCTGTAGTAATACATGGTAATAAAATTAACATAATAAAGAAGACTACTAAATATTCAAAAATTTGGGGATTATTTTACATCTTACATTTAAAAACGAATATTACATAATAGACAATAATTTTCGTGATTTTTATTGGATATTGGTAATGGAAAAATTAATCGTTTAAAAATACCTGAACAATGAAAAACAAACAATGTATATTCGAAAGTAATTAGCAATAGTAATAGTTCTTTAATAAATAATGTTATATTAACGTACCATAATTAATACACTTAATTTTTTAGTAAAAAAATTTTAGGAACCATAAAAGGTGAAACAATGACTTATTATAGCATAGACCATGCTACTGATAATGGAGTTGATAGAACAGACGATATCATTTACATAAACTTTTCAATAGAAATATTTAATAACATCCAAGAAGGACTTTTACCACACTAATTAAATTTAAAAATTAATGCTATAGGGATGTTAATAAAAAACTTAAGTATTTTCGATGGCCTTTGTAATAGTACAAGGTTAAAAGTAATAAAATTATTTAAATATAACATAGAAGCAGAAATAATTTCAGATGACAAAAAAAGATGTAATGTTTTTATGCCAAAAATAACATTAAGCACAAGTACTCTAAAATTACTTTCTCTTATTTTATACAAAAAACAATTCTTCTTTGTATGAGCTTTTTTGATGACTATTAACAAATCACAAGGTCAAAGTTTCGATTCTATAATATTTTATTCTAGAAAACCTTTATTTTTTTATGGACAGTTATATGTTGCCTTTTCAAGACGTAAAAATCCAAGTAATATTTTCATTTAGATTGAAGCTGAAAATAAATCTAAAATACATAATATGGTTTGATCCCAAATATTTCAATAATTCAAAAAAAATTTTATCCATCCACAAACGTATTATATTTTATGTTGTTATCCGTAATTTGTGACTTAAAAAATTTTGTAAATTNTTTTGAAATAAAGTCATGCTCAAATCACCACTTCACGTATTGTGCAATAAAAAAAATTATAAACTAATCTTATTATTACCGTATACTCCCCACTTGCACAGTCCTACTATATACTATTGTAAAATGCTTCATATTGATCTTGTAAGCAGTTTAAACAATACATTAAATTAAATCTTTTCACGTGGAAAAGATGTCATTAAATCAATCGATAAAAATAATGTTGTTAACCACGTACCACGTGTGAACCGCAACTGCTGTTATGTCGGGAGAACATTGAGAGCTGTAAAATGAGAAATGGCAGAACACAAAAAAACGTAAAGAAAAAAAGGATGCATCTGTACTATCACTACATATTACCGAATTCATATATCACTTTATTTTTAATAAAATAAAATTCATAGACATTATCAATTAAAAAATTAATACACATATTTGATACATTTATTAGGCTACACAAAGCAGTTGAGGTAAAAACATATCATTCATCTCAAACAATTATTTAAATTCTAGTAATGAAAAATTATGTTTTAGTTTAAAAAATGTATTTATCTGCAATGTATGCAAAATCAAACTTTTGAACCCTGAAAAATTAAAAAATTATAAAAAGACTAATTGAAAATGGTTATACGTTTGTGATTTTTGTAGAATTGTATTTACTTGAAAACAAAATTTCGTTAGGCGTTAAAAAGAACATAATTTTAAAAAAGCATTCACACGCACACATCGTAATAAAAAATACAAAAGATCATTTAAAAAGACATTAAAATTCACAGTAACTGTAAAATTAAACAAATTTGTACCCAGTGTGGAACAGGATTTTCAAGATTAGTAAATTAAAAAAGACATATGAAATAGTAGTTTTCCTACGAGTTTGAAAAGTCTCTGTTTGCGAACCGAGAGGTTTGCGGCCCGAGCCGAAGGTGAGGGACGTAACGAGGTTCGTAAAGGAGACTTTTTAAACGAGTTCCGGAAAACTGCTTTTTCGCCCGAGGAAGTACCAGCCTCCCAAAACCACCCGAGGGCGGAAAAATCACTATTTGTGAATTCATAGTGTATGAATTTTTTGAAATAAATTAATTTATTTTTCTTAACTACTAAAGGATATTAATCTGAAAAAATTTACTGTCATACAATTCTGAGACTTCTTAAAAATATATTTTGTATACTGTGATACAGTGTAAAGTCTTGTTAAAAATGTATCGTGTACTATGATCAAATTAAATTGCGCAATTGAGTCAACAACTCAGCCAAACGCAATCATACCCTTTAACTCCCAAAAGATGTTTTAACTGCGGAGAAGGGTGAGGGAAAAAGGGGGATGGGTGAGGAATGCATGGGGAAGGAGATGGATGTAAGTTATTAAAACAGCAAAAAAATAAACGATTAACAAAGTAATTTGAATAGGACGGAGGGGAATGGAGGGGATGGATGGGATGAAGAGGGAGAAGAGGTTAAATCCCCTAAAAACAAATATATGATAGAGAAATATATTTAAATTTCCCTTAACTACATAGTTATTTGTGTTGAGCGCTCTACATATCCTCCTACAGCCCTACCACAGCCGCTCCTTGGCCCCCCCACCGATCCTCTACATGTAAGCTGAAATTCAACCATTTTTACGTTCAAGATAACGTTTGAAACTTTTTCCCAAAATCCCCCTCAGCCCACTACATCATTTAACTTGTCTCCTCTCAGCCCCCTCATAAACACCCCACAGCCCCCTACACTATTTTCTTGGTCTCTCAAACCTTCCTACATCACTTTTTTGTCTTTTTGCAAAATCTTCTGTTGAGAATAGATGATCGTTCTTTTCAAAATGTTTAATAATATTCAAAGTTCTGGGTGTATTTTTTTTTTGTTTTACTTTATTTTGAAACAATGTAACATTCAATATTTCTTTTATGTATAATTATTACGTGTTATAACTACATATACAAGTAAAACGTAACATAATTATTATTTAATAATAACTGTAGAAGTATCGCCTTCTTTAACACGGTTAAGAGAATAACTTATTGAATTCAGCTATATCATAACCACAAACAAATAGAACTTTTACTTTTTCCCTTGTCGTATACATATTATAAGGTAATAGTTGTTGTGTTGTTATTTGATAAATCAATAAATCAATGTTTAGTTTTACAACTACAATTTAGAATATTTATAATAATGAGAGTAACCAAATGTTTTCAGAACAAATATAATTAATTTTTGTAACCTGTTCAAATATAAATTTTGTTAAAAAAAGTTAAATATTTTTTAGTCTGGAAAATTCGAGATAAAATTTTTTGAGCAAAAAGTAT
>NW_019379497.1:704583-721250 GCF_000648655.2 Copidosoma floridanum
CGTTTTCTGAAATTAAAAACCTAGCAAAAAATTGTCTTAATTGATATGGAAACATAACAGTAATTGCTTCTTCAAAAATGGCATCTTTCTTTTCATCATTGTCTTTTAAACCCAGTATCTTAGAAAGTTCCATGTGTTATTTCTTTATATGTTCTAATATCTTTCCACGATGTCGAACCAGTCACTTTATTCATAGCAAGTTAAAAAAAATCTTTCAAGATTTTTTGGGGATACAATGTTTAATCTACCTATTGTTGTATGTTTTATTATATACTCGTCTTCTTTTCCATATTTTTAATTTAAAAATGTAGTATTCTGGAATGTTCACATACATTATAGATTTTGCAAAGTCATCATGTGTATTCAGTAAGAACCAAACTAATAACTGTTTCCCGTAGTCTTCTATAACAGTTTCAATAAAATTTTCTTTAAGAACAAGTTTTCGTTTATTTTCGGGGTGAACTGCTAAATTTACAACTATACGACTTCTACCGCTAATTAAGAATTCTTGCTGTCTCCAAGCTGCTTTCATTGGACCAACGTATCTGGTAACAACGCAACTATCAATTTCATTAAATATTTTTTCATGTTGGTTTTTTATTTCTTAGATCTTGATGTATGCTCTGTCACTACCTTCATGTATTCAATCATAAATATATTTCATGCTTTTTATAGATGCACTGAATTTGACGCTGATATAACATTTATATTTCACTAGAAAAAGTTCATTATATGGTGCGACCATTGAATTATCAACTCAAATTTTATCTTTTCTCCAAATTAAAAATAAATAATGTTTGGAAGTATTATTTATTCTCCTTTAGTCAAGGTAACCATTCGTTTAAAGTAAAGTTATATTTGTAAAAGATTTGGGGAAAATTTTTGTACATGAGGCCCATAAAACATATGTTTCATTACTAATTTTGTGAGCTTCGCATTACCAGAAGAAATTTTAGCTGAAATAATTGAATCAATTTGTTCAGGCGTAACAATTTTTATACCAGGTTGCAAAGTTTTTAGAATATGTGCGTGAGGTAGACCACGTTTTTGAAATTTGATAGTATAGACGTATGTTAATACTTTACTAAATATATCATTTTTAATAATGTCATCCAAAACTGACATCATTTTCAAGTAAAATAGTCCAACACTTAACTTTGGAGTATCATTTTGTGTTCCATTCTTAGGAAATTTTAATAAAAGTAACTTTAATTCTTTCCATTACGAATTACATGTTGATATTATAAATAAATCTGGCCTATCACATTTCCTCATTATAGACATTGAATCTTGATCATGATTCTGCATAAATCTTGGACTTCCAATGTACGTAGATATTAGTACCGAAAGATCTCTAATTTTTTCCTTTGTCTCGAAATTTTTAGGAACGTTGGGTGCACTATTAACAATTTCGTCAAATAAACCTTGAAAATATTCTACTCTAAAATTTTTTTGATTATATCTCGAATAATTTAAACGATTATATTCAATGATAATATAAGAATAAATAAAAAATTGTTGTGTCAGCCGTCCACCATATAATAATGGATTGAAATTTATTTTATTTGGTCTGTAAGACAGTCTGTAAAAATGATGTTGTAACATGGTTAGTTTTTCACTCTTATTTAAGTTATTTTTAGAGTAACTGGTACTTTATCCTAGATCTGCTAAGGAAATACACAAAGGGTATAAACAAAGATCAAAACTTTTTGGTAGTCCAGAGTCTGAAACTACAACAGCACTGCGTTCTGCTCTTAATGGCGTATTGTATGTATGTCTTTGTGGCCAGTTTTTCGTGAAAAAATAATTTTATAATGTGTTTGTTTTTCTACATTCGTGATTTGATGAAAATATTTGTATTTTTTTGCTATTGGATCTTCCTTCCTAAATTTTGTCAAGGTTTTAAAATGTCTTTTAAAAATTCACCTATTATTTAAAGATTTTAACCTTCTTTCAATAACAATTTTATTATTATGATTTATATATATTTATTTAAAGCTGACTTATTTTAGGTTTTTCATTAAGATCAGAAGTCAATGTGTTTTACGCAACTTGAAAAGTTTGTCCTTGAATTTTAATATTCTATATACCTTTTTCTTTTTAATTTAATTCTTCAGTTTTCAAAGATGCAAAACTAAACACATTATTGTAGTACCTGATAAGTGTTTTAAATTTATCATCATAAAGTAAAAGTTCTTATTCTAAATTATATTTACTCAACGGACTAAGACAAACTTTTCTCTTATGACAACACGTTGATTTTTTTGTTTCTTCTGGCCAAAATACTGATTAACAATACATACACTCATAACTCGTTTTACTAGAAAACGCAGGATTTACTTATATATCATTATTTTTAATTAGATTATTACTTAGAAATTAATTCAAANTTTTTTTTATTACCGTCTTTCATCACTGAAAAAATCTGACGAAAATTAAGTCCTAAAATAATTAATGTATTTCCAAAATGTTTTTTAGTATTACATAAATCTCTTAACGTTTTGTCTACTGTTTTCAATGCTTTTTTTGGAATCAGACTCTTAAAACTTTAATACATCGAGTTAAACATTTTCTTACTGAAACGTATTACATTATCAAAATTTTTTTTTCACTCTCCATTTATTTTTGTGTTGGTAAATTTAAGCATTTACATGATTTCTCTTCTGATTCTAAAATTTGGACGATATGTAAAAGAGCTTAATTATCTTTATTATTAGGCAAACCCTCCGTGAAAAATTCTGAGTATTCATTTCATATTCCAACACTTCGAACGTTTTATGAAATTAAAAACCGAGCAAGAAGGTGTTTTAATTGATATGAAAGCATAACAGACATTGTTTCTTAAAAAATGTCATCGATTTTTTCATTACTGTCTATTAAACCTATTGCAATTGCATTATCTTTAAAAGTCTTATAAGTTATTTTTTTATGTGTTCTAATATCTTTAAGCGATGTCAAACCAGTTACTTTATCTCATACAAGTTAAAAAAAATCTTTTATAATCTTTTAGAGATAAAATGTTTAATCTACCTATTGCAATACTTTCTATTACGTGTTTGTTCTTCGCCCGATTTTTCATTTTAGTATTAAAAATGTAGTATTCTGGAATGTTCACATACTTTATAGATTTTGCAAAGTCATCATGTGTATTCAGTAAGAACCAAACTAATAACTGTTTCCCGTAGTCTTCTATAACAGTTTCAATAAAATTTTCTTTAAGAACAAGTTTTCGTTTATTTTCGGGGTGAACTGCTAAATTTACAACTATACGACTTCTACCGCTAATTAAGAATTCTTGCTGTCTCCAAGCTGCTTTCATTGGNTTCTAAAATTTTTAATACTAATGATGATTCTTTTATAAGTAAAGCTTTATTAACATCTCACAATGAAAACACACATTTTTCTAACGTATTGAAGTATTGATAAAGCAACTCGCAAAGGAGTAGATAAATCGGACGACAATATTTATATTAATTTCCCTACAGAATATTGAAATAGTATTAAAGAAGGTCTTCCTCCACATGAATTAAATTTGAAAATTAACGCTATTGTTATGTTCATTCGAAACTTAAACATATCTGAAGGACTTTGCAATGGTACAAGATTACGAATTACAAAATTATTTAAATACAACATCGAAGCTGAAATAATCACAGGTAAAACTAAGGAAATAAAATCTTTATTTTAAGAATAACACTAAATACAAACAATTCTTGTTCGTTACCATTCATATTGTACAGAAAACAAATTCCATTTACCTCAGCTTTTTCTATGACTATCGATAAATCTCAAAATCAAAGTTTTGATGCCTTGGATGATACCTTAGATAACTATTATTTTCTCATGGGCAATTATATGTCGCATTGTCTAGGTGTAGAAACCCAAAAAAAATTTTTATCCAAATTGAATCAGAAAACAAATTAACAATTAAAAATTTTATTTAGAGTGAAATTTTACAGTAACAGAAAAACTATTCCATAGTTGATTACTACTTTTATACTTTTCTGCAAATTTTTTCTTTCATCACAAAAGCAAATTTCAGTACCGTCTAGTACCCAGATTTATAAAATCATAAACAATTTACTTAATGTAACATGTTTTCAGTTACACCATCACGGATGCAAAATCTTATCAGTGTGACAAATGTTACTAAAATTTTTTAAATCAAGAGTCTCTGTCATCGCGCAAAAAATTCACAAAAAAAAATTTTTCGTAAATGATTTATGTAGCATTATAATATAAGAGAAAAAAAACTATTTGCGTCTCGTAAAGGAATGCCGAAAGATTAAGGAAAATTTAAAGTGTATTAAATGCGGGAAACGTTTTAAAAGAAATTATCACTTACAGGGACATTTAAAAAGTCATGAAAAAAACGTCTGAATAAATATTCGTTAAAATTGTGGGAAAGGTTATGTTAGAGCAGATAACCTAAAAAGAAATTTGACACTATGTAATTAAAATAAATATGGTTAGTAAGTTAATTGTAACAAAATGTCTTGTTATAATCAAATAAAATTACATGTGAAAATTAGACCTTTTGTAACAGTAAATATATATAAGGTTTTTCCAATTCATCCACTTTATACATGGGGGAGCTGGGGAAAAGCTGCAGGAAAGCGGAGGGTTGGTGGAGGGGGGGGGAGCCAGCAAAAAAGTAGGGTTACTCGAAAAATGTAAGAAAATAAAAGAAAAACCTCCTTATTTGGGGAGGAGCTGGGGGGAGTGGTGGAGTAAGGGAGGGGGAGCAGGGGGAAAAAACCTCGCTCTAGCTCTTACGACAACATAATATAGGAAGATATATATTTTTTTTTCCTTTTTTATATAGTTATCTCAGTGGGGCATTCTACGCAACCCCACACAGCCCCCCACAGAACTCTATTAACCTCTCATTGTCCCCCACAAATATAGGTAAAAACCCACCATTTTTTTTTTTATTCTGACCCATCGCAGTTTTTCCAGAACCCGCTACAGCCCGTCTCAGCCCGCACCACCCTTTACACTAATTTTATAAATTCTGGATCATACTGTATTTTCTCAGATTCTCAGACCTTGATGTGTATACAGACATGTACGTGTCGTATAGGGATTAATCTATTATTTTTAATCTGCTTCGTTATTTAATTACTTCAAGACAAAACTGTTTTATTACCATGGTTTATCTTATCGTTAAGATCAATTTCAAATTATAATTAATGTATAGGGGGTCGTTGCGCAAGACATTATTATTATTGTGTGTTAAATTATGAAGATAACTGTTATCCAATATAGTTACATGTGTAGGGTACTCCAAGCAACGTTCCTCGATGTAAAACCATTTATATTAATAGTTAAAAGATTACTTAATTTATTTTTTTAATTATTAGTATGAAAAAAAAAATGTTAAAGTATAGTTAACAGAATTCGAAAGACTACTAATTTTTCGAAAATACTCGGGAATACATGTTCTACGCTGGAAAACGATTACTGGGCTGCTTTTGGAGAAATATGAAGAACAAGCTGCTAATTTAAAAAAAAAGTGGTAAAGTTTACATGGAAAGAGAGATGTGCCCTTAACTTTTTTTGGTCAACTTCATTATTCCTTCTTGTGGCCCCCTTTTTTAAATGAGCTGTTTATCCTGTAATTGTCAATAGATATTTTTAAGACCTCGTTCTAAGCTCTTATAACTATCTCTACCCCCTGCGCCCTCTGCGCACAAACCCCCGTAACTGCAAATATACATTCACGAAGTATGGAAGAAAGCACTAATTATATTAATTGTTAGTTAAAATTGATGCATGTAATAAATAAATTTTGGTCATAACTAATAACATGAATTTTAAACAATCATTTTTCTTTTTCTGACTAATGCCTTATTTTTATATATTTGAAACGACAACGTATTTAATGATTTCAAATATTATCAAAAATTAAAAAATTACGATGGTGTTAAAATCACAAATTAATTTTGATTCAATAGTATCATTGGTTGATTGTCATTTTTACAAAAATTTCTTATAACTAAAATTTTGGCCCATTGATACTTCTTTCATCGTTTACCTTTACTTCGTTAAATTTGTTTAAAAAAGTTACAAAATTTCTCAACAAAAATGTAACAGTGAATTAGACTCCCGAATTGCATCGTAAAAAAATTCTTTCTTTTACATCTACATAGAACTTGAAGTCTTAATTTAAAGTTGGAGATAAATCTGTGTTAAAAATTATTACTATTACTTCTATTTTTCAACAAATAATAAGATTTAAAAAAAAATTTTTTTCATCGATGTTTTTGATGGATCTGAAAAAACTTTTCTATATGAAACATTAATTAATTATTATACATCAATTGAAAAAAAAATTCTTACAATGGCTTGGACAGATATTGCTTTAATTCTGCTTCCAGAAGAAATGACCACTCACAGAACTTTCAGACTTTCTTTAGACTTAAGCACTATAGAAAGTGCGTTCTTCCAGTTTGAGCTAAATAAACAAAAATTACGTAATGTAGATGTAACTATTTGGGATGAAGCTTCTATGATACCGAAAAAAGCGTTAGAAATCGTTGATAGGACTTCAAAAGATTTATCTTGTAGTAATAAACCTTTTGGAAATAAAATAATAATTTCAGTCGGAGACTTTTGTCAAATTCTTCCAGTANCATGTTTTGTTTTTTTACAATATATTTTTTTTATCTATTTATCGAGACCACCCAGGAGACAAAAAGATGGAGATTATACATACAAATAATTTATTATTATTTCATTTATCAAACTAAGTACGACCAGAAACCAATTTATGTCGATTGTATTACAATCTATTGGTAAGTATTAAGTTCTTGGTGCGTTAATCTTTTTTTTTTCCGTATTCTTGGTCATCAATGTATAAAATTTTTATGTGTATGTATTATAAGATTTTGTATATAAGTTAATAATACGAATACATACAAAAATTAAAATTACATTTAGTTTATCATGAACACAATCTTGGAAGTTTTGCATTAAGATGACTGATTTAATAAATCAACTTATGAAGTCCTATCAAACCACGAGAAGTAAGGTCTATTTCTATTTTATTTAAAATTAGTTTTTAAATTAGCACAATATATAAACGTGACATACATTAATAAAGTGTACTATGAAGAAATAAATTTTGTCTATCTGGATTTTCATTTCTATCGATTTGAACAAAAATTCTACTTTTAGTTTCGCATCTCGATAAAGCCACGTATAATTGACAATGAAAAAATAAAGGTTTTTTCAAGTACAATCTTACACTATCAAAACTTTGACCTTGAGACTTGTTTACAG
This sequence comes from Copidosoma floridanum, assembly GCF_000648655.2. The sequence goes on from NW_019379497.1 coordinate 711,868, forward strand.
TCCTAGCAAATGCTACAACCAATGAAAATTGCTTTCTATATGAAAAAAAGTAATGATTAAGTACCTTTAGTATTTAATGTAACTTTTGGAATAAAAACTTCATTACTAATTTTCTCTTTCGTAGCTATTTTGCCTTCTACATTATACTTTTATAATTTAGTAATTTGCTATTATGTACCATTACATAATCCATCTGATATACTTAAATTTTGAATTAACATAACCATTGTACCTATTTTCAACTCAAGTTTATGAGGCTGCAAGCCTTTACGAATATTGTTTAACATTTCTATAGGAAAATTTATATAAATATTATCATCTGATTTATCAACACCTTAATAGGTTTGCAGTATCGATGCTGTTATAAGTGTTAGTCTCTTCATTTGATTTACGTAAAATTTCATTGTTTAAGAGAAAAAAAATTTTATTTTATGAAGTAAGTATAACATCATTACTAAAACAGTTGCTATAATTACCAAATATTTTGGTACAGACATCATCCGTTACCCAGGATTTAGAAATGACCATTACCACTTTAAATTTTGTCTTAGCCTTAATTTGTGACTCCAGTATAGATTACGAATTACAAAATTATTTAAATACAAATACTGATTAACAATACATACACTCATAACTCGTTTTACTAGAAAACGCAGGATTTACTTATATATCATTATTTTTAATTAGATTATTACTTAGAAATTAATTCAAATTTTTATTACTAAATGTAGTATTACTTTTTTATGTTCAGTTTTTTTTTTTTTTTTTCATCGATAAATACAAGCATTTGTAGTTTTCTTTTAATACGAGTATTTTAAGTATACGATAACTTGAATTGACCTAAGTCCACCTTTTTTGACCAATGAATGTTGAATTCCAGATCATTTGAATAATTACCGAAATATAACACGTTCATATAATTCTGAATACCAATTGTGATGTGTAAATATATTATATTCACAAAACTTTATACTTAAATTAATGAACCATAAGCCCCTAAGTTACTTGTTATTTAAAAATAATTTTCTGAATTCTTAATATTTTTGAAATATTTATTTCCGATAGTAAAATCAACATAAAAGCTCCATTTTTTTATGACATTCTCAACTATCATCAATTTTATTATAAAATGAAAATAGTCTTTATTCTTTATTCTCCTTTAGTCAAGGTAACCATTCGTTTAAAGTAAAGTTATATTTGTAAAAGATTTGGGGAAAATTTTTGTACATGAGGCCCATAAAACATNTATATTAATTGAAAATGGACAAAAAACTTGGCCCAAGTTTGACGCTTGACTACCACACCTAAAACCATGCCTGCAGCTTGACCCCTGAACTGCCCTTCAGTAGTAATTACGGTGATAGCTTATATCGCTCAGGCAAAGCTGCATCCAAGTTTTTGATATAATGAACATAAATTTCAATCAAGATAAAGAAAAAAATTTCTTAAACTATTTGTGAACAAGAAGAAAAAGTATATCTTATAGATGGTCTGAGAGGATCCGGAAAAACCTACTTATGTAAGACACTTATTCATCACTTTGTTACTAGAGGTAAGAATATTCTGTTTATGGCTTGGACAGGGATTGCATCTGTATTACTACCAAAAGGTATGACAAGACATAGAACTTTTCCACACCCTTTAGATTTAGATAATATTTACAGCGTATTTTTCGAAATCGAAACTAAAAAAGAAGTTAGGGAAAGTTGATATTATTATATGGGACCCACAATGAGGGAGAATTGAAAAATTAATCACCAGAAGATAGCGTGTGATTTAGACGTACTATATTATACTGCTGGCATATGTATTTTCCATACAAAGCCAAGAAACAAATTGAATTTAGATTATAGCATACTAAATAAAAGATAACACACTTGCTGGTTGTGTAAGAGATAAATATCACATATAAATCCAAAGAGGTTCTTCAACTATACTAATGACAATAGCATATCCGTGCATAGTAACATAGCAATGCAGAGCCGGTGTACGCACTGTTTGTCAGAATGGTTGTTATATATAAAAAAAACTGTCTTGATTTTTATTTTGGTTCTACTAAGTTACTTAGTTTCAGCCTTTTTTAGCCATTTTTCGCTGCTCCTTAGCTCAACGAGATAATATATTCAAAAGAAAAGTATTCAACAAATTTTAAAGTTAGGTGGTTGGTGGGCGGAGCGTACAGTGCAGGGCAGAGCCCTACTAGTTTACAAACACACACGCACACACACACACACACACACACAAAAATCTAGTGGGGATCTTCCCCCCTGCACGCTATGCGCGCAAACCCCCTACTGTTCTATTTTAAAAGGAGAGGCTTTAAATTTTATCTGTTAGTGGGAAGAGGTTGGTGCTTAAAACTTCGTGAGAAAGAAGAGTTTTTGATTTACATCGTTAAGCGTTAGTTATACATTTATCAGTATACGAGTCGTGATCAAAAAGTAAGGTGACTTTTTGAATTGCGCGCACTCTTTACACTCTAAGTTAAAAATTTTTGTTTTATTATGTTTGTACACTAGTCACGATCAAAATTTTATAGTTTTGACTATATAGCATGTTTTGTTTTTATGTAAGAGACTTAAAGGTTTGACTCGTGTTTGCGTACTCGGCGATTTCTTTTTAATGAAAATAATGGAGCAAAGAGTTTGTATTATTTTTTGTGTAAAAATGGTATTAAGTGCTTAAAAACTCTTGAAATGTTGACAGTGGCCTACGGTGAGTCAACTATAAGAAAAAAAATGTTTATAAGTGGTATAAGTTATTCCAAGAGGGCCGAGATAATGCAAAAGCCAAGATCGAAAAAAGCACGCCAAGTTCGTTCGAATGTAAAGGTTTTACTCACAGTTTTCTTCGATTACCATGGCATTGTGCATCAAGAATTTCTACCACAAATTCATACGGTAAACAAGAAGAATATTATCTTGAGGTTATGCGGCGTTTGCGTGAATCCATAAGAAAAAAACGACTGGAAGTGTTGAAAGAAAATTCATGGATTTTGCACCATGATAATGCACCTGCGCACAAGTCGTTATTAGTTTTTTGGCCAAAAAACAGTACTTTCATCATGTCTCAGCCACCATATTTCTCAGACTTCGCCCACAGCGATTTTTTCCTCTTACCAAAATTGGAAAAGCCCATGAAAGAACGAAGATTTGCCACGATTGAGGAGATTAAGGCTACATCGCTGGAGGAGCTCATTGCGAAACCCAAAATAGCATTTCACAAGTGTTTTGACAACTGGAAAAATCGTTGGCACAAGTGCATTGTATCTGAGGGGGATTATTTTGAAGGGGAAAACATAGGCTTAGATGGATAAATGAATATTTTTTTATAAAAATAAAAAGTCACCTTACTTTTCGATCACACCTCGTATTTCCACACCACCCAGTAGGTATTATTGTAGTACGTTGAGAGTTTCTTTTAGAACTTTCCGTTATGTTTAGAGAACAAAGGTATGCATTATTTTTTTGATGATTAAATTTTGAACAACGAGAAGTTTTAATCACTTTTATCACATATAAATTATTTCAATATCATCCAAAATATGCTTAATATTATTTTTGTTACTATTTTGCATTCTATATTTTATCAGTTGATATAAGTGGTAAGAAAAAATGTTTCATTTTGAGATTCAATGACAAAAATGGAAATAATTACTTCACAGTGTTCCACACTATAAATTGAAAAAAATCGCTTTACTTTGTAGAAACANTTAATTATTATTATTGTTTCTAACAAACGCTGATTCACTACTGAATCAGCATTGATTCATCATGGAATAAATGTAGAATCAACGATATAGTTTGCGACTGATTTCAGCGCTGACATTTTTTATAGGGTTGTAAATAAATGGCAAAATTATTATGAATTTATAGTGGGAAACGATTATTATTAAAATGTAAAAAGTAGTAATAAATATATCAACATAATGTCAAAAAATTGGACTTATGGTACAAGTAATGAAATTAAAAGCTCTTAACATGTTTTACATGCTTACATTATAGTTAATTTCTTGAACAGCGATATTCAAACATGTGAAAATTCAAATGGTCATCTTTAACTAAAAATTAATCCTGAAGGAAAAATATAATAAGAAATATTGCAATTGGTCCATTATACTTTGTATTTCCAAAAGATCATAAAAGATTTTTTTTTAAATTTGTATCAAATAAAGTAACTGGTTTAATCCCGTTCAAAAACATTAGAACATACAAAGAAATAACTCATAAAACCTGTCAAGATACTGCACTTGCAATGGGTTTCATAGACAATAATGAAAAAATGGATAAAATTTTTGAAGAAGCAATAGCTGTTATGTTTTCATATCAATTAATACAATTTTTTGCTTGGTTTTTTATTTCAGAAAATGTTCAAGGTAATTAAATGTTAAATAAATACAAAGCATTCTTAACGAAGGGTTTGCCTAATAATAAAGATAATCTAGCTCTTTTACATATTAACCAAATTTTAGAATTAGAAGATAAATCATATGAACGCTTCAATTTAACTTAACCAAAATAAGTGGAGTGTAAAGAAGAAGATATAGATAATGAAATACGTTTCAGTAAAGAAATGTTCAACTCTATGTATAAAAGTTTGAATAATGACAAGAAAAATATATTTCATATAATTTGCGAACAAAAAATAACATTTTCTTTATAGATGGTCCTGGAGGATCAAAAACAACTTATTTGTATAACAAGCTGATTGGCTTTTTTATTTCTTAAAATACAAAAATCATGTCAGTGTCATTGACTGGCATAACATTAATTTTGCTTACGAAGGGGATGACCAGTCATAGAACTCTTGGACATTCTTTAGATCCTAATAATATAGAGAGTGCATTTTGAAAATTCGAATTAGATAAAAAAAAAATTAAGAGAAATTAATTTAATCAATTGGAATGAGGCATCTATAATTTTAAAAAAAGCATTGAAAATTCTAGACAGAACGTTAAGAGATTCATGTTGTACTGAAAAATATTTTGATAGTAAATTAATTATTTTAGGAGGTGATTTTCACCAGAAAATCCCAGCGATAAGAGACGGTAATAGAAAAATGGTACTTGAACAAACTAATAAATCTTCTTTTTTATGGAACTCATTCTAAATTTTATAGTGAGAAATTTATATTACGTTCTAACGATATAGGATTTTTAAAATTATTGTTTAACATTGGGGAAGGGGAAAAAAAACTTTTAACATTTCTAAAAATTGGATCTCAAATAATGAATGCTCTCAAATATCTTCTATCATCTACAATTGTTCAATGAATAGTGTTATACTTACATCGCATAACGAGAACACCTCTTATTTAAAAAATAAAATTCTTAAAAAATTTACTGGAGAAATTAAAACCTTGTATAGTATAAATAACGCAACTTATAAAGGGTTTGATAAATCAGACGATATTATTTTGGAAATATTCTGGTAGGAATTTTCAACAATATTCGTGAAGGATTATCACCTCATTAACTTAATCTAAAAATTGGTACAATAGTGATGTTACTGAGAAATTTAAGTATATCAGATGGACTCTGTAATGGAAAATGTTTACAAATCACAAAATTTATTACAGTATCATATAGAAGGAGAAATTATAACTGGAGAAAACATTGGAAATAAAGTCTTCATTTCAAAAATAACTTTAGACTCATGAAACTCCTCAACATAACTGTTTATTTTGTATCGTTAACGATTTCTAATCGTTGCGGCATTTGCTATGACAATAAACAAATCCCAAGGTCGAAAATTCGATAATGTAGTTTTGTTTTAAAAAAAAATCCCTATTTTCTCATGGTCAATTATTTGTGGTTTTATCAAGATGCAAAGATAAGAATAATTTATTCATTCAAGTAGAAAGGCAAAAAATACAAAAATCCAAATTAGAAAGTGTTGTTTGAAAAGAGATTCTTAGATAATTTATTGACTTTACCTGATGATTTTTATAACTTAAATAGCAATTTTTATGGTAATATATCAAAGGTCACTTAATAATGTTTCATCATTTAACAAGTATACATGACATGATGTATAAAAAATGGTATGGTGAGCCTGTGGGGGGGTCTGTGGAGGGACAGGCAAAATTGGATGGGGGGCTGTGGGGGCCGTGGGGGACTGAGAAAAAAGTTAAAAAATGTCAAATTAGCGATAAAAATGGTCAAATTTCAGCTTATTTGTGGGGGGCTGTGGGGGGTCCATGTGGAGTTTCTGTGGAGGGTCTGTGGGGGGCTATAGGGGGATATGTTAAATGCCTCACACAAATAACAAGATAATATAGGGAGATATATCACATTACATTGTTATAGTGGTTCATTAACGGAAACTATAACCTTTATATTATAGATTAAATACTTTGATTACCTTGGAGGTATGAAGGTAATAGATTGTGCTGCAATAAATCTTAAACGTTGCTTCCCAAGTAATATGGACATATCACTACATATTTTTTGGTTTAGAGAAACGTCGAGAAATTGGACTTGTTTGCCACTGAAAAATTCTCCCTTGCCCATAAAGGTTTGTATACTTAGTTATTTGTACACTTAGTTATTTATTTATTCCTCTAGACACGTCTTATAAATATCAAAAAATGTGTGATTGATCGAGAGTCAGCATTGTCATGAATTAAACGTTTTATTATGTATTGTATAAAATATTACTTGTTATATAAATTACAAGAAAATAAACTTACAAGTTTTACAAATTATATTTCACAAGGCATAAGCTGTAATAAAAACTTTAGTCTTTAAAATAGCTTACTTACGGTATTCTTTTTTTTACGTTCTTTTCCATGGTTCTTTAATACCTCAATTCTTATATTAAAGCTGATAGTCAAACATTTATGTTGATTCTTAGCACAATGTAGAGAACGTATAAGCTCACCTTCAATTGTAATTTCATTTATATTTGTAAGGGCCATGACACATAACATAAAAGTATCTAATAGTGGGTATGGTCATTTTATTGACGGCATGTTGGAAGCCCTAAAGAGAGTAAAGGAAGATGACGACACAGAAGACTGAGGAGGATAATAGTAAATGGAGAAAAAACTTAAAATTTTGAAGAGCAGCATGAAGATAAAGATAAGGTGGCAAGCATGCATCAGAGAGATTTCACTTAGCCCAAGAACTTTAAAAATTTAGGTGATTCTTACAATGATCTTGTACATAACAATAAGGTGCCTTTGAGGTTAGAATTTGAGAAAGAGGCTTAAGAGTCAGAAACTGTAAATGATTAGGTTGCTGCTTACAGTATGAATGACTTTGCAGTTAGTGAATCTGAATTGTTTCAACAAAATATACATAAAAAAAATTCGTAAGCGTTAGTTTTTACTGAATTTTTTTAAAGGTACGCAATTTATTATTAGAATGTTTTCATACTAACAACCAATTATTTACAGGACTAGTTATTTATTATTTAATTATTTTTAACAACAGCTTGTATTATTTATGCCGTGGCAAATCGAAAGTACACACGAGCATGTCACAGAACCCTTGACACCGACGATAAATGGCAAGAGACTCGTAGCTTACTTTCTCTCTTTCTCTCTTTCTCTCTCTTCTGCGTGTCACTTGCTGTAGTATTCGGAATCCCTGTGTAAAACCAGGAGGCTACAGCGTTAAGAGTAGCTATAGAGCTTGGCTTAACTCTCCTCCCGTACTTCCTACGAGTATTTTGGAGATGTGTGTGTGTATGTGCGATGTTGAGTGAGTAGATCTAGAAACGACAGCTATCAGTGTCAGTGTCCCAGGAGCAATCCTAGTATTGGTGGCCACTGTAAAGGGATACATTGGTTGATAGCGTGTATTGGGTCACATAGCATTCGGTGTGCTTGCGCAATGGAACAAGAGAGGCACTTAAGCTCGTTGCAAGGTAAGCACTGGAGCAGCGTGGTGCGGCCTCAGCAGACTCTTGCCTGCCGAGTTACTGTGAAGTAGTGAAGCTGAGATCCAGTGTTACGCACACATAATGCTGGAGGCATTAGTAAGCACTCTGCCAGAGCAAATCCTGGTATGTGAGAATATATAGTGTTGGATCTATGTGTATTAATGAGTGAAAGTAGTCGTCCCAATTACCCTACCCTAGTAGTTATAGAGTAAGTCTGAGTCCCCTGTTGTAACTAATCGTAAAAGTAAATCGCCAAGGGTAGCGTATTAATACAGCACGTCACGATGCACGAACCGTCACTTTTGTGGTGTGCAGCGTCGAAGTTGTAATTTAAGTAGCTGTTTTTGATGTAGATGCATAAACATTTACTATTTATACATTGTCTTGTTGTTTTATCTCATTTTTGGCAGCGCTGAGTGCAGCTACAACAGAGTAGTGCCTCAGTGTTCGTGGTATCAGGGAATGCGTCCTGATACAGAAAAAGGGACGTCTAACTCTGATAGCTATATGATACTACCTGTAGCTGCATTGAGCGCTACGCATTACCTTTAATAACCTGATCCCCTCTCGAATAACATCACGGTAAAAGTGCCTTAGTAAGCAAAAGTAATAATCATGCATGTTAGCCGCAATTTCCAGCTAACGCGTTATATATTGTATAAGTTAAAACATTCCATTGAAGAAGAGAGGTTATGGACAGCTGTTTACAGCACACACAGTATCTTGCGTTAGCGCATGTTGTAGTCCTGGTACACGCACAGATAATGCAGTCTGATAGCAGGATGTGCATTTTCCATGCCATGAATGCAGTGCGTGGTCAAAAATTGAGGCAGGTGTTCATTCCTTCATTCACGCTCCAGGCTGTAGACCATGCTGCTGTCGCAGTGCTTTTACTAAGCTCTACACTGCTACTGCAGCAATTAAAGGTTACTATTGTGCATGAAAAACTGATGTTCATACTTTAGTAACATGCACTCATGTAACAAGTGTTTTATAATAGTAGGGTCATGCAAGACTTGAAAATAATGTTAACTATTTATTTTTAGCGATGAAAAATGCAATAAATGACTAAGGATAATGTTAACTTCTTTTAAATTCTATTTTGTACTAGAAAAATTTGTAAAAAAATAAAATTTTTTTTTACTTTTAAATGATGAAAAAAAATATTAACAACTTATTATAGTTGAAAACTATCTATATTTTTGTACAAAACAATTACACCTTATTTTTTGTAGTAAATAAAGAACAAAGTCTATAACAAACTCGTAATCATTAGTATTACACGGTATCAATCTTATACTGCCTAATTTAAGTACAGTCCTAATATATAAGTATAAAATCCTTGTGACAAAAAAAGCTAAAACCGCGCATTTGATAAATGCTTTTATTTATGAAATATTCAGCAATATATCAATGTTCATGATGCTAGATCTCTGACTTTAAACTTTGCTATTTGCTTATTCTGGACAGTTTACTAACATAGTCAAACTGTATAAT
>NW_019379497.1:731200-752145 GCF_000648655.2 Copidosoma floridanum
ACCTTGTAAATTCTCATTAAATTTAAATTGAAGTTGGTTTTTTTTTTTTTTTTTTTTATTTCGATACATTAAAAAAATTTTCTCACTCCACTACCAAAACGTATCGTGATCGGGTACAAAACAAAGACTTGTATGATCGCACTGATATGAGTAGGTATGCAACATTTCACGTTTGCATAAATACATTTGTGACAATTAGGGTTTTACTGAAAAAAAAAAAAAAACACAAGCGAAATGCAAGTATATGTTAAATTATACAAGTTACATTACCGAAAAATTGTACGATGCAAGAGCCCACAGTTATACAATGATAAAACGTTGTGTATAAAGAACATACGTCTCACTTGGATCCTCGAGTATCTTCTTCGCACATAAATTTAATTGAATATATATATACACATAAATTCACTCTCGTTAGACATAAGCCCACAGCATGCTTTGCCAACCCCCATCATAAGTATTCGTATTGATAATGTCTGATTAATAATCAGTGTTCTCGTAATACTTGTTAAAATAATGACTACACCATGAATCTCAGCTTAACGTCATACGGTATTTTATATAATTTAAGAAATCATTATTTAAGGACATAAAAGTACTTAATGTGTATACCCTTTATATCGTAGTCAGATTAAGTGTCGCTTTGAATAACAAATACAATACTAGGAGATCCTCAATTTTTTTTACTAGTAAGTCAAATTAACAAATACGAGATAATTATTTTAAACTACAGAAATTAAATTTATGTATAAATATCTATCTAAATAACATAGTTATTCTTTATTACATAGTTGCTTGTGTGGGGCATTTCAGACAAACATCAAACAGTCCGGCTATAACTATCCACGACAAATTACTAGGATCTGTATGCCACCCACTTACCTGTACAAAATAAAATAAAATTCTGTCATTTTTTGACTCTATTTTATATTTACTGACTCACTGTCAAAATTTCTTACCACCCCTAGAACCACCTTGCAGTATTCTAGTGGCCCCTTATATAAGTCCTTCCACTACATTATTCTGAACTAACACCTTCTCTCACTACCCCTAAAGCCCCACACGCTGTTTCAGTAGAATCGTACTGAAAGCTTACGATACATAACGGATCCTGACACTCACCTCCACACATATGTGTACACAAGAGTAGATGATAATTTTTTTTTTTTTTTTCAATATTTTGATGAGTGATGACCATGAATCGCTCCTGTGTATCTAAAAAGTAACCCTACCCAACTGTCACTCACTGATTTTAATGAAACTCGGCAGAGTAATAGAACAATAAAAGATATTAGACTCGTATATTTTTATATCTGCCTTCACTAATTTTTAAGGGCAGAAACTACCTTTAATAAGCCATAAGGAAATTAATCCACCTAAGCCTGAAAAAAGCTGCTTAGAACGTTTATTTTTCTTGAAGTAATTTAGTTCTGCTTCTTAAAATCACCCATCTAATGACGTACCCTTTAATCAAACCTATATATTTTCAAATATACCCCAACCCCCTAATCTCTGTAAAATACCCTGACAAACCAACAGTGGATTAACCTACTAACTATGAGAAACAATGAATTTCATTGCTAGCTTTTTACAAAAAAAATTAAAATCCACACCACTGATAAATAAAATTATTTAACTAATAAATTTACTAATAATACTATTTTTAGCATTGTACGTACCATTTGTTACTAATGGTCCAAATATACCATTCGTTTCATGCAAAACTATTAACATTGGAGATTTTGAAACTTCATTTACAGAAACAAAAGGTTGAATAGTGTAACTGTGCATCGAAAAATTATATAATTGTGCAATGCACTCCACTGTTGTAGTACCTATAAATGATACAGTTTTACCAGCGCGTGATTCACGATTCACTTTAGATTGATCCATGATGAAAACATTACCTGGCCTATAACGAGAAATTTCTGATCTTACATGAGAAACAAAAGTAGAGGCCTTATTCAACATCTATTGTTTGCCCAAAATTTGTGCCTGCGTAAAAAAATTATTTATTTGTCTTTAAACAATGTTATTTTGCTTTTGAAAATTGTGGATATATTTGGCAGAAGATTTGAATTGTTTCGAAGATAGCTCAACTTCTTTTGCAATTTTTCAAGTCCATCTTTTTATTTTTATGTCATAAACAGGTAAGAATTTGTCAAAGGCATTTTTAAATCGTTTAGATACATATTTAGAAATATTACAAAGCTTATCTGCTCTTGTACCTTTTTTAGTTATTTGATCTTCCCAGCTGTATAATTGTCTTATACTGGTTACTTTTCTATACCGATGTTGGACTGATTCAATAGTTTTACGTTTATTCTTTGTTGATCACTAAAAATCAACCGCTGACTTTTTATATTCTATATCAATATTTTCTTCGATCTTAATATCCTCTTGTGATTTCTCATGTCTTTTATTAACTTTATCAACTTCTACATTTACGACTTCTTCAGAAAATGCGCTTTCATCATTAAAACATAATGTATCGTAAAACTTGATAAGAACATCGTTATTTATATCATTTTTGATTACATCCATAAGTTGTAGTACGAAGTCTAATTCTGAATCAGTAATTTTTGTTTTATGATAGTACATTGGATCACTAAACGCAAAACTTACTAGTTTAACAATATTTATTGGATTCATAGTCATTTTGTATGCTTAAGTCAAAAATCAAAAATAAATAAAGTGTTTAAGGAATTTTTCAAACAAATTGAACGGTGAGTTTAATAAAAAAATGCTTTTTATATAATCACAGAAGGAATATTAGGATCTAAAATAGTAATAAAAATAAAAGATACATGCAAACAGTTCTTAATTATTGCACAAAAGAGTAGATGACCCTATTATAGACACTTTAAGAAAAACTTTTCTAGAACTCATGTATTATTAGGAGCATACTATTTGACTAAACTGAATTTTAAATTAGTATAAAAAATTTACTAATTTACTATACGTGTACATATGCCTGATTTGACAAATTCATAATAAGTACTTTTTATTAAATAAATTGAAAAATTTTTATTTTGACTCTCCCAGAGAGCCCCGAACTTGTTCATGTACCTATCTTCGAATGCCGATTATAAATCCTGTTTGAGCTGAATATTTACTTACTTAAAGTGATTGTATAAAAATTATGTCCATATCTATAAAAATATACATGTTTTTTTCAAAGTAGTAAATTTTTATATCGATTTATCACATCAAAAATAATTCCAAGCTTATTCTTGAAGGAGAGATTAAGGTTGCATACACTACGTAGTATTGCTTATTGATGGCATTGATTGAAGGGTCACAATATATGTAGTGCATCTATTATTGACTTTGTTGTGCGGAAAAAAGAAAAAAAAAAATAAATAAATAAAAAAAAAAAATGTTATTACATTATAAAAAGGATTATGATATTACCGGTGCATTCATGCAATGTACATAAGAAGGGCAATAAACTTTTTATAAGGTAGTAGAATATGCATTTCGCTATGATTTTTGGTAAGTGATTACTCAAACACTGTAGTTTAATAATACAACCGTACATTCGAGGTATAAAATTTATTAAAGTGTAAGTGATCTGAAATTTAAGAGTTATGTAGGCTACAATATTTACTAAATTTAAAGAACAAAGATATTTTATGCATGTATATAACTCTCTAATAAATATTCCAATTGTTGTAGCTCAAACCCTTGATAATGAGATGAGATCTAATAACAGGGTTAACAATCCGATTCTGAGTAATAACTGTCCTGTATTCAACAAATACATTTTTTATGTATATTTATCCACCACTGTCTGTAAAAGCATCGAATAACAAAGAATTATGAGGGTTAAAACTAGGAACGCGCAGGTGGTGGAGCACTATTCGTATTTACAGGGCATTCTCTGTCAACTTGGCTACCTCCTCTGTCCCAAAATCAGAGCAACATAGATGATTCCATCTAAGCTCATTTCAAAGCTCCTTAGTTGTAGAATCTTTCAAGCAGGGGCCTTTTTAATAATCATATTAGTGGATACACATAGCCACTAAAAATAAGCTACCTCACTGCAATGAAGAGTTTTTGCGAAACTGACCACAAAATACTCTAAAAAAATTAACTACAAATTTTTTTCCATATATCTGTAAGCAGTTAATACAAATAAATCTTGATTTTTCATCTAAAAGTGTTTTGGTTGTCTGTTACCTCAAATAATCTGTAGAAAAGGCTATTCTCAATTAGTGCAATCACGCATATAATCTAAAAGTTATGTAAAAATGTAATTTCAATGCATTTTTACTTCATCAATACTATTATATACCTACTTTTTTGTAAACATTAATTTTTGTCCTTCCTAACTTCGAGAAACCTCTGTAAGTGCGATTTTCAAGTGTTCCAATTACTTAAATTATCGTAAGTTTATAGAAAAATACCAGTTAAATGCAGTTTCTCTTTCTTAATACCGGCATAAACATATTTTTCACAAAAGTTTCCTTATGTTCTTCCTAACCTAAAGAAATCAATAACCGTTAAAATATGGTAATTCATTTTTCTCGCTCACTCTTACTCCCATAAGGCAAATATTACCATAATATCGACTAGACTATCTTTCTGTCGTTTCCTACCTTAAGAAAAATCTTACAATTAATAGAAAATTTTTTAATGTATGTCCACTTTTTGCATACAGATATTGATATATTTCTAATATAAATATGATTTCATATGCGTGAGTTATTAAAACTTTTTNAATGTATATCATTTATTAATATCTATGTATACATGTATTTTTTATTAAACTCACCGTTCAATTTGTTTGAAAAATTCCTTAAACACTTTATTTATTTTTGATTCTTGACTAAAGCATATAAAATGAGGTTTACATAAAACGAATGGTATATTCGTACCATTAGTAACAAAAGGTATGAGCAAAGCTAAAAATATAGTAGTTTGGGCTTTAAAATCTGGAAAATATACTTCTGATCTGACTTCAAAATGGTTTGAAGCAATTTATTTACCTACTGTTGGACATGAAACTGATCTATGCCTTGATTCTTAGACTGGTTAGACCGAAAAACTGTTCAGAAATACAAATAAAGAAACTTATAAGTCAAAATATACACGATACCTGTAAAAACTACTGGTTTTGCTCAGCCACTCGATGTAAATGGATCTCGTCCATGAAAAAACTTTTTACGAAATTTATCAAATTTAAAACCTTTACGTAACTATGATATTAACTGCCATTTACGAAATAACATTCTTATAGTTCAATAGTTCATACATAATCTGTTTTCATTACCAAGGTTTATATATGTATTTAAGTATGCTTGGTGGAAGTGTGGCTATATTAAGGAGAAACCAATAGAGGTTCACATACCAGTTGGTTTTTGTTTAAAAAATTTTCATGATACATGTGAAAAATGGAGCGATATTGCAGTTATTAAATGCAGATAGTGTATAGATTCTCTAGGTATGCAACACTTTTTTGCCATTACAGAAGAAGTTTCTCCGTATTACTGTGAGAAATACGTAAAATAACTGTTGGAACAAATCAAATTTCATAGATTCGTGAGAGGCGAGGGGACTCAAGCTAATTAAGTTCGCTGAACGTGAAAAGCGAGGGGACTCACGCTAATCAAGCACCCTGAACGTGAGAGGCGAAGGGACTCACGCTAATCAAGTACCCCGAACGTGGTTTGTAGGGTTAAGATGAGTTAGAGGGTATGTAGTTAGATAAATTGCCTATCAGTGGAGTAAAGTTAAAGCATTCTATGAAAAAGTAACAACTAAATTGTGGTTCTATTAGGGTGGTTTGCCACGGTCATAGGGCTTATATATATTTTATGATATACTAATTTTCTTAGAAGTAGATAATTAGATGAATAGCTTTGAGAAGTAGAATCAAATTGTTTTGAGAAAAATTTACGATTCAACTAACTATACCTCAGGGCAGGTGGATTGTCCTACTTGTGATTTGATAAGCATGGTTTCTAGGGATTAGATAAGATAGGGGGTAAGTGAGTAGGTAATTTACCTATCAGAGGTGTGAAATTTAATTCTTTTAGTAAAAACTAGCAATTACATATGTTATTTATACGGTAAGGTTGGTTAGCCTGCTGGTGATTTGGTAAGGGTCGTTTAAAGGGTCTTGGAAGAGTATGTTTTTAAATATATAAGTTTATTCTATTGGTAGATAATTAAATTAATAGTAACTGATTATATCAGTGCCTTTGGGACGCAAAACTAATTTATTTTGCGAAAAATTAAAGGCTCAACTCATTATTCCTAAGACTAGGTGGGTTAGCTGCTAGTAGTTTGGTAAGGATGGTTTTTAGGGTTACAATGAGCTAGCGGATAAATGGGTAGGTGGTTTGCCTATCAGTAGTGTGAAATTTAATCATTTTGTGAAAAGCTAGCAATTAAATTCGTTGTTTCTAATAGTTCGTAGGTTAATCCACTGGTGGTTTGTCAGGGTAGTTTACAGGGGTGAGGGGGTTGGGGGTATATTTTAAAATATACAAGGTTGGTTTAAGGGTACGTCATTAGGCGATTGATTTTAAGAACCAAAACTAAGCTATTTCAAGAAAAATAAACGTTTCAAACAGCTTTTCCCAGACTTAGGCGGGTTAATCTTCTTACGGCTTATTTGGGGTGGTTTCTACCTTAAAAAATCAGCTAGGGCAGATAAAAAAATATACGAGTCTGATATTTTTTATTATTCTACCACTCTGCCAAGTTTTATTAAAATCGGTGAGTGACAGTTGGGTAAGGTTACTTGTAAGAACTTGTGCATTAAAAATTTCAGACTGCTAGCATTAATGTAAACCGACGTACAAAGCACCTGAATTTTCTTATGGGATTGACGTGTTAAAAAGTACGAAAAACGTTTGTTTCATATAAAAGCCATGTTTATCCTTAATATTTTTGAAAAAAATGTGTATTACCCTATCTGTTTTGTAAATGTAATGGTACCATTAATTTTTTCGATTTAGCGTTTGAAAGAAATTATTGGCAAAAATCTCGAAAATTATACAAAATCGCTGATAAAAGGAGAAAAAAGGAAAGTTTTTAAATCGCAACTTTTCTACTTGCGTTTTACTAATTTTACAGGTGATTTCTTTAAAATAGAGATAAAACCTTCAAATTTGTTGTCCCGAAAAATTTTTCAGATGCCATTATGTCCAAGATGTAAGCCTTTTAATTTAGTGTAACAGTAAAATGATTGAAATTATCATCGTATATTATAAAAATAATAAAATTATTAAATATTTGCTTACATTAAACTTACATTAATATAGTGTAATGATTATTAAGTGATGATAAATATTATTTACAGCTAGAAAATAACTCTTTAAAGCAATTAATTAAAGATACAAAAAGTTTTGTAAGCAAGTTTGATCAACAAGGTATTTTTTAATAAATTTCATAAGTTTGATAAAGATATGTATAAAAAAACTTATCTATTGCAATGGACTTAGCACAAAAACGACTTTCGTATCCGTATTATTGTCTCAAGACTAAGTTCACCTACTTATAGTTTTTCAAAATTTCTTTCTGATTTTTTAACTAAGAATATTTCGCTGGCGAAATCACACGTAAAAAATAGTTATGAGCTAAAAAATAAATTAAAAGATATTATCATTTGACCTGGTTACACTCTGATTGGTCCAGATATAGTTAGTTTATTTACTAAGACAAGTAAGGCCTTAATTATAAATGAAATAAAACATTTTTGGAGATTCTTGAATGGTAAAATTAATAATTCTCTCAATGAATTTTGCACAGGTGTATCTTGAATGTTTAATTTAACTTTTTTTCATTCCAACAACAAATTTTATAAACAACATTTTGGCTCTCTAATAGGCAGTCCCTGTAGTCTAGTGCTGTGTGATCTGGTAACCTGTTTGCTTGAAATTTCATGCTTAGAAAAGTTATGTTGTGATGTTCTACTGTACCACTATATGAATTAACTATACTAAAAACATTTTTGATAGCTATTGTCTGGAATTACAATTCACTGTTAAGACATGCAATAAGAACAGCATTAGTTTCTTAGATTTAAAAATTATCATTCAACAAAACAATACAGTAGTAACTAATTAGTACCAAAAACCCACACACTCAGGCCGATACTTGAATTTTCTCTCCCAACATCCAAGACAACATACAATAGGCATTATTAACACATTTGTAGACTACTCCATTAAGTCAGTAGACACTTAATTTCATAACGATAATTTGAAATCAATCGATAAATTTTTACTAGCTAACAACTATCCTCAAAAATTTATTGATAAATTTTTAAACGAAAGAATAAATACCTTACAAAACTTGAATATTTGACAATTGCAACAGAAATAATAAAAATTGTAAAGTAATCTTACTATTACCGTATATTTTCCACTTGTACGGTCCAACTAAATATTATTATAAGAAGCTTCACATTGATCTAGTATACAGTTTAAACAATAAATTGAATTCGATCTTTTCACTTGAAAAATATGTAACCGAGCCAGTCCATAGAAATAATGTCGCTTACCACATACCATGTGCAAATGTCAACTGCTGTTATGTCAGTCAAACATCGAGAGCTGTAAAAGTAAGAATGGCAGAACACAAAAAAGATATGAATAAAAAGGGATACATCTGTTCCACTACAATATAGCATTGAATTTAAGAACAACTTTAATTTTAATAAAATAAAAATTTTAGACACAGAACAAAATTACCAAAGTGTCTCTTTTCCGAAGTGTTAAATATACATTATTTCAATAATAATATTGATAGACAACAAGATACAGAAAAATTATTACAAGTCTCTCGTTAAGTCAATCAAGAAAGGAGACAAACCTCATATACATGATTTGAGGCCCCCTTTTATTTATAGTATTAGGACAATATGAGCTGTTTACGTGCGTCTCACAAAGAACTGCTTGCGACTCTTATTTGATTTTATTGTGTACATATACTATGCCAATTGCGTATGTGCAGAGTATACAATCAACTAAACTTAAAACTCTGACTATATTACGATTTTACATCCCTTCCGTAAAGGTAAGAGGTATGTTATACACTTCACTTAATTAGCGTTTATTGTACTTATTAAAATTTGTATTGTAAATAATTATTATTACTCATAAATTTATTTACCTGATGAGAGCAAGGACATTGTCCAAATAGCCAGAACGTCGTTTTGTTTTTGTTCTTTTAATAAATACATAATTTTACAGTACCGCCATTCAACGTTATTTTAAATTATTAACCAACTGTCATCAGACGTCTTATTTTAATAAAATGTTTTCAGTTAAAAATTTTATATCTATTCCTAACACTTCTCAAAACAAAAAACTTCTTATCAAAATATTTTTGTTTAGAATCTATGCAGTATACTTGGCCAATTAATACGCTGTTAAAATAAAAAAAAATATTATTATGCTGAAAAGTACTGTGCGTTCTTATGCCATAAAATGCTTGTTGGCCCTAAAGGGTTAGTTTGCACTTTCTCACGTTATAATTGATAAAAAGGGCTTTTTGTTAAAACTGTAAAGAAATAAAAGTTAGAGCGCGCGGTGGCTCAGTCGGCTAGGTCGCGGATTGGCACGCGGGAGACCGTGGTTCGATTTCCGGCCACGTAATGCTCCTCGAGGAGGGTTTAGGCGACCTTCTCGTAGCATAATTGCCTAATTTCCCCCTACTCCCTTCCCAGTAATGGGAGGCCTCCCATCCCTCTTCCCAAGTGCTAAGTGCCCATAGTAGTGCCCTTACTAAAGGAGCTGGACGTAGAGCACTATAATATCTAAAAAAAAAAAAAAAAAGATTTAAAAATTGACCAAAATTTCTAACTAAAGAATTGTTTTTTCCATTCTTACAACCTTTTTGCCGGGGCAACGAAATCCTGAAGCTTAATCTCTTCAGTTTTATGCCACAAAAAAACAAATGCACATTCTATCCATTTTAAAGTCTGAAAGATTTAAAAGATTTCTATGATGGTTAAAATAATAACCTGATCTCTCTCGTAATGAATTTCTTATTTGATAATTTTGATGCTACTGCTTCAATCTTGACAAATGTTTTGCATCAGTTTTTTAACGCTTTATATTGTGAATATTAGATGTATTTAAAATTTTTCATCCAGTTCACCCTCTTAGACTTTTGGAATGGTTATGACTTTTTTAAGCCATAAAGGCATCTTTGTTGCGTTCCAATATATTTGTTAGCAAAGTAGTTTGACGTCCAGTGACACTTAAAGGGACCAGTGAGCTCCTGAAGTAAACTGTCTCATGACTGAAGTTTCTAGCAAATATAACTGCCTGGATACCTTGAAGTGGTCTTTTCTGGACTGCTGGTGTAGCACAAGGCTAATCGAAAGAAAAACTACAACGTCTTAAGCGTTCTATCTAGTTGTAGATCTATTTCCCAACGTCTTCTGGTACTACGCCAGAGATGATGATAACAACGATGATAATAACAATGATTTTCACAATAATGATGATAACAGTCTCGATTGTGTTATTAATGTTGATGGTTATACTTATGACCATTATAATGATAATTTTATACAGGTAAACTAAAAAAAAGGTTTGCACCACCTCTATAGCTTTTTATTTATTTATTTATATTTCTCATTCTCAACATAAATTTTAAACTTGTTTGAAATTGTACGTTAGTATTTTGGGCAACTTTTATAAAACTTTTAAAAATTAATTATAATTATTAAAAACGTAACTTTATTTATAAAATCCACCCCTAAGGTCTAGCATAACACAATTTTCTATCTTTTTTCATCCTGTCACATTAAACTTTGATATTAAGATGGCCTTGTTACTTTCAGTCTTGTACAGCAAAGAAGTTGAGCCCAGAAAACTAAACAAGCTCGTAGCATAAAAAACTAAGTCAAATTCATTATCTACTAAAAACTCATAAAATTTTGTTGTTGTTCACTTATAAGTAAATATTTGTAGGGGACTAACTGCTCGATGCACGAACTGTATTACCTCATAATACAGACTGGCTGGTAAACGTAGGAGGGGCTCGCGCACACAAATAAGGTAGTGTAAACTGCTCCGTCAGAGCTTGCATTGGTGTACTCGACCCCCGCTCCTATTAATTCCCAATCTTTGGGGCTCTCTTGCTATCGCTTTGCTGAGCTCGCGCCAGGTTTAGAGTCGGCTTTCGTGGGCTTTCGAAGAAGGTCAGAAAGCTCCTGCGTGGCAGCCAGGCTCTTGCAGCTCAGTTGAAAAGTTGGCCATTGAACACAGAACGAACAAAACTAGATCTTTTTACGCATACGGCATTTTGTAAACAGTTTCCGTTTCCCGCTGGATCAAGGAAGCTTGTTAATCAAACTTGTCATTGAGCAGTGAATCCTCTCTCCCACTGGAGTGAATTTAGTAAGATCTTTTCGTTGTCCTCTTTATTGAGGTAGTATTTTGTTATTTGATATTAAAAGCTTAAACTCCTCGAACAACGCTTTCAATCGTTGTTTCGTGGCAGTTAGCTGCTTATTAAATTCGTTCGCATACGCGTCTCAAATTTCCTTGAGACATTCTCTTGGTGATTGTAAGTTATATTTCGACTAATAAACAATTTTGGTTCACTTAAAATATTGTTGTTGATTTTTAGTTTTAATCTCCTTTGTTTAAAAAAAATAGGGAAATTATGATTTTCGAAGGAGAAACATTTCCTGATGTGAGTGGAAAATCCTCAAAGGATAAAAAAGGACATAAAAAAACTGGTGATTTCGATTAGTGACTTGGAAAATTAGAGCCACGAGAAAAAGCCAGAGCAATTTTTTCAACTATTTACATGGTAGCAGAGCGTGGTTTCTCATCATCAGAAACAGTTTTCCTTTCGAAAAACATTTTCATAGAGTGAATTCAAGTGAATTTATGAATTCAAACTTAACATCGGCGGCCCGGAGATACGAGAGTGAGGAAGAGGGAACGATCGAGTGTGGAAGGGAGCGTTAACAGTAGCAACGTTGGTCTCTTCAGTTATCGCCTCAGTTATCGCCGCTTCTTCCTTGTGCGGTTCTTCGAAGGGCAGAGAGGATTCAATCCCTACCACCTACGCGTTGTCATCACCCGTTCAACTCAACTTGTATACACGCAGGCCAGTTCTTCGGCGTTCGCACGAGGTAGAGGAGTACGGGGACAAAGGTGAGACGGGGACAGTAAGTCGTCTTTTCCTTCTCGCACAACGTAGATACGATATAGTAATATTGGTCGTCTCTCTTCTACTCCCGTAAAGCCGGTTGTAAGCGTAGCGCTCTCACTATTTTGTTTACTTCGTTGGCTCTTCGACGGTACATTCTTACTGTATTTAGCTGTTGTCTACTACTTTCATTATAAACGACTTGTTGAAAGCGCAACTGAAGTTATATGGATTTCTATCCAACTTTTACGTAAACACGGTCAGCAAAACTCCAGTAGAAAAGCGGAATGCTACGTACTATAAGGCTGATCTGGATTTGCTCAAGTCGTATTGGACAAAATTCGAATCGAATAACGAAAAGCTGATAACGACAGAAGACGAAAACCGAAATACTCCTTACTTTGAAGAGGAAATTTATATAACAGGGGAGACTGAATACGTCAGCGCATTAAGTCGTATTCACAATTTAATTTACCAGCTCGAGCCGCCCGCGACGGCCACCGGTCCGAACCCTAACGTTCAAAACTTCACGGCCGCTGCGCCTAATCTTATGCTTCCTGCTATTTCGCTTTCAACTTTCTCTGGAAATCAAGCTGAAAGGGAGAGTTTTAAGCAGCGTTTTTGCTTACTTATTAAAGATAAGGCCATTATATCTCTCGTAGAGAAGTTACAACACTTACTTACCACGGTACAGGGTCGGGCCGCTCAAACATTAAAGGGACTTGACGTGACCGAGACCAACTTCGACGTCACCTGGGGAAAGCTCTTACGCCGTTACGATAATCCACGTATCCGTCTCTCGTCCACGCTAGAGAATTTAATGAAACTCTCGGAGGTTAAATCTCGTAATATTCAGGATCTTAACGAGATCATAGACTGAACCGAGGAAGCTGCTCGCACGTTGCGTGATTTGAATTGTTCTATCGATCACTACGACAATTGGATAGTGCATTGCATAGTCCGCAAGCTAGACGTTAACACACGCGAGGCTTGGGAGATATTTTAGGGAGCCATCGAAGAGTTTTTGACTTATGATTCAATTTTAAAATTTTTAGAAAAACGGATTCAAACCTTAGAGCAGGCTTATTCTTCAAACGACAATCAGGGGTCGCAGAATAAGCGGGGTTCGTCGTCTCGTTCTTCTAATTGTGTCACGGCTCATAACACGCAAACGGTTGATTCATCGAGCTCAAATGCTACGCCGTCATGTGACCTTTGCCAAGGTAATCATTGATTGAATCGTTGCCATCAATTCAACGCAAAAACCCCAGCCCAGAGATGTGAATTATGTAAAAGCTTGAAGCTCTGTTTGAATTGTTTGAAGAAGGGGCATTTTTCAAGTAAATATTCTTCGTATAACTGCTGTTTTACGTGCCACGCCGCATACCATACAAAATTGCACATCGATGGCAGCTCATCGAATAAGTTGTCAAGCAACCGCGAAAACAAACCCGGAAATAATGGTCCGAACACACCCGGTCTTGATGTTAATTTAGACAGTGAAGGTTCTCAGGTAGCGTCGCATAGTGGTTCTGTTGGTGCTTCAGTCTTATTAGCGACTTCTTGCATAAAAATCTCTAATTCATTTGGAAAATCGCTAACGGTTCGTGCTTTGATTGATCCTTGCGCAGAGAGATGTTTCATCACGCGACGTACCGTGCAGCATTTAAGTTTAGATACTGAAAAAACCTAACTTTCAGTGATTGGCGTGGGAACTGAGGCACAGGCCAAATGCAACACGGTTGAGCAGGGTATTTTGCAATATAGTTCAGATCGGAATTTCACGATGGGGTTTTCCGCTCTAGTTCTGAATAAGCTTACGGGTTGTCTACCCAAGGAGAAAGTTACTCAAGGGCATTGGCCTCATATTAATGGTCTGACTTTAGCCGATCCCCAATTCGCAGTGCCTGCGAGAGTAGATTGTATTTTAGGAGCCGACGTATATTCCACTTTGATTCTGGATGGCATAAAAAGGGGTTCGATCGGTTCACCACTAGCTCAACAGCCTGTCTTCGACTGGTTATTGACTGGAGCTGTATCATCTTCACCTGCAAAAGATTCGTCCAAGTTGGTTCACTCATTTCATGTGGTTGCGGAACCATCACTTTCACAGAAGCTTGCGACGTTTTGGGAGATTGAAGAGGTGCCTCGCAAGGTTCCTTTATCCCCAGACGAGGACTTTTGTGAGATGCATTTTTCGAGCACGCATTTTCGCGATGAGAACGGGCGTTTTGTGGTCCGTTTGCCATTTGCCAAGCGTCCTAATTTGGTTGGTTCCTGCAACCTAGCTGCAGTCTGTTTGCGTCATTCTGAGCAACGATTGCAGAAGAATTCTCAACTCGCTGCTCGTTATCAAGCATTTATGCTCGAGTACATCGAGTTAGGGCACATAGAGTTAGTTCCTCCTCAGCAAGTTCTGAACCCTTCGTATTACCTGCCCCATCATGCAGTTGTTAAGCCAGACGATCTTGAAAAATAACATGTCGTTTTCAACGCTTCTCAAAAGGCTAAAAATGGTCTTTCCTTGAATGATGTCCTCTTGCCTGGACCGAAATTGCAGGCTAATATCTTAATCGTATTAACACTTTGGTGACGGTTCAAGTTTGTGTTTACAGCTGACGTGATCAAGATGTTTCTACAGATAGGGATTCATCCAGCTGATTCCGACTTGCAAAGAGTTCTGTGGAGGCAGGATGAATCGCTACCAATGCAAGATTATCGGTGTGTCACGGTGACCTACAGCACTGCTTTAGCCCCATATCTCTCGCTTCGGGTCATGAAGCAGCTTTCGCTCGATGGTGCCCATGATTATCCTGAGGCAGCTGTCATCTTTCAACAGATGCTGTATGTTGATGACATTTTCGCTGGCGCAGACTCTGTGGACGATGCTCTTCGTAAGCGAGATCAGCTGGTGGCGTTACTTAAAACGGCTGGCATGGCACTCAGCAAAAGGGTGGCTAACGAGGATTAATTATTGTCAGGCTTACAAACTAATGCTTACAAGACGGAGGTAACGGTAAAAAACACCGAGGTAATCTCAACTCTGGGTCTTAAATGGTTGCCAGGTGAGGATACCTTTACTTTTTCAGTTCATACTGCATCTCAAGCTCTACAAGTCACTAAGCGTTCGGTTTTATCTGAAATAGCCAGATTATTTGACTTACTTGGCTGGCTCGCACCTACAATTATTGTAGCTAAAGTTTTAATGCAAGATTTATGGCTTGATAACCTCGATTGGGACACGCCAGTGCCGGAATCTTTACATGATAGGTGGCTGCAGTTCAGAGCTGAGCTTCCAAATATCTCTCTCATTTGGATCCCAAGGTGGCTTGATATAACTGAGAAGGAAGAGTGGCATCTCCATGGGTTTGCTGACGCATCGCAGAGAGCATACGCAGCTGCTTTTTACTCTGTCGTACCAGGTCGTCAGCCTATGCTTCTGTTGGCGAAGACTAAGGTCGCACCAACGAATTTTCAGTCATTGCCGAGGCAGGAGCTCTGCGCTGCTACCCTGCTAGCATGACTTATCAATCATCTGCTTGAATCTCCGCTAAAACCGCCTGTTAACATTCATGCCTGGTCGGACTCTAGGGTTGTTTTGGAATGGCTAAAGAGTCATCCATCAAGGTGGCAGACCTTCGTGGCAAACCGGACTA
The DNA here is from genome assembly GCF_000648655.2 of Copidosoma floridanum. The sequence goes on from NW_019379497.1 coordinate 746,986, forward strand.
GCGAAATAAAAACTCGGTTGCTAACTGCGACTTGGAGGCACGTGAGGTCCGCCGATAATGCAGCAGACTGTGCGACTAGAGGCCTCACACCATCTGTACTCGCCGATTATCAGTTGTGGTGGCATGGACTAGCTTGGCTGCCACTGCCAGAGTCTGCTTGGCCAACTTCAGGCCCCTTTTAACCCCAGATAGATGAAGAGGTTTACGTTCTTGCAGCCACGGAAGTGAAAATCGACGATGACAGAACAACTTCTTGATGTAACTGCTTACCATCCCTTCAGCAGTTCTCAAATTTTAGCAAGATAATCCGTATTTTAGCTTACTGCTGTGCTTGGCGTTTTAAAGCCACTGCAAAAACCCAAGACTCGAATCGAATCTTGTCTCAAAGAGACTGGGCCATGGCTCGTATCTACTGTTTCAGAGCCATTCAACTCCAACATTTCAAAGAAGAGCACGCTCAGTTACTCTCTGGGAAGCCGCTCCCCAAACAAAGCCTGCTCGCACGTCTCAGCCCGTTTGTATGCAGTCAAGGTCTCATTCGGGTTGGAGGACGTTTACACCTCTCAGCACTTCCTTGCAACGAGAAGCACCTTGTGATTCTACCTGGTGCGTGTATCTTCGTAAAACGCCTAGTAAAAGAGACCCATGAATTGACACTCCACGGTGGCACCCAACTCATGCTGTCGCACTTGTACCGATCCCTGTGGATAACAAGAGGATCTGCTGTGGCCACAGGAGTTTATCGACGCTGCGTAAGATGTGCTCGTTTCAACGTACCACGCCTGACCCAGCAGATGGGACCGTTGCCGATTACACGCACAACGCCTTCTCGTGCCTTCACGGTTACGGGGTTGGACTATGCCAGTCCGTTTCCTGTATATTTCTCAAGAGGCAGAGGAACAAAAACGACAAAGGACTATATCGCTATATTTATTTGTCTTGTTACTCGAGCAGAACATATTGAAGTGGTGTCTGACCTTTCCACCGATTGTTTCATTGCAGCTTTTACTCGGTTTACAGCTCGTCGAGGTGTGTGCCACACCATTTATTCAGACAACGCCACCACGTTCACGAAAGCAGCGAAGGAGCTAAAAGCTCTGTTCAACTCGGCGTCGCCTTTCTTCGACTGCATTGCCTCTACACTGGCTAGTCGTGGCACCGAGCGGTCCTTTATCCCTCCACGAGCTTCCTACTTTGGTGGTCTGTGGGAGGCTGCCGTTTGGAGCTTTAAACATCATTTCCGTAGAGTGATTGGAGAGCTCAAGCTCACCTTCGAAGAGCTTACTACATTGGCCACTAAAATCAAGGCCTGCCTAAATTCCAGGCCACTCTATCCACTCAGCACCGATGCCAACGAAGCAGTTACACTGACGCCGTCGCACTTCCTGGTAGGCACCTCATTGCTCGCCCATCCCGAGCCCTACGATGATACAAAACAACCAGCATCCCTCAACAGTCGCTGGAGGTTGCTCAGCCTTCTGCGGGATTCATTCTGGGCCCGAGGGAGGAAAGAAGTGCTTCATCATCTACAACGTCGCAACAAATGGCTCAACCTAAGGCCTAATTTGCGGCAAGGTGACGTAGTACTGATGACTGATGAACTCTCCCCCCCCCCAACCCACTAGTGACTTGGTCTGGTGACTGAGACCCATCCAGGTGATGACGGACTCGTACGGGTCGTCACGGTGAAAACTGTGAATTCGTCATTCAAGTGCCCCATCGTGAAGTTAATTAAACTCGCTACCGAGCCTGAATTGGAGCAGCTCTATCAGCAACTAAAGGTCTAGTTGCATTAAATGAACCGCTTAAAAATTTTGTTAAAAGAAAAATCCAAGAGTTCGGTAGCTTCGATAGGGGAGCTAAAAGTACATTTTTTTATTCATTCTAATTAATGTTAAGTTAATTTTGAAATTTTATGATTCAATTTATTTTCTTTGAAACCAAGAGCCTGTTATTCAATTATACAGGATTTTTGATATTGTTGTAAAACTACCTAACAAGCGTTGGTAGTCTAGGGACAGTTTCTAATAGCTTATTAGGCTTTCCTATTCTTTAGTAGTGTATAATTGTTTTGTTGACGCAAATGCGTTAAAGTGGGCGGAATTTTCTTTTATAAGTAAATATTTGTAGGGGACTTACTGCTCGGTGCACGAACTGTAATACCTTATACTAGAGACTGGCTGGTAAACGTGGAAGGGGCTCGCGCACACAAGTAAGGTAGTGTAAACTGCTCCGTCTGAGCTTGTATTGGTGTGCTCGACCCCCGCTCCTATTAATTCCCAATCTTTGGGGCTCTCTTGCGATCGCTCCACTGAGCTCGCGCTAAGTTTAGAGTCGACTTTTGTGTGCTTTTGAAGAAGGTCAGAAAGCTCCTGCGTGGCAGCCAGGCTCTCGTAGCTCAGTTGAAAAGTCGGCCATTGAACACAGAACGAACGAAACTAGATCTTCCCACGCAGACGGCATTTTGTAAACAGTTTTCGTTCCCCACTGGATCAAGGAAGCTTGTTAATCAAAGTCTTCATCGAGCATTGAATCCTCTCTCCCACTAGAGAAAATTCAGTAAGATCTTATTAGTTGTCCTCTTTGTTGAGGTAGTATTTTGTTATTTGTTAGTAAAAGCTTAAACTCCTCGAACAACGCTTTCAATCGTTGTTTCGTGGCAGTTAGCTGTTTATTAATTTCGTTCGCATACGCGTCTTAAATTTCCTCGAGACATTCTTTAGGTGATTGTAAGTTATATTTTGACTAATAAACAATTTTGGTTCGTTTAAAATATTATCGTTGATATTTAGTTTTAATCTCCTTTGTTAAAAAAAAAAAAACAGGGAAATTACAATTTTCGAAGGAGAAACATTTCCTGATGTAAGTAGAAGATCCTCAAAGGATGAAAAAGGATATAAAAAAACTGGTGATTTCGATCCGTGACTTAGAAAATTAGAGCCACGAGAAAAAGCCAGTGCAATTTTTTCTACTATTTACAGTTGTTATTTAATTATTAAACTACCACTGATATGAAAAATTTCATGGAGTGGCTAGGAGACAATGCAAAATTGTCATAATTAGTGTGTTAAAACAAATTTAAGAGTACAAGTGGTTATAAAATGAAATTTATATATTCCTTATGTTAGTGCCACTGTTTTCTTCGAACTAGGTATCTTTGTTAAGAAAACGCACTACCAACTCTTTGAGCAGTAATATGTTACTTTAGAATAAAAATGCAGTTGAGTCATACTAGTAGTCATAAGAAAGCAAGAAATCAGTAAGCAACAAGTTAAAGCCTTTAAATTTTTTGTTATTAAAAAAACAGCAAGAAACGAAGTCACTGTTACAATACTGTTATTTTAAATTAAAGAAGCTGAGAAAATGCTTGTTAAAAATGGGAAATTAAACAGAAATAAGAACGTAAATTACTTATACAACTCATAAGGCTACAATAAACAGATGGAGCATTAAGAATTTAAAATGAGTTAATAAGAATCTTATAAGTATTAGGTGGTATACATTTAGAACTTAAGTATAATGCAAAAGTTTACTTACGCCACTAAAGCTGTCCATTTGAAGACCGCTGTTTTCAAAAAAAACAATGAGTTTATAGGATGGAGTTGTCTTAAAAGACTTGTTATAACTAATAAGGACAGAAAATCTATCATCAATGAAGTCCTTAGCCAGTAAATATGTGCAACTACCATTAATCTTTAAAAACTTTCCATCAAACGTCTTTAAATACTGTGGTCCAATAATCATCGCTTGTGCTACAAAAAGAATTATTGGTTGTATTATTAGCATAAGTTTTAATAAGTATAACACTGTGTGATAATTAGGAGTACGGAAATATGTTAACAGTGAAACATTTAACTTTTTCAGTCTCAAATATTTGCTATCATACTGCTAAACCATACAAATTAGTCAATTCTGTCAGAAATCGACAATAAATGGCATAGTTAACATTTGATATGTTGATATATAAGGTACGTAAATATGTCAAGAGATCCTAATGGACCAAAAAAAAATACAGAGTCTAAATGTTAAAAACTGCTAATGAATGAAGGGTTAAAGTGCTAGACAAATTTCTATTTAAAAAATATAAACGTAACAGTTTACACAGATCCACATTTCTTATGATCACAAAAAATTAAAACTATGCCTTGCCATAAGAAAATTGGCTTTTAAATAGTTTGAATATTTATTTAGAATGATAACATAGGCAATGAGGCATTATACATCTCTCAACCAACGTTCAGAATTAATTACGACATCAACTTTACCATATGTAAAAGAACCTTCGAAATAAAACGGACTTTCAAAAAACTCTTGTGTAAGAATATTAAAATACTTGTTGGGAAACAATCTTTTATATTCGTACAGCATTTCTTTTTGTAAGGAAGCACAACTAACGAAAAATGTAAAATTCTTGTTATACAAACAAACTAATTCGTAATAAAAAAGAATCAAGTTAAAAGAACTACCATCGCATAAAACTAATATCGACAATAATAAAAATGATGATAATAATAATAATAATGCTGATAATAAAAATGATAATAATAATAATAATAATGGTATAAATAATCAAAACAATAATGATAATTATGATAATAGTGTTGAAAATCATAGTGATTCTGATAAAAATAATGATGACGATAATAATAATAATGATAGAAGTGATGATGATGTCAATAATAATGATGAAGATTACAATTATCATGATAATAATGATAATGATAATGATAATAATAATAGTAATTACAATGATGATAACAATGATGACAACAATGATATCTATGATACCGATAGTTGAAAATAACGATGTCGATGGTAATGGAAAAAAAAATTATAATCGTATTAATAATAATAAAAACAATAATAATAGTGTATTAATGTTAATGGCAATAACAGCAATAATGATAAGAATGTTTATGATTATGAAAATAATGAGAATGATAATAATGGTGTGGATCAAAATACTATTTATAAAAATAATGTTAATGAAAATAATAATAATTATAAAAATAATAAGTGTCCATCAACTCAATATCGTCATCGATTGGCAGTCTAGATAACGCATTAACATTAGCATTAGCCTCTGACTTAACATGCTCAATTATATACCTAAAACCAGACAGATAATATACCCAACGTTGTAATCTATTATTTGCTGCC
>NW_019379497.1:779033-799351 GCF_000648655.2 Copidosoma floridanum
AAAATTTTTTTTTTTTTTTTTTTTTTTTTTTTTTTAAGAATTGTCAAAGAAAAAAAATTCAACGTCAAAAAAAATTACTATGGAGGAATAAAATTAAAGTTTGTTTAAACAATAATTGCTTGGAGGAATAGTGGGCAAAGGTGTGCAGGAGAGTAGCGCGGGACAATTGGAAAATATGTAGTGGGGTGAGGGGAAGTGTGTAGGGAACTGATGGTGAGAGAGATGGGGTAAGGGGTAACTAAGGAGGAAGAGACTTCTGGTAAGCCAATTCCGTTTTATCAAATCTGTTGGTTTAAAAATTTAAGCCCCCCTAGTACGCGACATAAAGAACTTCGTTCTAAAAATATGCCAGAAAGTCAAACTTGAAAGTTTTAGTCATAGTTCTCTTTTTCTGCAGGGACGTCATGCATTATAAGTTCTCACCACAGGATACAACTATCAATGTTAAATATAACAAGTAAATAATAAGCAATAAGTGTAAGGAAATACGTTAGAAATGTTTAAATTTGTGGAAAATAAAAAATAGGCTTGCATTGTAACAACCACCGTGCTCACACATCACTGCTTGCGTGTGAATTTTTAATCAAAAAAAAATATAGTAATGCTGCTTTAGACACCATAGTCTGCAAAACTGGCTTTTTGCAATTTTTTTTGGTTCCCATTACTAAAGAGGACCCTAAAAGGAGGACACAATGCCTAACTAAGGTGATATCGACGTCATCGAAGAAAGAGGTAAATAAGATCAGAAAAAATAATTCTTCAAAGTGCTTTAAGGATAAAACTGTTAAATTATATGGCTGATAATATAATTCCGTGTGAAAAATACCGTCTTTTTAACAGTATTCTGTCAAAAACAAGTTTATCAACATAAATTAGGTGTGGTTTTAGTAAATATTCAAATATTTATTAAATTAATGCTTATTGCCAATATATTATGGCCTACGATGATTACATCTGTAACGTCAGGCTCACATTCGCTACATCCATTCACACACTTTTCCAGACTCCATATTAAATATCCAAAATATGATATCTAACAAATTAAGAAAAACCTTCCTGTAGTACTGCTTTCTCCGATACTACATGCCACAAAACGTTTCTTCAAGACGTTCATCAAACATAGATTTGTTTAACAGCTATTATTGAAAAATTAAACGTGTATTTGAAATAACATAAGAAATACTTTTTAAATATTGCAGATCGATTAACTGTACCTTTTTTTATAAGTTCAATTTTAAAAAATCACAATTTAACATTCAATCCTATGGGAAAATGACGTAAAGTGGCATATATATGATCTGTAGAATTCTCCCAATTTTTTATGAAAGATCACTTTTTGATGAATATATAACATTTTTAAATAAATCCATAAGTTGCTTTTTTTTTAAAACACAACAAAGAAGGGGTTAAGTATGCGTCGAAGCATGTACGTAAATACATCCATGTGAGAAAAATAATTGCCGGGGATGCTACATATATTTGCGCTTCTCTCACCCCTCTGGACTATTTTCCCGCTAACTACATGATAAAAGTCCTGAAGTATTAATAAATAAATATAATAAAAAGTAGTAAATCAATAATATAACACTAGTTAACATTTAAATTATTATATTTAACAATAGAAATAAAGATTAATAAAGATTACAAGATCTCCTCTCATAATACTGAGAGACTCTACGAGAGCGTGCGTACATGGCAACGGCCATATTTTGCCCTACCCAACTGCACCACTGTACAAACAACAAAGCACACACACACATTATCTCACACTCACAGTGCCCATGATGCATAACTGATGTCACTACTTACACATCGAACTCAATGTACTTATATGCAACACGCCTCCTTAAATTTATGTTGCAATCTAAACTTAAGTATCTTAAACTACTTTACATTCAATATATTTGTAAATCTAACTAACTTATTTCTGCCTAAAGCTTTAATAAGAATATTCACTACATTTTCTTCTAAAACAACTTTCACAACATCAATTTTGTGTTTCGCATAACTTTTATTTACAAAGTGATAATGAGTCTTAATGTATTTCGACTTAATAGTAAAATTTCTAAGCCTTGGTATACTTATCATACCAGGATTATTTTCATACATTTTAATTAAATTGCAAATCTTCATATTTGAATCAAGCAATAAATCTTTTATAACTTCTAATTTACTCACACACTCAGGCAATGCTACGAACCCAGCTTGTGTTGATAATTTTGTAACACTATTCTGTTTTCTGGATTTCTAATAAATTACATTTCCATACATTTTTATTACGTTGCCTGTTATTAACTTTCCATCAAATAAATCACCAGCCTAATCAGCATCGACAAAGCAACCAATAATATTATAACTGTTCTTTTCATCAACTTATTATAAATCCTTTGTTAAAAACAATTATTTAAAAATCCTAAAAGCATATTTAGAATGTGTTGTTTCATAACTGTTTTAAAATATACTTGAATAATTTACACTGAAGCAAATACCAGATCTAGTTCCTACTATCAATCTTAATATCCATCTATTCCTTAATAAAATTATTTTGACAACAATAAAAAAGTAACATTTTTGAGTTTTGCAGTTTTGCAACTGGTGAATAAATATCATAAATTAAATAATTTCGTTAGAATACCCTTACTACTAACCTAGCTTTAAAAGCATCGTAAGTCTTTTCAGTATGAATCTATTTGAAATCTAAGGTTTTTTTATCATTTAGTTTATTCCCAGAAATCTAAGTTTTATTTTCGTTTTAACCATCTATTTCTCTATTCATCGCCTTTTTCTAATTTTCAGACTCATTACTATTTGTCGCATTATTATAAGAAACAAATGTCTCAGCATTTTTATAATTAACATAAATAATATGACTGTATTTAAACTTTTCATCTCTGTACCTATCGGGCTCTTTTCTTTCTCTAGTTAACTGTCTTTTATTAAAATTTTTATTTTCATCATAGCCGTTACTATTTAAATCGCCATTTGTTTTTTCAATTCTTTTTTCATTTAAGCTAATGTGTCATTTTCTGATTTGAAATTAATAAAATCTGTGCCATCTTCGATCATATTAACGTGTCTTGCAACTACTATTTTATTATTTATCAAAACTCTGTAACCAGCATTTTTATAACACAACAAAATTTTGAAATCTAATTGTTTGTCCTATTTTGAGTTTCTTTTTCCCTCTGGTATTCTTACAAAAACTCTACTTCCATAAATTTTTAAAATTTTCATACTAGGCTTTTCCCCAAACATAATTTTAAAAAGGATATTATTTTTTTCAACAGTATGAGTGATAATTCTATTTTTTAAATAAGATGCTGTTTTAAATATTTCTGGCTAATATCTATTATGAGTCGTTCCTTTTCAATAAATACCTAGATACATCCATAGTATCTCTGTTACATTTCTCTGCCGTTCCATTTAATTCATGTACATAAGGTGGACATGGTTGAATAGATATACCTCTCTTGCTTACAAAATTATTTATACCCCTATTTATACTTGTTTTTCATTATCATATTCTAATCTTTCTATTTTTTTTTCTGTCTTACTTTCAATTAAATTTACATAGTCAACAAAACAGTTAGATACTTAATCGTTTAATTTAAATAAAACGCTTAAGCTTCTACACTGTAGTCATTAATAAAACTTAAAAAAGATTTCTTGCCAGTTAAGCCAGTACTACTATAAATTCTATTTAAATCAGTATGTACATTTTCTAAAATATCGTTGGCCCTCCATATGTCATTAATAAATAGAAAATTAAGCATTTCATTTTCTAAATGAATTCCATATTTGTAATAATCAGTTTCTAGTTCCATGGGTAAACCATCAAGCATTTGTTTATTACACATTATTTACAAATAATTCTAATTTATGTGACCTAGTGTCTCCTGCAATTTTTTCTTTTCTGTTAACTTATTCTTTATCATTAAATTTGACTTGCTATACATAATTCCACTTTAAATATTATAAATATCATGATTTTCAATAGTCAACGCAACTACATTTTCATTTTAATCAAAAATCTTTTAAATGCTTTCTACCAATATAATTTTATTTGCTTTTGTTACTTTACCGTGACTTATTCAGTTTCTATCCGTATCTTCAACGAGGAACACATTTTTCGTTATATTCATTTTACTTTGTCCATAAATAATAAACTTAGGCCCAATGTTACCAACTTTTGTTGTTTTTAAAGATCAATTATTACTTACTTTTAAATTTAGTTCAACAGATTCATAAAAATTATGGTCATCCTTTACAACTTGATCTGAGCAACCGCAGTTGAGTATCTATTTAACCTTTCCAGCACAGCTGTTTACATGAACACGCGACTCATTAAGTCTTTCCTCCAATCCCACATTAAAACTACTCCCATTATCGTCTTCAATCGAATGCCCTTGATTATTTTGCTGCCAACCGCCTCCTCAATGATGAGTCTCTACCAGCTCCACGACGTCTGCCTTCGTCACCACGATGAAGCCACTTCTGTTGTTGTTGTCGCCCACTTCGTTACTGCTGCGCACCACCTTGCTCCGACAAATTATCGCTTTGTCTCGTTCTCATACATTGGGCCTCGAAGTGCTCATATTTTCTACATTTGAAACATGCTCCATCCTTTTTTCTTTTAGTTTTAAATGCACTTGAGCTGATTTGGCTTCCATCTTACTTTTCTTTTAATTCAAATATTTTTATTTTACTGTTTACGTATTCAACTATTTGATCAGATTCCTTTAACACATCGATTAAATCACAAACGTAACCTTATAAGCAAGGAAGCATTTTTATTATGTAGCTTAGTTTTTTTTCAGTCACATGTGCACCAGCTCTTTTAAATTTAGATATCACTGAAAAAAGTACCTTTATATCATGTTGCACACAAAGTGTTTTTGCTGCAAAATAGATGGCTTTCATTATTGACTAATATAGATTATTTAGTTAGCTTGTACTCTAACGAAAAAGTTCTTAACATTTGTTTTATCTGGAAATCATTATTTTCTTACACCTTTTCCTTATGCAAGCTATCTATCACCGTTTTAAGCTATGTTTTTAACCTTAAAAATTTTTCAATTTTCCACACATAGTGAAGGTAATTGAATTTGTCTTTCATTTTTTAAAGCTTTTGATTTAAACATCTCAAGTTAAGGTGTCAATTAAATGAATTTTTGTATTTTAAAAATTTTTTAGTTCAAGACCTTTACCTAAAGTATAATTTAAATTTATATTTTGGTCTGTATGGCTGTTACTTAAAATACGGTAATGCTTTGGAAAAAAAGTCAAATAGTTCGACTACTTTTTGCTATTAAATAGAATAGGTGCAGCACATTTTGGGTGGGGCCTGTACCTCCTCCTAAAATAATCAAAACCTTGTTTACAAAAATTTATTAATAAATCAAGCCTAAGCTTCGTCCTAGAGAAACCACAAGTAGAGCGCATACACAAACGCAATAAATATGTGCCAACTATAGTAAGAGATGCAGTTGATAGCCCCAAACATGTAAACGATACATGCCTAAGGCTGCTTGCAACAACAGCGTTATTTTTGCACGTAAGGACACAAATTTTAAGGTAAATTATCGAAGAATGCCAGATTTTATGATTCATTGAAAATAAAACCATATTGTTTTCACGTGTTATAAGTATCTTCTGACGTTTGCCTCAATATTCGTTTGTCTTTTAGCAATCATCAAATAGCATGCTCGGAACATTTGGACCGGAAAGTACGAGGGAATAAGCAAACAAAAGGTACTTTACTTTTATGTGTCCGCGTGTATGTGAAGGTAGTAGGTTCTTTGTGAGATTAATACAGAAAGCAAGCGTAAAAATGTTCCAAGGAAAAAGGTGTCCACATTGAATGTAATAGGCACAAAATAATAAAAAGGAGATGGCTAACTATCAAAATTTACTGCTTTACGCCCACCCTAAGTCACAACATCAGAATATACGTGCACCCAGCTGAATTGAATACAAGCCATAACCGTTGCACGTGCTTTCCTTTTTCACCTCAAGATGCCCCCTCAAAGATAGTCGACTGCAGCAGCAACAATGGCTCTTTCCTGTAATAATGCTAGCTCACTCCAGGCGGAAATAAGTATTTGCTGGCTCTTATGTTTTACGTATGCCTGAAAGAAAGAAAATCTGGGATGTAAACAGTGGACAGTGAGTCCTTAGTTATCCAAGTATAAAGTTATACTCATATTAAATTGTATAACAGACAAATATAGTTCTAAATGTGAATATATCTTCTATAAAACGGTATTGTATACAAAGGTGGTGCAATTGTCGTTGAAATGAGTATACCTACATTCATTAAGTGTGGTTAAAATTGATATTTTAATATTGATTAAATATTCGATTAACTGTAATGTATTATATCACAATACAAAAAAAAAAATGTGTAAGCTAGCAAGTACAATATTGTGTGCTTTTATCAAATGTTTTGCTGTTTTTAAAACAACTTTCTACCACTTACAGTATTAACATTTTTAAAGACACGCTCCCATCTGTCATATATGCTCAATTCTTACTTCAGACATATTCCTAGTCCATGTTTAATACCTGAAACATATTTGTATCTCAAAAATTAAGCAAAACCATTCTGTAGTACCACTTTATACCACAGGGTAGTATTACATGCCAGTGTATGTCCCTTTCAGAAGGTTATTACACATAGGTTTTTTTGACAGATATTATTCAAACATTAAATATTTATTTGGAGTAGCATAAATAGTACCCACTTAAAGTTGCAGATCGTATGATAGTATTCTTTTATGTTCAATTTAAAAAAAAATTGCAATTGTACATGGACCCTTATAAAAGAATCATGTAAAATTGCATTTACATGATTTCTAGATCATCTGATATCTCCTAATGTTTTTGGTATGAAAAATTACTTCTCGATAAGCCTACGAAGTCTGTAAATATATCCGCAAGTTTGTTATCTTAATAAGACAAAAAAAAGGATGGAGAATATAAAAAAGTTTGTATGAAAGTATATCCAAATAAGAAACATAATTGCCAGCCTTGCTGCATATATTTTTGTGCTCCTCCCACCTCTGTAACTTCTTTTTGCGCTTGTTGTAATAAACGTCTGTAAGCCAGAAAACTACCCTAATCACGAATGAAAAAGTTATGAAAGAACAAAACACAATGAAAAGTCATTATTGTATTTACACACTACACAAAAACTTTTTCAATTTTTTAGAATTTTAAAAAATATGAAAATATCTCATGCACGTGAACTTATCTAATATAAAAGTAACAAACTAATTAAAAGCCAATTAGTATTTATCAATGTATAGAAAAGCTGCTCTGCTTAAATAAACGAATTTCTCACTTGTTAAAAGAAAAGGTTCAACTGAAAAAATTAGTTAATGAAAAGTAACAAACTTCACTATAACAAGAAGTAATCAAATTTTCTGTACTGAAACCGCTCATAGTAAAGTCTACTACTTACTATTACCTATTCCTAATTGCGCCGTCCGAAGCCTCCAGTGTTTGCCCTGCTTCTTGAGCTTCTCTAAACTTAGCTGTCACGCTTTTCTAGTTTCCAAGCCACTTTGCCACCTCCTGGGGCAGATATTTACCATCTTCAGGGAAGTTTTAATTTTAAAGATAGAGATATTTTCTTTTCTTGTATTTCTAAAGCTCATTACCTGACAATAAGTTTTCTATGGTTTTTACCATTACATTTACACGAAGAAAAAAGAAAAAGAAGGCCAAAGAATAAAGAGAGCAAGAAAATCAGGTAAGACACTGAAAGAGCTCTAGCTGTATGTTTTTTTTTTTTCTTTAAATAGTTACCTACGTACGTAACGTACTTATTTTTAGGCCTTATTGTAAACGAGTACATACAGCCTTGGTACAGTAAAGCATATTTAACATTAATATTCGTTTCACATTAAAATATTTGTCATATATTACATTAATGGTTACACAGTTTACATTATTAGATACAGTAATTTCAATTTGTTGGTTCGGTAATGATGTTACTTAGACCACTTTGAGAGCGAAGGATCCAAGTGGTAGGCCGTTTTGCTGCAAGAAGATCGCCCATTCTTTTATGAGGAGCATTGCGTGGTGAAAAAGTACACGTGAAAGTTCACAGAGGTACTTGCTCGAGGAGTTGCACTGGCCAGGAAACGAACCCGCAGTCTCTCGCTTGCCGTCCCACAAACCAGCCGACCAAGCTACCACTCGTTCGGCTACATATATATACGTGTTATAAGAAAAGTAAAACAGTGTTTCTGCTACTCAATATAAAACATGTTAATTTACGCTTTCTTGAGTTTGGACAATCTTTAGCTATCTGAAGAATAAAATTCAGACAAACTGGATAAGGCAAAATTAAAAATTAAAAATAAAGATTACGAATACAAGAGTTCGTATCAGAAAACAGATTGTGTGGGAAATAAACTGTACATTTATAATAGTAAAGTGTTTTAATAATCCTATCCAACAATTTTTTTCTTATTTTTAATCATTAATATTTTCAAATATTTTGATCGTTGTCTTGAAAAATATAACTCGATTGCATCTTTCCATAAATGTAAATAAGCTTACCTAATACTCCTCTCCTTACGTAAGAGAGTTTTTTTTAATAACTTACAGTATTTTTCTTGAGAAAGTTTTTTTTTCATTAATTTACTTTGAAAACCTTCACTTATGTCAAAAAAACTCGTGTCATGTTGATATCTTAATCATAGTTCTTAATCATGCAAAATTTTAAATAACTCTTAATTTAGTGCGAAACTAATAACTGAAAAAATCTTGTCAGAGTTTAATTAAATCAAAAAACTCTTTCAAAAACATAGCTTTTAAAAAACAGTGACACACTTTCACGGGCTACAAAAAGTTACACCTACTAAACCCCATAAATAAGGATTTGAGATACCTTTCATGCATTGTTGACTAACAGGAATTTAAATCTTAATGAAAAAAAACGAGATGGGAAAGAAAGGTTACAAAAATATTTAAAAAAAAAAACCTAAAAAACTTTTACCAAGATAGCATAAATGATTTCATGGAAAAATCACATTTTATCTTATGATGGTAATTACAAAATTTTGTCAGCCGAAACTTAAAGACCAAAGTGGTTTTCTTAAAATAACTATAAACTGAAAAAAGACATGATTCATTCATTCTATTTATTTTAAGTATTGTTAGTTTGATATAAGAATTGAAATGATTCTTAAAGAAATTCCTGTACTGCTTACGTTATTAAACATGTCAGCCATTTGCAAAGAAAGATGACTCTATGAATAAATATCTAGAATTTTATGTTGTTAAAGTTGCTTGGAAAGTTAGTTAAAATATATTAAATGGTATTGATATTACAAAGCAACAAGCAGTTTGTCACTTTCTCAGAGAGCCTAGGGCACAATGATTTGCTGCAGCTTTCAACATTAACACAGTACGGCCCATCAAGTTGTAACCGCCTTTACTGCTTCAGTTTATCTGGTGGCTACAGAATGACATTACAAAAAAAAATTTTGTATCAATTTAGATATCTAAACATAACTCAAAATAAAGCTTCGACTAGTTAGTCAGCCAACCTGTGATTTGTTAAAAAGTAAAAATGATAAAATTATATATAAAAAATACAAGATAAATAATACTCTACCCTCGTTTGCTGCTATGTAACTCGCTATCATTCTTCGCAATCAATTATTCTATTATATCATTTTCTGTTAGTTTTATAATCATACATTTTAAACCGTAAGAGAAGTAGAAAGCTTGTTTTGTCTTCTTAGTTGCTTTTGGGGGTACCTTCTTTATAAATTATTATTCGTTATTATTTGTTCGATTAATAAACACATAAGTCATTATTCAACTGTAATTTGTTGTAATTTATTCAACAAAACTTTCTTGGTGAATGCGTCAAATTACTGGTAAAATGACTCCTTAGCTCAGAGGTTCGTGCTGAGTTCACTATCTTAAAATGATTTCGTCTGTTTTCGTCCAAAGAGACGTATTCATCAATGGGTTGAAGTAAATTTGAGAAAAATCTTAAACTTTTTCGATTTTTTAACCTCGGTACAAAATTTCAGCTTAGCCTCAGTTATTTCAACCCACACTGATTGCCTGACAATCAATCTGTGAGCTTTTCGCCTTTTAGCTAATACAAAACGGGGTCCTCTTTCTATCTTTATTTTTCTCTTATCCCTCAGTTCTTTTTGATTTTTCCTTTTCCTTCCTCCGTCCTTCCTTTAATTCTAGTTTTGCTTATCTATTCTCTTTTCTTTTTTCTCCTCTTCTCCCATGATTTTCCCAATCTTTTCTTATTGTCTCATAGCTCTCAATCTCTTGTTCTCTCTCTCCTAACTTTTGAACTTTTTTTATCTCTATCTAAGCGTATTATATTTTAAATGTATTATTCATGTTTCTGTGATCAATTGGTAACGAAGTGTTAAAAAAAAGCGCTTAAAGAAATTAACCAACTTGAAATAAATTGCACACTTTAGAAGGAAGACATTTTTATTATTATGAAAAATGGCTTGATGGATTAGGTAATGTTTTACGTCAACAATTTGTTTTAAAATATGAAAAAAATTAATAAGGAAAATACGTTAAGAGTAGAAAAAATCAATAGTCATTAGATATGTTTATTAGGAGATAAAAAGTAATCCTAATAAATATAAAAGAGACACTTCTACACTGCAAATACTATTCAGAAAAAAGGATAATAATGTTTTTGTTGAATTGCAATTAATTGAAATTCACAATAAAAATACAGACCTTATCCTAACTAGATAGAAAGATTTTAAATTGAATTAACATATCGCTAATACAATAGTGACGTATTTGTAAGGTGTGCCAGGAAATTAAGGATTTGAATGAAGATGGCGTGACAAACATGGCTAAAAACTTCATGGCACCTAATTATTTTAAAAAATTGTACAGATATACAAATGCAGCCTCAAATTCGGATTTTAGTATTATTACCTTGAAAAAATGACGTTTTTTACAAATAAATGAAATAATATTATGACACTTAATAACTTAGTCAATGAATTAGACTTCTTTGTAAAAAAAAAAACGAATTAGTTGATGTACGTTGCAAACCACATTTAAAAAGCTCATAATCGATCTTTATAAATATTTTTCACTGGACCAGCTAGTGGTAAAAACCTTTGTTATTAAACTTATCATTTAAATTTACGATTGATTCGGTGACACAGATAATGCACACGTCACATGTGCACAAACAGAAGAAGCTGCTGTTAGCATTTATAGTTAAACTTTAGATATAACAATAACAACTTCTTTATCAGAACTTCTTTTACTAATAACAAATTTTAACAAATAATACAGTGTATTTTAATACTGCCAAGTACTTATTATAGTCAATAAATTTGCCACGCTTGTAGTCAAACAACGAAGTTTAATTAACAGTAGATTGAAACAAATTACAGGTAACTTTAATGTAAAATTTGGTACTCTCCACAATATTATAATCAAGGACTTATACCAGTAACCTCCAGTTTGAGCTATCTTTATACATCAACAGCTAAAACGAAATAAGGTTAGATCTGTTGTTAGTTGTGGATTAGAGTGTTATAAATTAACTAAAGTAATAATTCAAGTGAAGTGAGGGGTTTTTTTCAATGCACTGAAATTTTCAGTAGTGAAATTCTTAATGACAATGACACTACGTTTATGGAAACAAAATTTTTTACACTAAAATTTGTGAGCAGATCTTATACTTATGGAAAACGTTTATTTCATGAGAATGATTCTTTTTTTTTTTTAAATGTTCAAGCCTTGCAAACATTTAAAGACACAATTATTTCAACAGCCTGTGACGTACTCACTAGATGACATGACAATGAGCAACAAAGTCTTCTTAGATAGAAAAACTTTACAAAACATCTACAGTTAATACTAGAGAGATGCCATATGGAAAAAATCTCATGTCGAATAAATTTTACACTTCTATATATGATATTAACGTAAGAGATAGTTAACAGATAGTTAAGGTAATGGTGCAAATTTAAGTATAATTAACTTAGAAAAAATTATGAAGGAATGGTTACTAAATTTTTGCTACGATTTTTATATAAAATAAAAAGCCAGACCAATAGTGAGAAAAAAAGTTGCTGCTTATAATTCTTAGAGATATTGTCTTCAACTATATGCGCTTTGCTCCCCCCCCCCCCTTCAAGTGCACCCTTTTTTCTCACACCTTCTGGCTGATGGGTCCCTGTTCCCAACCGTCATTGTATACAGGAAACACACGGGGAACATACATCCCATCGTAACCCGCGATAAAGAACTTTGTTCTAAAAGATAAAAGAATATGTTGAGTTAACGTGCAAGTGGTTGGGCAATTTTTTCATCGATATAAAAAACCAATACTTCACAGCATTTTGCAACTTTTGATAACAAAAGTTAACATCCAATGAAACTGCCTCGTACATTTTGTTTTGCATACCTAACAATATTATAAGCAATAAGATCTGAATAGCAATAATATTAATGACCTATGATGAAGCAGATTATTTAAAGACTTAATGTATGTGGAGCGCATTCTTACACTAAACTTAAGTTGAGTTGGATAAATTTATGCAATAAAGCTACCATTCATGGCTCATACAAAAAAATTCTACTCTCTGTCCACCCCTATTGGCAATACCTTAGTAGCTAAGAGGTAAGAAAATTTTTTTCTCTTTTTGGCTGTCAGGGGTATCTAAGTATTGTTCCATATGCAGCGTATATAATAAATTTTATTTAATGCAACCCAATTATGTGATTCTGTAAAGAAATTTTACACAAAAAGTATTTTCTAACGTTATGAAAAAGGTAAAACAGCAAGAAATACATAATTTTTTCAATAATGAGACAGTATACGAAGTGGTAATTTGAGTTTAACTTTATTAAGACACGACTTCGTATACTGTCTCATTATTAATTATACGACTATGGAGCAAGTGTCATGATAATTATTTACCTTTACATTACTTGAATGTCTTGTTTTCAAAATATGAAATCTAATGTTACACAAATTTTATTTTGTGTAAAGAGCATTTATACTGCAAAAATATATAATTGTCTTACGATATTAGAAGATTTTAATTTTCCTTTTAAGAAAACATTTCATTTTCCAGCAGTAAGAAAGAGTTTTGAACATTAATATTTGTGGTATTCAGATTTTTTAAATTGTTATATATGTATGTATACAACACGAAACCCAGCTCAAATTCTCATAAAATATTTTGCATGCCTATAAACCGTATATTTTTATTTCTTCTGCAAGCCGTGACTCACATTAAAAGGTTTTTGCAGTTAACCGTTAAAAATGGAAGTATCAATTCCTGAAATAATTAATATAATATTTATATTTTTAAGCATATCTGTGTATTAAAACCAATTATTGTGGAATCATTTTGAGAACCAGGTCTTTCTGATCAAATGAAAAAAGTAGAACAGTAGCTACACTATTATATTGAAGCGTTACTTATTTCACGTATTTGACAGTAAGTTTGTTTCATCCTAAGTTTTTGCAACTGGTTAAAAAGAGACGATGAGTTATAACTTAGATTTTTAAGGTAAAAGAACCTTTTTCCAACGTCTTTGAATATTTGTTTACAAGGTTTTTAGAGCTAGGAGAGATATGCGTTATCCCATTAGTTTCTTTTTTCTTAACTTGCTACTTATATCGTATTATTTAAAGAGAATCTCTCAAGTTTTTTTTGTTTCATCTTATTTCTAAATTTTATTACTTTTATTTACAAGAATAAATAATGAGGCAAAAGTATAATATTTATATTATGACTATATTCTCATACAGAAGAGCCTATAAATTACTTTACACATATATGTTTTACTCAAGCAATGACTTACCTTTAAATGGTGGTAGCCAGTTAGATGGCTCAGTCAGTGGTTTAATTTTATAGTATAAAGTCCAAAAAGATGCATTGGAAGTTCTGAAGTTTGATCCTATAACTGATATAGCTCGATATTCTGGTATTTCTTGAAATTCTGGTGTTTGATTCAAGGCGTGCCATGACATTGGAAGCTTTTGTTCTAAGCATATAAGGCCATGACTTGGATCATATAAAAAATAAGTTTTGGCTTTCCGGTATCTACTTTCAGCTTCTAATGCGGTTTGACTTATATCCATTATTTCCGAATGAATAAGTCGAAGTGTATTCTCTACTTTTGTCTTGATTTCTAAGTAGTCACAAGCATAAACAATATTATAATGTATTTTTTTAACTTTTTCTAAAGCACATTTAACTAAAGGTAGCTTCTGTAGCTCTTCCAATTCATCTGTTATTTCGTTAATTAAATTTTTTATTTCCTTACCAAATGGAACAAATAGAAAATATCGATCTTTTATAAATTGGAAAATTGAAGTAAAGTATCTTTGTAAATTTTTCATAATGTTGTTAGCTTTGATATCCTTGTAGAACTTATCAATATCTTGTGTAAAATTGGCAAATTGATCATAGTACGGAGAAGTCATCAGTTCAATCTCTCGATCGTACAAAAAATTAAAAAATTCTTGAACAGCCTTCCATCCGACAGTTTCTGCATAATGTGCAAGTTGAATAAAAAATGGTTCTATTTGCATAAGAAATCGGTACCACTGAAATGTTAAAATTTTTATTTAATATGATAATTTCGTTAAAAAATTTCTATAACGTGTCATTTTATTTATACTTTCTAAACATATATAGTAGCTGAGATAGAAAAGCTGATAAGCCGTGTAGCTTTTAGACTTATGAGTTAGCTTTCTTTATACGGCATTTAGGCCCACTATATAACTTTTGACTCTATGGGCTCTCTAAGTCTCTTCATAATATTGAGTATAATATTAGAAAATTGCATACAAGAAAAACTACGCTTTAAGTTAAAGCATGCGTTGCTGCAGCAGATTGACAGTAGCTGACTATGTATTGTAAACTGTACACCATGTAGAAGCCGTTAAAGTAATGATGTTAAGCTTATTACGAGTTAAGCTTTGATACCTTTTTCTTCTAATTACTGCTGTAAGGTAGTATGGATCCCATCAGCTATACTTCGAATCCAGGAGCATAACGTGAATTTATGGGGCTTATCGGTAATCAGCTCGAGTTTTATTATATGACGGGACTTAAACACAAAATAACAAGAGATTATGGAATCCGTGCTGCACTGTTGACTAAATTAAATAAGAGAGTAATTAAAAAAAAAAAAAAAAAAAAAAAATTATTAAAATAAAATGAAACAACAGTTGGCTTTTACAGACAAAAAACATACATGTATATGGACCATATGTGATAAGCCTTATGTAGGTATATGCATTGATTAAGGACAAAGCGGTAGAGGGAAAAAAAAATTTTTAACGGACGATCATTATGTTACATTGAATTTTTTATGTAAGATTTAAGATAAGTCTAACACACTAGTTACAACGAATACAGAGTAAAATTTGTAGGATAAGCTACACATACTAAAATTTAGTGCATCTATCTTTGAAGTCCATTGATGGGCATGTTGTGACCGGACTTGTTTAAAGTATTGTCTGAACCGTTTTATTTTAATGTCTTAGGATTCAGTTCGTGAGCTTTAATTGTTCTTTTTAGTTAATTAAAAATAATTATCTTAATAATATAGATGATTTAATTTATGTTTAATTTTTGATTTTTTTATTAAAACAATTCAAAACAGGTATTCTCTTAAATACAGTCGATGCAGATTACTTCGCAGATTTCGATATTAATTATATTACTGATAAAAAACTTACATGTATCACTGACTGTTATTACTGCTGCTTTGAAGTTCCTTAATGATTCGTGCAGTAGTTTCCAGTGATTACTCAAATTACACGAGTTTATCGTAGGTATGCGGAAAAGCATTTTTATTGTGGGTCAATGGGTCGTTAAAACTGATGTATTTTTTTTGGTGGTCGAACTGAGAAGAAACAGGAACAGAAATCTCGGTAACGTTCGGTAACGAAGATTGAGGAGTCGTAGAAGTAGAGGTCATGGGTACGGCCTTGTAATCATACTTGGCCTGATTGTATACTGGTGGGCCAGTGCGTTCAGTCAGTAAAGCAGCTTCTAAGGCTTCGTGGATATCTTTGGGTTTCAAAAGTGCTATAGTTAATTTCCACGAGTCAAGTAAATCATTAATAATTATTTATAAACGTTTGTAGTGAAATTTTTCAAGTTGTCATTTTTGTGTTGTCTTGAATTTATTATCATTTAATATAGTCAAAAGGGGTGTTAATGTAGATTTTGTAAGAAAAATTATTCTATCATAAAAATTTCAAACTATTTCGATTTGTTTCATTGTAGTATTTAAAAGTTCTGCCATGTACTCACGATACCATTTGGTTGGTGAAAATTCTTGTTTTAGATGTTTTTTAAACTGATCCATTGATGCAAAAGTAGAACCTACTAAACTCTCTCGAGCTTTGCCTTTAAGTCTAGAAACAACTGTGCAAAGGTACATAGGTTCTTGAGCAGCTGTTATTATAGTTTTTCCATCTGCTACATCTTGTGAAAAGTTTTCCAAGGGAGTCTAGTATTTGTCATAAAAAGGTATGTGTTGAGATGCTTGATTTCTGCACATTAATGAATGAGTCGTACTTAATGCTTGTAAGAAATTAAAAAACCGTTATATAAGAGTTTTTTCCACTATTTTCGGGAATTTTTTGTTTTCCTAGTTGTTCATTTATAATTAATGAAACTAATAATAGTAATTTTTTTTTTTTTTTTATAACAAAACTAAGATTTAAAGAACACACAAGGGATGCCAATTTGTTCTGACTGGACTTGTTTAAAGTATGGTCTTAACTGTTTCATTTTAATGTTATTCATGGGTTTCTTAGGATTCAGCTCGTGAGCTTTATTTGCTTTTTTTAGTCAATTAAAAATAATTATTTAGATAATATAGATGATTTAATTAATGTTTAATTCTTAGTTCTTTTATTAAAACAATTTAAAACGGGTATTCTCTTAGATACAGTCCATTCAGATCACTTCGCAGAATTTGTTATTAATTATATTACTGATGAAAAACTTACATCTATCACTGACTGTTGTTACTGCTGCTTCGGAGTTCCCTAATGCTTTGTACAATTATTCCCCGTGATAACTTAAACTATACAAATGAGTTTGTGGCCTATAAAGGGAAGGGGCTTCTGCCTTCTTTGCTATCGCTGGAACCACTTTCAGCGGGCCTTTTTCGTTGTACCTCGCTTCTTAGCATAGTCTGATATTATTGATACTCTCGAACTGTAGTACCCTAGTTGCCTCAGCCAACACGTTATGCCTCACGTGTATAAGGTACTCACGAGTCGCAGGAATTAAAAGTAGACTAAAACCTTAGAGGACAGGTGAAAGACGTAAAAAGAGCCATTTTCCCTTTTGATGGTAAGTTTTTATAGACTCAGAGTGAGTAAAAGAGGCCTTTGGTTGAATTAGGTCATCCAATGAATGATGTTCTTGCAGATTGCGTTGATAGCAAAACAGTAGGCTTGCATGATGATGTTACATGTTACGATTTTATATATTAGGAAATAATAATACAGCAGTAGCAACCGCATTTTCTGACAAGTACGATTAAGTTTTTTGGGTCAGTGATCATTAAAGCTCGCATCAGCAATATAAGAACGCCAAGTACAAGTTCAATTGTGATAGTGAGTTTAAAAATTTCAAAATTTATCCTTTAAGGGATTTTACAATGAATTTTAAATATTATAAGACACTGTTTTAATTACAAATTTTAAAATCGGTGTTATTAGAAGTGGACAATCAATACGCAAGTAAATTATTTATTCATACATGCAATCCGGTTTATTTATTCATACATATAATACGATTTTAATACATACATGCATTCTTACAAAGAGGTTGGCTGTACCATATGTCAGCATATTATTGAACATTCACCTGAAAGCTATTACACACACACAAATAAATGACGTATGAGCTCCTCTGGTCATATGATCTTGCTTTATATTCACAATACGTCTTATCTGAATTTGACGGATGGAGATGCGTTTAGTTGTAATATGATTCGTATCAACTTGGGATGTAACAGGCAGAAAAAAGAAATTATCGTCAGCTGTACCTAATGAATGGGTGATATTAAAAATTTAAAAGTTATCCAGTATTACCGAGTTGACTGTAGTAAAGCATAAGAAAAAATTTTTTTAATTTTTACTTAAAATATATTTTAGATGTAAGCTCCTTATTTTTAGCAAAAAATATCTTACCCAAGTGCAGCAAATTCAAAAACGTCAGAAACTGCTTATATTACCAGCTTCGATTATCGTGATGATAAAAGAGTGATACATACCTACATACCTATCAGGCTTAGTAAGGGACTAATAAGAAATTGACTCCACTACCTTACAGAGTTTATCAAAGCTCCACCCTCTACTCAACATAAGATTCTTAACACTCCTACTTATTGAGCCCTCTTTATCAATAATATCATCTTCAGTAAAGACCTTTTCTGATATTTAAGCAAGAAGATTAGCTTATCTGGTTTAACATTTGTTTTAACATCTTAAATTTAATGTTATAAGAACCTCCTAATATTTTTCTTACATAAAAAGTACTATGGTCACATTAGTACAATGTGTTCCAACAATATTTTAAAAGAAATTTTTTTCTTAGTATTTCAATACACCGCAAAGTTCCAAAGTCAGATTCTGAAAACGACCAAGTTTTGTTTCATATTCTGGCACAGCTTGTTTTTCGTATAATACTCGAAGTACTATACTATCTTGTACCCACATTATAACAAAATAAAACCATGCGAAGTAAATAGTATAAAGTACACCTTAAGAAGATTTTAGAGTTATAAGAGGCTAACGATTCGTTTAAAAAAGGTAAATGTATATAATTTATTGTCACTGTAAAGAAGCTATAATGATGTATTAAGAAATTTTAATCAAATATGTTAAATGTACCTGACTATTTTTTCTTATAGAGAGATGAATTTTTCGGGTATCTTGTAATTTTTGAAGCTCCTAATGGTATTTTTGCTGCATTTTCCAACTATTTTTTTTTCATTTGCACACATTCACGTATTCGTTGAACTTTATTTACTGTTTTTTGAGTGCAGGTGGGTACCATAGGTGTCTGTTAGTTTAGCCAATATTATTGGTCATTCTTCCAGTTTTATAGTTATAAGTCCTAGGATAAGCCAAACGTCGCAAGGGTGATCTTCTTCTACTTCTTGTGTTAGTTTGATAAATGTATATACTTTTACTCTCTTAAGTTTATTGCACTGACCCACTGCTTTTTTTGATATTGGTGTAAACATTTTTTCGTTGATATTGCATGCTATGTATTTCTATGTTGGTATTTAATACGCTACCATGCCCCCTGCATTTAATTCTTCTTTTTTCACTGGTAGTAGTAATATATTAAGGTGATGCAAATCCTTTTTCATTGAAAATGATAGTTTTATATAATGCACAATTTTTCTGCTGAATGCTATTGTTGCTATTACCACGACCTGTCGTATTTCCACTTTTGTCATACTTTCATTTACATGGAGTTTAAGGTCTGTACTAAGTTTCTCTACTAAGAATTTTGCTTGAAATGTAGCATTTAGTACTGCTTCTGGTAGATAAAATACACCTCAGCTTGATAGATTTCTTATATCCACTTCTAGTCCGAATTCCACCATCTCTTTTTGGCCACTTTTTTGATATTTCTTACCATTTCTAAGACTCTTTTATATTTACTCAATAAATCCATAAATACTTTTACCTTGTTTTATATTTCACCTTCAAATTATTTAATGTCTTCAAGCTTCTTTCAGTAGTTTCTAAACGATACAACTCTGATTTGTTATATTAAGTATTTAGCTATATCGTTCATGTTGGTAACGTTAACTTTTATTAATGCTTGTATTTTCTCATTTTTTAAATTTTTTCCCTGGAGTGCTTGGACTGTTTTGTCTTGAATACATTTATTTTAACTAACTACAGCTTCATACACCTTTATATTGACTTCTTGCGTTTAAAACCTTGTAAGTGGCTTGAAGTACTTGCGTAAGACCTTTGTTCTTTTTTTATGTTATCCTGTACTTTTATTTTACTTATCTACTTGCGCTTCAGTATGAATCTTATCTTTTGGCTTACTGATTCCAGGGGACTTACCATATCATTCGTTATGTTTACGCAACTGATTATACTGGACCTGAATTCTCTACTAATACTCCAGGATTTTTCTCAATTCGCTCTACTTCTTCAGGCTGGCTTTTAAGTGGTGCAGCCCAAGCCTTAGAACAGAAATGGGCATATTTTTTGGTAAAAAATGTTTGTAATAAGTCTGAAAATTATCTTTTTTTCTTTATATATA
>NW_019379497.1:799381-848262 GCF_000648655.2 Copidosoma floridanum
ATATATATATATATGTACTTATAACGCCATCTAAAAGTGTTATTTACCGCTCAAATTTTTGATGCTACATGCGAGCCATTTTCTGATTTTGTTCTTTAGCCCTGTCTGACCTGCGTCTTTTCTCGTGTGTGTGATTTTCGTTTTATAGATTCTTAAAAAGTGCATTAAAGAAAAAACGAAGAAAGAAGGAAAAAAAGATATTTGTGATCTACCAATGCACCATTCTCTGATTTGTGTTTAATTGACTTTTTTTCTTATTATTATACACAAATAAAAATGTACATGTGTATGTAGACATATGTGTATACTTACATGTATATAAATAAGGTAGTTTAGTTATTTACTATGTGACTGGATGTGTCTCATAGTTGAATAACCACGTGCGTTTTCCAAGCCACAAGTGTTGCACTTTCCTTACGGCATTTTTTCATTTCTTAACTTAAATTAAAGGTAATCGTCATGCTTAACACGTACATCTCTTTCTAAATTATTATTATTAAAAGAGTTTTTTTCTACCACTTAATAGACAATTTCTTCGTTTGAGATAGCAAGACTTTTGCTTGAAGGTCCCTATAGCACTATGGTTCCCTTTATTTTTCCAAGTTTCACCGTTTAAAGAGCTTCGGATTTCAGTATAGCTCAAAAGAGTCTTTACCTCAGTTCCCCTATTCCTACTTCCCTTTTTCATCCAATATATGTATGGTTTATCCAAGCCCGCTTCAGAGCTTGTATATTGCATTTGTACTTTTGCTTATATACTACGCCGTAGCTGAGCAGGTAAAATTGTTTTTGTTTTTGTTTGTCATACTTTCAAATCTCATCCACTGTATTTTTTATTGCTACCATTTTAAATTTTTTATAAAAGTCAATTAATGCTTACAAAAAATCCTTTGATGATTGATGTTTAATAAGATCTTATAAATCGACAGCTCCAAAAAAAAAATTATATTAGTTTATTGTGGCAGTAAAACAAATACTACTCACCAAGCTCTAACTATCACTAGTAACACCTTCTAATGAAGATTAATAACACTTTCTAAGCTTCGATAAATAATAACAAGAGTTGTAATTTTTCTTTTGTTCCCTACTAATAATATCAATTGATAAACAAACACCTTTAACCCAGCAAGATTAAGTTTATTTGTTATGAATGAAAAACAACAAATTGATAGAAGTAATCATTATAATAATGATAATAATAATAATAATAATAATAATAGTAACAATACTAATAATAATAAAGACAATAGTTATAATAATTCCAAAAAAAAGTACTTTCGTTAAAAAAACTCAATTTGTTTAAATCTTTCCGTTTGTAACAAATAAAAGCGTTAATTTAATAAGCATCTTAGACAAAATAGTCTGGTATGCTCTGATATTTTTATAAAAAGCTAAATAAATTGTTACTAAGCGACCACTGTTGATGAAATAATCTTGTACTTCTAAGACTTCTTAATTTACATTTGTTATAATGTTAATTAGTAAGCAAGTGCAAATAATAAAAATGACCCAGTATGATCTTGTCTTTTCATATCGTTAAGAAAAAGAAGTGTCAATTAATAATTAGGCACCTTAAATGTGATCATCTAATGCACTCTAGTCTTTTTATTTTAAATTACTCCATTGTCAATCAATAACCAAGCGCATTTGACGAAAAAATTGAGTAGGCCCAAGTCTTTTCTATTTGCATTTATTATTACCTTTAATAATGAGCAGGTGCTTATAAATAAATGACTGAATACGCACTAGTCTACTCATTTGTTAAGAATGAGATTTTAACTATTAAGCAAGCACGTTAACAAAATAATCCAGTGCGTTGGAGTTTTTTAGTTTATCACAAATAATAGTGCTAATTAAGTCTTTTTTCAAAGCTATGTTGCATTCACTGGGGCATCAACCAATTTAGGCTTTATTCATAAAGTCTTCAATAAATTAATGAAGAAACTAACAAATTATGAATACACTTGAGGCTCACAGATTTGACCTTTAGTGCAAGCACTGGACGGAATAATTAACCGTAGCGAGGTTCGCTCGTATACGAGACAAACATTCAAAAGCGTCCACATCACGCGTGTACATCAATTTGTAGCACGTCACACATATTAACATTGCTTGTTGAGGTCAATGGATTAAAAGTAATAAATGTGGTCAGTAACGTATACATTAGAAAAATTTTATAATAGTGTGACTCAATGTGTGTAGGTTCTCTGTCTTATTTATATTTTTATCGTCCTGAGTTATATGTATATACAGCATTTCGGAAATTAATTGTTTCTTGTCATTTGGCTATCTATCAAGAATTATAGTATTCTCTCATTTAAAATATGATTGTTTGAAATTTGACGTACTGATATCACAGACTTGATTTTGTTACTATTTTCGTGTTCTCTTCTTTTTACTTTAAGTACTCTTTTTATTTCACCTGTCTATTTCGGAGAGTAGTTGTTTCACAAAATTGTATGTGCCACGTTGGTGTTGTCTATCTTTTTTGTGTTATGTTATCCTGTTTATGCAATATAATATAATTTTTTGGTTATTTCAGGAATAGCAATGATTATGTTATTTTTTTTAATGTTTCATATTTTCGACTATGTAAAAAAAAATGGCAAACTAAGAACATTGTTGTTTTCACATATTTTGGATGCATGATTTAAAAATTTTTTAGTCTTAATTTTCCTGAATCTTTTCTTTATCTATTTATAAATGAAATATAAAAGATATTTGTTTTCCTGCAACATCTATCTTATAATCTTAATGTTATCACTATAAAATGAATAATCGGACAATGTTATGAACCTATCTACTAGATTATGTATAACATTTATCTTCTGGTACTTTGTACGGGCTGACATAAAATTTGAAAGTCTATTATTAGATGCTTGTTTATAGAACTAATTTGTATGTATATTATTATTTACTTTAATCAATGAGACCTCGAAAAAAATTAATACGGAAATAAGTTGATATGTCATAAGTAAATTTTAAATTTTCACCATAATCTTTAACAATTTCAAAAACAATATTGATAATATCATTTTTTATGTGAGTTATTAGGTCATTAACATATGTACATTAAAAGAGCATCTCCATAACGTATATGTTTTACAAACTTTTTCCATGAAAATTCACACATTCATCGAGCACAAAATTCACAAAAAAACGAGAGATTACTGACCCCATGCGTGTATCAAATATTTAATGTTAAGTGCTACTGATAAATGTGAAAACTTATTTTTAAATAAAAACTTCGTTACGTTGATAAAAATCTTTAAAATAAATTTTTTTGCGCTTAAACAATACAGCGTATACGTCTTTTAATTTCTTGAGAACAAGATAGTATGGAGCATTCTTAAATAGTGACAGAACCTGTAACGAGATCGATACACCATCATGAGGAGTTCTTTTGTTTTTCATTCTGTTACTAAAATCTTAACTGTTGATTGCATCATATTTTGATTTTGGGATACAATCAACTTGAGTTTTATTAAAAAGAGCGTGAACTATAATGTACTAAAATTTTAGCAAATTTTTTTAAGAACAACAATTTTATTCGATTTGTATGAGGTCCTTTATAATTATAATATTGTAATCTTACGTTGATCAAACTCACACCTTATTAGTACATTTTCATAGATTTTCTTCTTTCTTCCAGTTTCGTATGGCTAGTTTATTAAAATATTAACTAGGTAAGACATAGAAAAGTACAAGCTAAGATGAAGGAAATGAATCTTCTTACATATGTATTCCATTTCTGGTATTCTAAGAAATTTAAGTATTTTATCTTTAACATAAATTATTAATGATGAAAATTTTTTATCACTTAATTGACATAGTGCGTTAAATGCATACGAAATATCTGCTGAACACTGTCAAAAAATTTAGAAATCAAACTACCACAATATAAATAATTATAAAAAAAATTATGAGTAGTGGA
The DNA here is from genome assembly GCF_000648655.2 of Copidosoma floridanum. The sequence continues at coordinate 803,316 of NW_019379497.1, forward strand.
AAGAATAGGTGATTTAAAAAGTTTTATACTTTTATGAATTAAAAATCCTTAATAAAAATTAATTAACATTTAATAATTCATACAATACGATTTTTCTTCTAATATGTTTATTTTTTAAGTTTGAATTGTACTTTGATGAGATTTTTTTCAAATCCCTAATTGTAATTTAAGTTTTAGTATTTTGTAGTAAGCCCAGCAGTAAGTTTTTTTATTTGAGAGTGCTAGTAACGTGACTTACAAATAGCAGCTGAGTTTTACTGATATAAATAAGCAGACATAAGTAACAGCAATGTTCGTACAGTTGTCAAAACAGACTTAGTAGAACCAAGTCACAATGTATGGGTGGTAACACCAGTGCTCCTTACTCTAAAATTAACTGTTCTAAGCGTTTCTTACTTATCAATAAAACTATTTCTGGAAATAAAATATAATGGAATGTTAGCAAGTTTCATAATTGTCAATATAGTAAGAACCCTTGCAATTTTTTTATCTGCATAAACCTCCTGTTATTTTTGTATTCAATTATCACGCACTCTGTGCACTAATCCTTATCTACCTAAGCCATTTTCTTCGATTAAAAAATGAGTTTGTGAATTATTCCAATAATCTGAGAGTTACATAAAATTATTTACCACTCGCAAATAAATTAAAAATAACAGTGTGTATTGTGTGTATTGGTAAACAGCACTTTTCACATGATTTATTCTCTATGTGCACGTTTTAGCAATACCGTTTTTCTAAATATGATTGTGGAAATACTTAGCCTTTTAAAAAGGGTGAGGGGGTATGAAAACTGTGAGGGGAAATGATGATTGGTGAGAAAGGTGAGGAGGGGGATGTCGAAAGTTAAACTGGATCAATTTTACAGAGTAACAAAATGATTTTTACCTAATTCTGAGAAAGGTTGAGGGGTGAAAGAAAAATATAAAGGTTCGAGTGGTGCAAGGAGGATACTGAAGTAAAATAAAAAGAAATATATTTCATAGAGAAGCAAAAGAAGCTTCACCTTATTTTGAGAGATGGCTTAAGAGAAGTTTGGAGGGGCTAGAAGTGAGTAGAGTAGAAGAGTGTTAGAAAACCCTCCAAAATAACTATTTAACATTGAAAAATCATTTTACACAAGGGCTACTTCGTTATCTTGTGTGCTCCACGCGTCAACTGTTTACTTACAGATAATAATAGAACTATAATATTTTCTGAAATTATTTTGCATTTCTATTTAACTACCAGAGAGATTAGATTTAAAAGACTATAGCATTTGTTTAAAAAAAAATATTTTGGTAAATGGTATTTTAAAATTCTGATCTTACGTGACGAAGACTAGAAAAATATAACAAGCTGCCTTTAGAGAAACATAAAAACTAGGGTTCAGCTTGAACGTTATATTAATTGCACTACATTCACATCAACATTCTCTCTCTTACAATGGTAACGCTTTTCTTATCTCTACAATCTTTTAATGAACAGAAGCAAAACAAAGACTTACATCTGTATTAATCTTATGTTTATCTTTTCTAAAGCGCCAGCTGTTTTAACTCTATGAATTCAAACCTTAAACTAAAAAAGTTTAAGACATTTCAATTTAACTGTTCTACGCAACAATTAGTCAGCTCACGGCCGCTATTAAGAATGCTTTCCTCATATCCAGCATTTACAATCAATTTTTTCTAATAAATTGGTACATAGTTATGAGTAACGTAATAATTTATTTACCCGCTGACCCCCATTCCTACTCGTGACAATTGCCATCCCAGCACTATTTTCCGCCACAACCAAATAGATTGCTTACTCTATACAGATATAAACGAAATATTTACCGTTAAGTTCTTATCCTTTTTAGATAAATTCAGGTATTACTTTAAAAGGCCCCCTTCTTAGAACAAGCAGTATGTCGTGTCTAATATATTTCTAAATATTGCTAGAATCAATTGGTTAATTGAGCACTCCTTCTTTCTTTCACCATGGTCTACGCGATATCAGTAGATAAAATTTGGTTTTTTGTATAACCGCGTCAAAGCTGCCTCTTTGTATAAAGTGTACTGTAATTCTTGCACATTTTTCACAAAAAATAAAATAAATAAACACATCAAATACTTAGTTTCACATCATTTCATATGATAAAGATAAAATTATGTAAAAAGTTTTCTTAAGTGAATTTGTTTCTATTATCCATAGTTTTTTCTGTCTGGGGTTTCAAGGGCCTATTAGCTTTTAAAAGTACAAAAAAAAATTTTTTTGATGGAAACATTCGACGTAGTTAAAATGTAATTAATTTAAAATTATAATGCTCATTCCATATCCGTTTTTATACACATGTATATCTACCTTTCTATGTTATACAGTTAACTAAACAAAGCATTCAAGACAACCTTCAAAGATCTCCGTGGACCCTCGATAGATCCACACTTAACTCCCATTGATCCCCCACAAAATAAAGGAAAAATTCTGTCATTTTTGGCTTATTATGTCACATTGCGATTTTTGTCCAAACCAACCACCGCCCCCCACAGACCCTACACAGATCCAACACAGAATTTTCACTGACCTTCACGCATTATTGCTTGACCCTCCATCGCCCCCACTGCCATCACCGCTTTCTGGCAATCTGACCGAAACCCTACCGGTCTTTATGAACCATAATATGTAAACAGACATGTGTGGGAAGTATATGTATATATACACTTCATTCACATACGTGTAGTTTTTTTAATTTTTAATCTACAAATATATACATATATGTACACTTACTCATATTGTATAGTTGTTTACGTGAGGCATTCATATATAAACCTCCTAAAATATAACACAGCCACATTATAAGATACATAAAGTAGATTGATTATTTGAAAAAAACTACAATCTAATTAAAGAGAGTATCAAAATTCTTACAACGATTACATAAAAAAAAAACAAAAAATATCCAAAAAGTGCAAAAATCAACATTACATTACACACCTTGACAAAACTACCAAGTTATAAAATAATTTTTTTTACTAAAATTTGATCACCGAACCATACCTATAATTAACCATTAACACCACGATGTGTTGCTATTATAGTTTTAAACTCATAGTGTGAGCAAACTAGATGAAAACTACCCCTGTGTGGTGAAAATCCGGAACTGGCCCAAAAAAATATTTTTGTATAGATCTCGAGCCCGATAACAAACGTAATCACTGTTGGACAAAAAAAAAATGTCAGCAAACGGCCCAAAAGATGGTAAAAATGGCTAAAACAAGTTTTTTGCTTCTACCGTAGAAGCTGTAATATGGACAAAAAAACGTTTCACACGAAAAATGCGCTATTTCAAGACGAACAAAATGAGCCATGGTGGATCTAAATTGTGCGTGCCATTTTTCTACAAACTAGCAAAAAGTGCCAATTTCGCCCTGTTTTTTGGCAGCTTTTAACTAGCGATTTCATTAATATTTTTACATAAAATTTTAACTGAACATAGGTTTTGTGATTCTAAACAACCCTACACAATTTTAAGACAATCGAATGCAAACTTTTTGCAAACCATCAAATAAACTTAAGAAGGTCTTTGCGGTAAATGGCTCTATAGTAGTTGTCAGACTACATAGAGCCATTTTTCAAAATGTTCTCTCTTAATGAGATCTTAATCGAACATTGGTAAAATTTTTGTATCCCTAGCTATTTTTTAAATATTCTAAAAATGTATCAAAAATCAAAAAAAATTGTTCTCTAGTAACGTACCAACGGCGGTGCTAGATTGGCACGGCGCTGCGAGAAAGTGGGCGGGGCCTAAATCAACGGCGCGCTCAATCCAGCGCCACCACGAGCCACCACTGGTATTTTACAAAAAAACAGTATTTTCCGAAACATTTTGAGGATACTTACAAGATAGTTAGGGATACGAAAATTTTATCGATGTTAGATTAAGATCTCATTAAGACAGAACATTTTGAAAAATGGCTCTATGTGGTCTGACAACTTTTTTTGAGCCGTTTATCGCATGGACCTTTTTTTAGTTTATTTGACGGTTTGCAAAAAGTTTGCATCTGATGGTCTTACAATTGTATAGGGTTGTTAAGAATCACAAAACATATATTTAGTTAAAATTTGATGCAAAAATATTAATTAAAACACTAATTACAAGCTGCTGAAAAACAGGGAAAAATTGCTATTTTTTGTCAATTTGTGGAAAAACGGCACGACCAATTAAGATCCACCGTGGCTAATTTTGTTCATCTTGAAATTGCGCATTTTTTTATGTGAAACTTTTTTTTTTTAGAACTACAGCTTCTACGGTAAAAGCAAAAAACTTGTTTTAGCCATTTTTACCATTTTTTTTGGGCTGTTCGCTAACATTTTTTTTGTCTAAAAGTGATTACATTTGTTACCAGGCTCGAGATCTATACAAAAATATTTTGTTAAGCTAGATCTGGATTGAACAGTCGAAAATCTAGTTTGCTCACACTATCAGGACTTTCAGAAAATTTGGATTTACTCGTATGTCTGTACCCTCAAAAAATACAAGATAACTATACTAAGAGAATATTTTTAAGTAAGCTTGTTTATTTTATTGATCAGATGGTAAGTATATTTTATTTTTTTTCTAGAGTATTTTTAACATGGTACTAGCTACATTAAAAATAACTTTACAAAAAGTAGGGTACTTACTATGTTTTAATATTATGGATACATACTGTCTTACATATTAAATCACCAGAACCTAAGTCTATTATGATATGGGGAGAGATTGACTCAAAAATTACTTAAAAATTTTTATAATGTAATATTAGACACATCGATACTGTACATCCTTACTATACAGCATACAAAATAAGAAAAACATCATTTGTTTCTTGAAATTTGTTCAGTGAATCTGATATTCCTAACGAATTATTTCTCTTTTGGTTTTTCAACTACCTTTTACGTAGATGAAAAACACGAGCTATGATTTTTAATATATCATTTTTCAATAGCAAGTTTGTTTACCATGACCTAGCACGTGATTGTGCAATCTCCTCACCTTTACGATGGGAATACTTGAAAGGGGCTGACATAATCTATGCAAGTGGAACAGAAGGCTAAGATAAGGGTAGGTGTAAATTAAAACGCAGAAAACAATGTCATTAGCTGAGTGGTCCTTTGTGCTTTGTAGTCTTTTGTAGGTTATGAATTATCGAGTAAAAGCCTTGATTTGTCTGGTGCTGCTAACGATTCAGGCCCATTTGTCTAAGTAGGTACTCGTAATTTGATAATTGCCCTGTTGCATCTGAGTGTAAGCCAGAGGAATCCGTCAGCAATGATGAATGCAGCAAGATTAGTTAGTGGATTTCTTCGTATAATATCTGGTAGGCCATATGGAGTTTGCTAAGAGGTGGTTGAGAAGGTCTCTCAGAGCTGAGCACTGAACGACTAGGGCCGCAAACATGGCATATTTGGTGGATTGTTAGCAATAGCTGACAAGAGTATTGAAAAGCTGTCTAAGCCTAGGTCTCAGCTAACTCCAAGTTTGCTAAGAGGTTGTCTGCACTAAACTGGTGCAAAGTAGTATGTACACGCTCGTCTTCAACAAACTTGTCAAGTAGCTTGGGGGTATGAACCACCCATTTCTAGAGTGAAATGTACCAGAGCTTAAAAGTCTGATTGTGTGGTTATCGAACTGTCGCAATATCGTAAGGGCCAAAAACAGACCAGATGTCGGACAAAGGTACTCCGAGTACCAGCTTGCAAGAAAAACGATGCGAGCTGCTATTAAGAACAGCAAGAAGCAGTGCTGGCAGACTCTGTGCCGGGAAGTAAATAACGACCCCTGGAACAGAGCATACCAGATAGTGATGGAAAAACTGGGAAGACTTGCACCAACTGCAAACAAAGAAGTGGATACCATAAGACATATCGTGGATAAGCTATTCCCGACGCATCCAAAACTTGAGAATCAAGCAGACTTGGAGCTCATAGAAGATGTACCTTTATTTACCCAGAAGGAACTGGAGCTAGCAGCTGGATCGCTCAGAAACGGGAATGCTCCTGGACCAGATGGTATACTGGCAGAAGTCATTAAGACAGCGGTGGCAAAATATTCACAGCTGCTCTTAAACCTATACAATGCATGTTTGCGGAAGGACTTGTACTCAACCCCCTGAAAAAACACACGGTTGGTACTGATTGATAAAAACAAGGGGGAGCCTAACTCTCCGTCATCTTTTAGGCCATTATACATGCTGAATACGCCTGAGAAGTTATACAAAAAGCTGCTTAAGGCCCGTCGTCTACAGGCCATACAAAACGTTGGAAAGTTATCCAATAAGCAGTACGCATTTAGAAAAGGAAGGTCTACCATAGGACAGTACAAAAAGTAGTAAAAGCAGTTCTGAACACTCGAGACCTCGTGTTCTTCTCGTGATCTTGGATGTAAAGAACGCTCTCAACCCAGTAAGATGGTAGGACATGCTTCACGCTCTGAAAGACACATTCAAGAAACCAGACTATCTTTTGAAAGTACTGAGAGATTATCTGAAGGATCGCTTTTTGACCTATACGACAACAGAAGATGAAACAAAGAAGAAAATAGCTGCAGGGGCATTCCAGCAATCCATACTTGGACCCAATTTCTTGAACGTGTCATACGACGGACTACTCTGTCAGGAAGTGCCAGAAAGGACAATCTTTCTGAGATGCGCTGACGATTCTGCTGTAGTGATCGTTGAACGCACGATGGAATTTGTCCAGATACGTCTTAACCAGGTTATGTTGAGAGTAGCTCCATGGATGGAGAGTCACGGACTCTAAGTTGCAGGAAGGAAGACGGAGATGGTACTGTTGACGAAAGAAGATACCATCATCCCCCTCGAGGTACAAGAAGAAGGATGACGAAGGATGCCGTAAAATACCTAGGGGTGACGCTGGATAGAAAGCTCACGTTTTGGAGCCACCTTATTCAAACAGCAGATAACGTGGTGGCAAGAGTAGTGGCATTAAGCCGAATCATGCCGAGCGTTAAAGGTCTAAAGCCTGCAAAAGACAGGCTCCTGATGTTTACGGCCTCGTCTATTATTTGGTATGGGTTTGAAATACGGGGAGATGAAATGTCTGTCAAAAAAGAGAGTGAAAATCGGCCAAGTTCGAAGAATAGGAGCCTTGAGGATAGCCTGCGCCTATTGCACAGTCTCATAGTCTGTGATGATTGTGATAGCGGGCGTCATCCTCATCGACCACCTTGCGAGGAATAGAAGATTAAAGCACCTTATGGAGCAGGACCTAGGGAGAATTGAGGCCAACAAAAATGCCCGGTAAATTATCTAGGAACGCTGGCAACATAGATGGCAAAAAAAACTAGAGGTAGATGGACAGCACGCTTAACAAAAAATGTCAAGGAATAGACTGAGCAAAAACACAGGAAAGTAGAGTGCTACCCTACCCAATTCCTCTCAAATCACAGGTATTTCCGCTCGTACCTCAACAAGATGTAGAAAACACAGATGGCTGCTTGCAAGTACTGTAGCTACGATAAAGATGACGCAGAATATTTGTTCTTTGACTGCATCAAGTGACAAGCTGAATGAAACGTGCTGCAGGAATGGATCGGAACTTTCAGTCATGACAACATCATAAATAAAATGCTACTCAACGAAGATAGGTGGACTGCAGTAGCCTAATACATACATACAGTTCTCCGGGCCAAAAAAAAGGATGGTCTTCTAGACGACTGAGTGGATGGGGTTTGAGTGTGGATCTAGTGAAATCGGAGGGGCTTGGGGTTGCGTTTTCACTGTGGTGCCCGGGGGGTTGTGGGGGGGATGGTGGCGGGGCCTCAGCGGTGGGGCCGCTGAGGCGTGGCCCCGGGGTGGTTGGTTTACGGAATGGGGCCTGCGTGGGTGCTTAAGTGCGTGCAGACTTCCTTAAACCGCTTCGCTTTATCTTTTTCCTACCGATGAGCGGCTGCGGCATGGTGGCCCATGCTTTAGGGTGTTCCGATTCCACTACCTTTTTTTTTTTTTTTCCTTCTAGCCAGGCTCCTAGGGTGTAATCGTGGGACGGTCAATGTGCGATGTAGGGGCGTGTGTGGGCAGTGGAATGCGGGCAGGCTATTGAGAACTGCTCCGCTACATCGCTGTCCTACCAATGAGCGGCTCTATCTCGGTGGCCCAGGTATTTGCCCCTCAGGCTCTGCGGTGGGTGCGCTCCTTGCACCTTTGTTGGTGATTGCCGAGTTTGGGCTTGCGCTAAGGAGCATTTACTGATTATTTTGCTCTATTCCTCTAAGTAAACAGAGAAGAGCAGCTCGAATGCATGACGGAAACTAGAAAATATCCTAGAGGACGCAAAAGTTACAAGACAAGTTAGTAACGATACACTTAAGAAAGCCCGAACCAGGGGCTAAGTCTACGTGGCCCTGGCTTAAAGTGTAAATGCGAGAGCAGATTTCGAGCCGGGTGTCCCAGGAGAAAAGTCTTGCCAGTTTTGTGGGTATCATCATAACGAGTCCCACACAGGGAGGTGTTCGTGCACCCTTTTATCGGTCATGAAGGCATTCTCGACGACCTCGGCAAAAAAGATAATAATAAATAATAATCATACTAACAATAATAAGAATTGTAACAATATTAATCAAAAAAATCGTAATTATAATAATAATAAGAGTTATCTTATACATAAAAACAACAATGAAAATAATAATGACGACAACGTTGGGAATAAAAATATATTGATTACAACTTTAATGACAATCATGATAATAATAATGACAATATTTATAAGGATAATAAAAATAAGATTAAGACTAAAAATGATGTCCCCATGATAATAATAATGATGTTGATGATGATAATGATGATAATTATGATAATAATGATGATAATGATGATGATGACAATGATGATGATAATAATTATAATAATAGTAATGAAGATAATTAAAAGAATAAAGATAATAATGTTGTTTATAACGATTATGATGATAATGATATTATTGACAATAATGATTTTAATTAAAATAAGCAAAATGCTAAAGTTTATGAAAATGATAGTTATTTTGATGTCAGTAACAATAGTGGTAAAACCATGTTGACAAAAACCATTTTCCTGATGACAGTCTTACTATAGTTATGATAAGGCATCTAATAATAATGAAAAAAGAGTTAATTATAAGTTTGATACTCATCATAATAACGATTACGATATTTATAGTAATAATGTTAATGATTATCATGATGATGATAATAATAATTATAATACTTATAATAATTAGAATGTTGCTAAAGATTACAATATTAGTGATAATAATGAAAACAATAAACATCATAATAGTAATAATTATAATGATAAAGATTATAATCGTACTGTTGATGATGGTTATCATGACAATAATAATTATGATAGTGGTTATGGTGGTGATAATAACAATGATAGAAATAATTACGACAATGATAAAAATGATTTGATAATGATTAGAATAATGATAATGATAAAAGTAATGATTATATTAAAAATGATAGCGATACTTATGACGATAATAATAATAATAATAATAATAATAATGATGATACTGCTGATCACTATAGTAATTATATTGAGAACGACAATAAAGACAACTGTGATAATAATTATAATAATAATAAAAATGATAATAATGTTGATGATGATAGCGATAAAAATGACGATAAGAGTAACAATGATAATGATATTGATTATGATAATGACAATAATAATAAGAATGATGATAATGATAAGATGATATTAAGTATGTAAATAAGAATGATTATGATATAGATAGTAGAAAGTATGATGCGGATAATTTTAATAATGACGATCAAAATAACAATGATAATTATGACAATAATAGTGATAATCACACTATTTAAAATGATGACATTAATGTTAGTGCTAAATGATGAATTGTTTCTATTTAACTTTATTATTTACTCAAAGCTGAATGTTCGTGGACTTGAGTCTTATGCTCTCTGACTTGCCATGGGTCCAGCAGTATGTCTAATTATTCGGTGGTTTACTTTACTAAGTGTAATGTAACCTTTAATTCATTCATATGTATGTGTGTGTATTAGAACAATAAAATATTGAGAACCTATTTCTATTTTTCTTGCTTGTATTATACTTCATTGGTGTCAATCCATCGTCCGGAGTTATTCTCTCTATTCATTTATAGCCACTGCAAGTGAATCACTTCGATAATTTAAATTGCTTTCTGTTTATTTGGTTTGTTGTTAAGTATTTTATTTTTATTGAGTTCGTATACAAACTGATCATACAAAGTAATGAGGAAAAAAAAACAGTCAGTCCCATTTTAACAAAAATGTTAAGCAAGCTATCTGTTTAGTGAATTACTGCACTCGATGAGCGGCAGCAGGCTACTAACTAAAACGCCGCCCACAAAGTGCACCTTATACGAAGTTTTAGTTCAAATATCTATGTCTTACTTGCTATCAAGCCATTACTTTCTGATGTCATGTGTTTAGGCTTAGCGGCTCTCTGTAGTTGTCAGTTGGCACTTCTGAGAGCCTCGAACTACGCAATCAGCTTTGCAAGGCGACAACTGTCGTTAAGGATGACTTTTTATAGAGTCTTAAAATTTTATTATGTTAATCAAAACATCATTAAATGATATAAGAATAAAAAATTTATTAATTTACGCTAGTCGTCACTTAACAAATGATAATAATAACAAAGATGGTACTAATGACAATTATGATAACAACAAGANTCTTCAGTTTTTAAATAACCAAAATACGTACTTAGTAAATATTTGTGTATGCATCAACAATTTTTTTTTTTTCTTATCATGCGCAATAAAAACATAAAAATATTGCACAAGAAAAACTAGAATTAATCAAAGGATATTTTTTTGCAATCAAATTTGAATTATTTGTACGAAAAAAGTTCGCATCCCCTTTCAAAAATTCTGATTTTATCGTTATTATTCTAAGTAGTGACAATAATAATAATAGTTATAATAATAACTATGATAATAAAGATAATAATAAAGATAATACTGACGTACATGATAATAATGATAATGATAACAATAAAAATCCTTATAGTGATAAAGAGAACAGTAGTAATAATGACGATAATACTAATAATAATAGTATCAGTAATGATAATAATAACAATAACACTAAAGTCTGTTAATAGAATATTAATGTTAATATAAATCATGATGCTTATGCTTACAATAACAATGATAGTAACGACGATGATAATAAACGAAAATGATAATGATAAGAATGTTAAAAGTAATGGTGATATAAATTATAATGATAAGAATGATAGTAAAAAGGATGATAATGATTATGATGATGATGTTGATGATTGTAATAACAACTAAAATGATGATGATAATAATAACGATGATGATGATGATGATTATTATTATTATTTTGATGTTGGTGGTTGTTATAGTTATGATAATGATGTTGATGGTGGTAATGTAGATAATAATCAAGGAAATGATGATGAAGACAATGACAATAATATTGATAGTGATAGTAGTGAAGATATAATGATAATATTAATGGTAATTGGAATGATACAAAATGTCAATGATAATGAATTAAAAGTGTTGATCATGATCATGATGCTGCTGATAATAATAATATCGATGATAATATTGGTAATATAGATAATACCAATAATGATGGTAAGAATAATTATTATAATAATAATGTTGATGATAATTATGAAAATGATGACAAAGATTATAATGATTATGAGGATGATGACGTTGATTATTATAATAATGTTGATGATGATGATGTAATAATAATGGTGATAATGTTAATGATTTTACTCTGATGATAATGCATTAAGGGTAGGCTATATTGATTATCAACACCATGTTCCCTTTGCTTTAATTCATTTGAAAAAGTGATTTTTCAAAGGGGTTGTATAGAAGATAGGTCTTTAAGGTTTTGTGGAAGTATAAGTTATTTTTGTTATACTTCTATACTATAAATCTTTACGTTTAGATTAAATGTTAATTTCTAATAGGGAAAAAGAATTTTTATATTAAGCTAACAGGGGTTTGAGAGGTTTTTGGAACAGAAAAAATGTTGTCGATGTTATTTCTTATAATATAATGATACTAGTAAGATTAATACTTTTAATTGTAATAATCGGTTTTATATGTGTCACTACATTATTAATAGTTATTATAGTAATTTACCGATATATCTAATAGTAATGATGTTGCTTATAATTGTTGTCGTACATATAATAATTAGAACGAATGCGATAATTATAACATCGATATTCACAACGCTAAGAATAAAAATCAATACAAATAGTGATAATGATAGACATTAAAATTGTGACATAGATTACTATGATGTGGATGTGAACGATGACATTGATTTTATGAATTTTATTAAAATATTTGTAGTAATAACGATAATTATAATAATGGTTATCAAAATTATATTTGTTAGTATAATGATAATACGTATGACACTTATAATAATGATAATACTAAGATTTATGAGAACAGTTTTATAGCTTCTATTGACTGTTGCCAAATACTGATTAAAATTATGTTAATATTATGTAGTAAGTCTTAATAGCAACGTTTATGATGATAATAACCACAATAATAGTAGCAATTTCTATGGTTAAAAATTTGATATTGTTAATGAAAATACCGTTGCCATACCGACATTATCTGATGACAACGACTATGATATAGATGATGATAATCATAGTCAGAATAATCATTATGCAGTTGGTTATGAGTTCTATAAACGTGATGATTATGGTTTTATCAGTAATTAAAAATAATAACAAAATCAAAGACAGTATTCATGAGAGTTATTTCAACTTTTTTTATAACGATAATAATAATATTGATGATAATGGTTATGATAATAATTATGATGCTAATAAACACAATAATTAAAATAATAACGATTTTTATAATAAAGGTAATAGTTATAGTATACTAATCGTGATAATGATAATAATCATAATAAGACCATTTAGGATTGCTATGATAACAAGTGAATTTAAATAATTTTTAGAATATTTACCAAAATACAAATCATTATTATTATATCAATAATAATTAAAAAAAGAATGAGAACAGTACTGATAATAATAAAGTCATATAATATCGATTACATCCAATCTTATATACCTTTTTTTTCTAACTTGAACATAGAATGAGTACGGATAAGTTCAGTCATGGTTTTGTATTTGCTATAATAATTGATTTCGAAAAAGTAAGATTGATGTTAGTTTTTTTTTTTCATTTACTTTTCGTTTATATTTAGTGACGCAAGTGGCACAAGAATAGATGTCCATGGGCTTCTGCTCATTCTCTTTAATGTTTTGCACTCAAAAACCATGTTCTAAGATTAATTGCTTATTTTTAAACTGGTACTTATTGGTTTTAATTTTTTTACCACATAAATTGTACAGTGGCTTGTGTTTAATTTTTCATGTTAATATCAGTGTTCAAATTTTCAAGTGAAATGTCCTCTTTTTAGAATAATAGAGCTATGACTTAAACATCTAATTATTCATTGCGAAAAAAATGTTCGTAAGTAACTATTTAAAATTCATACAAGACAAATAATCTATAAGCTTTGCTGACTGTTAATCAATATGTGTTAAAGTGTTAACTTAGTCGTTTAAAGTGTTACTTTTAAAACTATGGTGCAAGTTTTCATAATAAAGTAGAATTCTTACACATACTGTATAATAAAGATCTTACTGCGGACAGTGTACTTAACTTTTACTGATGTTGAGTCCTGATAAGAGGGCGTTTTTTACAAAAAAAGATTTTTTGATCAAGATTCCGGGTCACAGCCCCTTATGAGTAGGAAACATTTAGATTGATCTTGAATTATGAGAAGTTTTTTTTATGCAAGTACTTTTATGGCAGGGATGTATCCTTGGTTGGTAAAAATAAGAAATAACTTCAACAACCAGCAAATGTTGAATAATACGCTTGTCATATTCTTATTGTTCTTTCTGTTTCTTCAATTAAAAAAAAAAGAAGTAATAATGATATTTAAAAAAAGTCTTACAATTTCTGCTTGAAATTTTTCATTTCAATGAGAAATTCAGACGAGTTTTGTAACGTAAAAGATTTCATAGCATTACACTTTATAGATGAAAAATACTACGTCTCTCCAAGAGTTCAAACCAAGCTAAGATTAGTTATATTTTCTTATTGTTTCTCCATGTGACGCAAATTATTTTGTTTCAATAAAATTATTCTCCTGGCTAGCCAGAAGTCTTGAAAACGTGGGGCATCTTGTTCACATTAACTTATTTTTTACGTTGATTCCTAGTAAATAACTAACTAGTTCTTATTAGTAAGAGAAAAAAACCAATTTTTTATTAAAAGTTTTTTTTGCGATATAACAGTTCTTTTATTGGTTTTTTAATTATGATATACATGTCACTTTGAATAACATTCAATAACATTAGTTTTTAAAAGTCACTTAACTTCTGGAGTCTTACTTGCTGCATAAAATATTAATTAAACTTTTAACTTCTACTAAGTTTTATCTCTTCTTTAAAAGATAAGCATCAACCATCTAATAGCCCTCTATTAGAGGGCTGCTACTATCTAACGATTGAATTTATGTACTATGCATGTTTTTTGAACACAGATGTGGGTTATAAATGTGAGACCTCATTTAAATATTATAAATTTAATTATTTTTATGCTTACTAAAAATTTTTACATTTTCATGCACAAATTATATACTTGATTTCTATAAATGTAGCATAAGCACAACTAATAATAAATTTAAAATCTCTTTATACAATTCAAATAACATGCATACATGCTAACAACATGGAATTATATTATTTCAAAAATTCCAGCTCATCTGATTCGTATAAGGATGCATAAATACGTTAGTTAATCAAATTATGTGAGCTGTTAAAAAAAAATAGTTTTGAAAGTAATTTTTCTGAACCTTACCTGTAGTAATAGTGATTGATATATTTTACTGTACATCCATTCAATATTTTTTATTAAAGATACATGTAACTCCTTTATTAGCATATCATATTTTATGATCAATCTTTCAACAATACTAGAAATTCGATTTATCAAGTCACCTTTTAGAATTTCCGTTATCAATTCTGATAAATTTTTATGTACATTTTTTATTATTTCTACTATCCAAAGTAAAGAGTTTCGAACTGCATCTCCAGACTCACCCATCACTTCCCAAATTTCTTTTACAATGTTAGGGAACGATTTGAAATGATCACGTAGAGACAATTCATCTATTATTTGCATTCCAATGGTAACAATATCATTGATGTAAAAATCATTAGCATTAAATGAACTATTTAAGTATTCCTTAAGTGTATTTAAGTCCTTCTCAATTTCCTTTAAGTCACTGCAAACATTTGACATATTTTAGTTAAGACTAAAGATTATACAAAAATAGTAGTATGAGTTGTAATAGTAATAGTTGTTATAGTAGTAGTAGTAGTAGTAGTAGTAGTAGTAGTAGTAGTAGTAGTAGTAGTAGTAGTAGTAGTAGTAGTAGTAGTAGTAGTAGTAGTAGTAGTAGTAGTAAAAGTAGTAGTAGTAGTAGTAGTAGTTGTTGTTGGAGTAGTAGATAGTAGTAGTAGTAGTAGTAGTAGTAGTAGTAGTAGTAGTAGTAGTAGTAGTAGTAGTAGTAGTAGTAGTAGTAGTAGTAGTAGTTGTAGTAGTAAAAGTAGTAGTAGTAGTAGTAGTAGTTGTTGTTGGAGTAGTAGAAGTAGTAGTAGTACTAGTAGTAGTAGTAGTAGTTTTTGTAGTAGTAGAATAGTATTAGTAGTAGTGTAGCAGTAGTAGTAAAAGCAGTAGTAGCAGTTACAGTAGTCGTAGTAGCAGTAGTATCAGTAGAAGTAGTCGTGGTCGTAGTAGTAATAAAATAAAAATATTTTCATAAAGTTTGAAAGGCACAGAAAAAAATTGAGCTTAGACACTGGATGTATTTAGAAATATCTTATATAAAATTCATGTTATGTTTCTTAAATTTGTACAATCTTTATTAATTCTTATTTTTAAAAACTCAGCTTAACTATTATACTATAAAATAAAAGATACATGAATAAAGAGTACATAAACTTTTATCTTTAAATGTACGTCTAAAATGCGTTAGCTTTTTATTTTTACTAATCCATTACAACAAAGCTTGACTTGTTTTTCAGCTAGAAATTCTGCTTTCAATACTTCTGTCCTACCAAATGGTGTTTTTTGTGTTAACACATGTGTAAAATGAACTTCTATCTTGTTTATTGAATGTCACTGCTTCCTAACATTGTAATGTTTTCAAAGGTTCATTGAATAATATTAATTTTTATATTCGTAACGATACGAATATTTGATATTATTAAGGATCTCTTTAAGCCATGGACTTTAGCTCTTGTATCCATAATAAAGGTGTCTTTATTTTATTTAGTTATAAAAATTTTAGTCTTATTGTTATGCATTGCTAATATTTTTTGTGACGTCTACTCAAGTGGTTAAACAAATTGATGTGCTGTGTGTAGTACTATTTTTCTGTCTAAATTAGACTTAGTAGCGGAAATTTTTGTGTTATTAGGATTATAATAGTAAGATGTATTATTGTGTATATTCAGGTTGACACCATCACATTTTACTTTTGTGTGTGCTTAAAATTCAAAAAATATTATGTCTTGTTAATGGCATGATTTTCCAAAATTCAATTTATTACGTCTGCACTTGTAAGTAAAGAGTGAAACTTGTATATCCATTCTACAAACATATAAATTTAGGTTTGATTTTTCGGAAACCAGCCATCAACTCAATAGCCTTATTTGCTCTTACTTATTGTATGTTCATCTTTCAAATCGTTGATTTGGCGTTGCTATTTCTTATCAAGTAATATGTATGAAGTGACTCTGGCCTGTCATACTTGAACTGATGTTAAGTTTAACTGTATAAATTTTTGCTTAAGCAATGCAGTAGTTGCGTAATACAATTTGTCTTCTTATCTCATGTCCATGTAAAGACTTTTCACATACGTCAGTCTATTTATTTTTGTTTTAAAGGAAGTTGACCAATTACAGTTAAAAGTTTGTTTTTGTCAATTATAATTCTTAATTTCTAAACATGTGAATTGAGAAAAGAAATTTGAGTGATAAGTAAGTTATGAAGTAGTATAAGTTATTCTAGTACCTTTCAATGAATTTATTAGTAAGATGGTCAAGCCAAAAAAAATTGACTTATGATTACATATTTACAACGTTACGTCTAGCAATACAATTCACAACATGCCAAAATAACCTCAGATATGCAAGAGCTCGCGAGTATTAAGATTCATTTGTCACTAGTCGAACAATAAACTGCATTAGATGATAAGACTTTGCGGTGCTTGTATAGTTTGTGCGACAAATGTAGACGACAAACGAGGGCATTACCCACAATTGGGACATTTAAACCGTCGTAATAATGGAAGGTATGACTTGTGGTAGTGTGGTACGTTATCTCTTTCGTTAATGTTCTTACTGTCTTACTTTGTATCGGACATTTCAGAAAAAGTTTGTTTGTTTAGTTAGTTTCTTTATCGAAAATTCTCACATTATCCAAATCAATCTCATAGTTGTATGTAATTTGATATGCATCAGGGACAGAATCAGGTTTCTTGTTTTGCCTGTGCTTATTTGTGTGAATTTGAGTTGCTTGCTTTGTTTCACCGATGTAAGACACCAGACAATTTAACAGTAAAGTTTTAAAATTATGTTGGTCTCTTTCAGATTGTCCATTTTATCTTTTTCCAAACAAATGACGCCGTTAAGCTTATCATATATAAGATGTTATGTGTAAATGCAATGACATTTTTAAATCAAAAATCTGTTATTGAAATTGCTGGTACATGGTGTACGAGTTTTGCATATAGTATAAACATTCAGGGTCTTAATATGGTTGATAAATTTGTCTCTTTTTCATCTCACTTTAACATTTTCAATGATAGTTGATAAACTACAAATAATAGTTGTTACTGAAAAACTTTTTTTAACCTCTGCAACATTATAACTGTGATATCTCTTACTGATTTTAGATCATCTAATTAGTTATAAAAAAAATATTGTATTTAATTTGACTGATCAAACCATTTTACTTGCCAATAAGAGATATCTGGATGTAAATTTTGTAAAGGTAAAAACCTTTCGATAAGTAACAATTTTTTTTTTTTCATAATTCATGAACGAAAACTCACTAACTATGAAAAGATTATCCTAAGTATTAATTCTGATATAAAATCACTATACCATATACTGCTAGAAATTTTATTAAAACACCTACCGTATTAAGACCTTATAACATTCACACATACCCTCTTCTGAATAATCAGCTCAATAGCGTCATTCATTGAAAGGAAACTAAAACGGACAATCTCAACAAGATCAACGT
This sequence comes from Copidosoma floridanum, assembly GCF_000648655.2. Next base: position 821,688 of record NW_019379497.1, read on the forward strand.
TGTACATAAATTTTACTATAAAAACTGTTTGAGATCTCATGACAGTAAAATAAATAGAGCAACTAAAATACCCACAAACAAACACAGAAAGAACAAAAAACCTGACTCTGTCGATTATACATACCAAATTACGTACAACCATGAGTTTGATTGAGATCATATCTTCGCTTAGTAGAGTAATGCTTTTGTCTGTCTACCTTGGTTGCACAAACTATATAAGCACTGTGAAGCCTCATGATACAACGTAGTCTACCATTTGACCAGTGACATATAAGTCGTAGTACTGATAAACTCTTGTATACCTATAAGGTAATTTTAGCGTATGGTGAATTGTATTGTTAAACGTATCGTTGTGCATATTAAGCTGTATTGGATTGTCTTTTAGCCTGATGGGCTGACTAAAATAGTCAGCAAGACGTTGCTATATTAAACTGAGAATTACAAATACTGTAGGTGTTGTTATCTTTTAATTTTTGCATCTAACTGATCACTAATTAACTTCCGTCTTGAATAACTTATGTCTTTTCTAATAATTTAATGAATTAAGTGAAGTCAGAAATAATCAAGTTCTACAGATAATATAAGTTATACATTTTTAAGTTATTATAGACAACATATCCACAAGTTTAAATTTATCATGTCTCAATATATTTCTAAGATAGATGGTTAGTCACTACTTGCACCCACGCAGTCAGAAGATCTTACAAAGTTGACTACACTGATGGTTGTAATATAAGATGAGAGCACTTGTAGTGATGATGATGATTAAGCTGCAACTTTTGCAGTCGAAACTGAGGTCAACGGCCCTTTTTCTTGTTCATCTTTCAGTCACTTTTAAGGTAAGTCTACAGTGGCCTGGTTTCCTCGAGCTTTTTTCTTACAGCTGAGTCACTGAACTAAGTCTTAATTGGTCCTCAATCAAAATTGATGTAAGTTGAGAATCTTTTTTTCGTTGCATGAGCAGACACATAAAAAACGTGGCGACACTGCAACATATCGCCACCGATCTTACTACATATATGTACTCTGGCCGTTAGGGTTAGGTGCCGCGAGGTAAGTATAAAGACTTTCTGCTTGTGTTCACATTTACAATCAGGTTATGTATGCGACAACAAAAATGCTGAATAAAGTAACAAATTAAAAAAATCTTAGATTTGTGAAGAAAAAAGTAGCAATTAAAAACACTAAAGCTTATCAAACTATGATAGAAGCGTAAATACAATACTTAAACAAATTATTTAAAATAATTTTTTGCTATTATTGCTGCTACTAATGTCTTCCTTGAACTTTTAAAAGTTAAAGAATTTCACCAAAATTACTTTGATAATTTTATTATATGCATACTGTTCTATTAAACTATTTAATTTTCAAACATATAGCAAAAACTATCGTATATGCATATTGATTTATCATAGAAGTCGATGACCCTTACAAAAAAAATACCAACACGCTTTTTTTGCCATATTTTTATTTATTTATTAGCATGTATTTATTATTTTATTTATTTACTTATAAATGCAAGTTTATTTAGGCAAATTTGAGTTAGGCTCTTTTTCGTGACTGTCGTCTGACTGTTCTGTACTCAGTAAGTAACAGGATGTTGCAGTGTTGCCAAGTTGCTTGGGGCATCTGCTTCTCTCTCGGCGGAGGCTAGATGAGGTGTTATTAAAATTATTGTAACTCAATAATAAATATGGAAAGACCTATAAGACTTGTACTCATTTTTTTCCTCAGAAATTTGTTTATTACACAAGATTTTTTGGGGAAAATACTGCTAAAATTCGTTAAGTTATGCTCGAAAGTGTGCGTTTTTTTGCCAAGATTAAAGCTATAGACATACTGCACTGTTAAATCGACAATCTTTAAAACTGAATAGTTCGCAATTAAGTAATGAAACACCTGTTGAAATTTTGCACACGTGTAAATAACACTTTCATTTCACATATACTTCAATTTCAGCGAATTCTTACGAAAACTACTATACCTGGAGATCGTTCTTAAATTTGCTTGAAATACACGTTCTAACATGCAGCTTAATCACTGAATAGAGTCTTTCATTTTCTTAAAAGACGCAACAACACTAACTTCTTAACCTTTATATGCTTACCATTTTATACTCAGTTAAAAGTACTGGATTAAAGATAAAAGACGAATATTAGTATGTGCAAGGAGTTTTTATACTCCTGCACTTATTAAGAATATGTCAGGGTAAGGATCTAAGCTTTTAATCAGAGCTTAACCTTTTCATTCTATATTTACAGCAGTACAATCGTGATGCAATAATTCTACAAAAATTGATGGTAAAAATAGCTAATCTCTTAGATTTTACATAAAGTTTAAGGTACTTTGAAAATCGTGAATGATTTTTGATGTGGATCATACGCAGTAATGTATGTTAAAACTGTTGATTATTTACACGCTTGGGTATGGTAATATAATATAATCTTCTAAGATAAGCGCTTTATAAGATTGTTAAGAGATTGCAAGCATTGTTTAAGTTCTGGGTCAGTAGTTTCTTTCAAAAGAAAAAAGCTGTATGCCGTACGATTGTAGCAGAAGGTATGAAAATTGCTCAACACTCACTTTTTGAGATTTTAGAATGAAGTTAGATATTTTGAAGTAATAAATATCATATGTATGACATGGGATATTTCTCAGTTTGTTAAGAACCTGTAACTGTTACTCTTGCTTCAAATGCATTAGTATCTTTTTTTTGAACTGCTATTTCTCATGTATAATCTTTTGATGTTTTAGCTTCTCAACTACATCCCACGTCTTATTAATGGTGAGATCTTTTTTTCTCATGACTTCTTACCATTTTTCACTTTCTTTTTAACTTAGCAACTTTTTGAAGATTTGAGTATATTTGCATTTGTATTATCAACGTGTATGTAATGTGTAACTCAACATGTATATTTTTTGATAGGAGTTTTTATCTTTCTTAATTTTCTAGTTTTTAATTTTTGCTCTGTATTCTGAATTGCAATTTTTTATATCAAATTACTGTCTAATTTCCCTCATTATTAGTTTTATAAGGTATCTCTCAAGCAAATTACTTTAATTTTATCTTCTTATACTTCGACAAGTCCAGTTGCTATTACTTTTATGTTAACTTGTATTCTTAAACCATACTCAGCATAATTGACTGATGTTTCTAATTGAGTTATATTGTCCTGGTTTTTTTTTTTTTTTTTATTTAACATCTGGTTTACGTACAAAAATCCTACTTCAACGCTGCTTCTCCTTTACTGAATCTGCCAAGTGCCTAGTAGGTACCTGCAAAAAACACGGAAGGTAGCCGCTAAGTGCCCAGCAGATACATGGAGAGTGTCCAGCATGTATCAACCAAGTATCTGGAAGGTAGTCACTAAGCGCCTGGCAAGTTCTTGGAAAGCTCTCAGCAAGTGTCCACTAAGCATGTACTAAGTGTCTGTCAAATACTCACCAGGTATCCACTGAGTGCCAAGCAGGTACCCACTATGTACCCCAAAGGTACCTATCATGTGCCTGCTTAGTAGCCGCCAAGTACCCTTTAAGTATCCTTGTATCTATCATGTATTAGTCAAGTGGTGTAACTTACTATAACTTTACGAGTACATTTTCTGATTTTTATTTATTTAACAGTTACTCCTTGAGAACTGTCTCTCATATGTTGTGTTACTATGCATACATATATTATCATAATTAGCATAGTAAAAAATAGCCTCAGATTTCATTGATATATCAATTACTTACAGAGTAAGAATGTAATTGCTGATAATACAGCAGACTTTTAAACAAAAAAAAGTAAGACGATACTAACTCTGAGAGAATTTATAAAAAAAATATGATTCGATTTTTTAGATCAGAGCAAATTTTATTTTTAGAGCTATATGTTCCAAAAATAAGGTTGAAAGGGATCAAAAAGTCTATGCCAGCGCTCTTAGTAGTGTTATTAGCGTATCTAAAGGTATGCTACTAAATCAAAGATGATATCATTTACGGTTTTCATGATTTATCTAAGAAAATAGTAATCATAGAGGAAAAAATTTTATAATAATTATTATAGAAGTCAGAAGTTATTAATACAAGTTTTTAATATCAAGAGATTTTGTCAGCAATTGTCAACTAATAGACATAAGAAGTACCAAAGCAATGATATCGTCTGCTCTACACACATCGTACTTGTATGTCAGCTGCAGTGGCTAGGAATAAGCAATGAATAAATTTACGTGATCATACGACAGAACAAAATATACTCAAACAAAAACATTATGATACACTTTCCAAGATATGACCTTAATCGGATGATTTGAACAAGAAAAAAGGACTCAGGATTAGGATGAAGGTTTCAACATTACCTAGCGATGGATGACTATCCAATAAAATAAATGAACTAGAAATATATAAAGTACAAGTTAATGAATAATACATATGTATCAAAATAGTTATTACTGCAAGTTGGTCTGAATGAAGAATATTAAGTTTCACTTGCATTCACTGCAACTATATAACTCTGACAAGAGATCCATATAAATGGACACTAACCATAAGATTATATGATTAGGTTTCAATGTACAAAAAACTAAACTTCAATTGAGGAGTTATCTTGTCACTATATTTTTTTACGTTATAGTTGAAAGACTCAAAAGACTAAATACCCTATGACTCCACACTCAAAAATCAAGTAATTAGTATACAGATACCTGCATAATATATGTTATCACATAAAAGTTTGCAAAGTTTCACTATTTCTGAAGCAATATTTGGACATCGTTGATATTGTATGGAAAAAAATAAAAGTTGTGCCACATAGTTGCGTAACAGAACAAAGATGAAAACCGCCGGTAATTAAAAAGCACATATTACCATCTAGTGCACTTGATGACATGTCAGGGATTATCCTACATTTCTCGAAAACGATGTTCATACTGTTTACCTTGCGCCCTAGATACCTTAGGGATGCTTGCTGATGTGGGATTTATAATTAGCTCCCTTAAAGACCCCCGAGAAAGTACCACTATCAGTCATTTTTCTGCAGAAGACTGTGTTTATTTTGTCCCCACTGGGCTTCATGTATCTTATTTTAATTGTATGAATTGATTTAAAATGTGCAAATCAAGATCAAATGTGCTAATGATACAACTGCAACCAGTCTATCATTATAATACGATATTTTGGGCATGATAAGCTTTTTCAATGACTACCTAAAGCCTTTTATTATGAGCAAGTATATTTAAGTGTATTTTGCCTTTAAATCCGACAAAAAACGCGATAAAAATATCTTATTTACGATTCAGTCTACATTCTTAAAAATAAGTTTACTATTTTTAAAATAAGGCTTTTCACATTTTGTTTATTAGGGCTATTATAAAAATCTTTTTCCAATTACTTTAATACAAAGAATATTATTAGCTGCAATCAGCAATTTATAAAAGTAGTATGTCTACCGAGTCAATGTAACCTTCTGATATCTGCATAGTGGTCTTATATTAATTATTTTAAATCTCTGTAACCTCCTTTAATCTAAGTCTCATTTTTCACATCAATTATATTTGTCGAAAATTCTTTTTTCTCTTGTATAATATCCAGACGTAGATATTCTGAAGTGGCCACTCGCCAAATAGCCAAATATTGATTAAATTGTATACATTTTTCAATGAATACACATGGTTTTATCACCCAGTATTTCGTGTTACGTCATACATTAAAAATTTAGAAACTTGCACTATGTAAATACAAAATTAATTTGATGTGTTTTCAGTTGAAAGATAAAAAAAAATATTTTTTGGACAATCTGTAAAAAAACTAAGAGATTTCATCGTTTATAGCTCTAGAGATTTAGAAAACCTTTTTTATGAGTATTAAATTTACCATTATCATTAAACATGACTTGAAAATCTTATTTCTAAAGGTTATAAAGGAATATCAATGTCCTGAATTGGTATTATGTATTACTTCAAAAGCAGACAAGCCGTCATACAATTTACCGTTTATCTTTGGATTTACACAACATAAAAAAGACTTTTTTGTTTGGTTCCAAAAAAAAAGTTACCGAAGAAGACTTTATTATTCAAAATTATGCTTTTATAATAAAAAAGCTTAAGAAGTAATACTTGTTCATAAATTTTTAGTAAAGATATTAACCGCTTAAAAACTAGCATGATATTATTTTCTTACAACAAGTACACTAACTTTTTTAATAATAAAATTTTTAACTATCTAAGACTATTCTTAAAAGGCTTTCACACAGTAATTTAAATTAAAAAATTAAAGCAATCGTTACGTTTACAAGAAACTAAGGTATAGCTATTGTTGTATACAACGATATAAGGTTTCAAGAAAATAAGTTATCAAAACATGTTATTAAAGCAGAAATTATAACGAGAGAAAGAATTAGATATAAAGTTCTTATTCCAAAATTAATTCTCAGTACAAAAAATCCATTGTAATTTTGGATTCATTTATGCAAAAAACAATTTTACTTTGGTTTTATCATTCTCAACGACATTTGAGAAATCCTTATGTCAAAGTTTCGACAACGTTAATTGAAAAAACCTTTATTTTCTCATGTTTACCCGTCATGTGGCTTTTTCTGAATGCAAAAAAGAAAATTGATACTTTTTATTCAATCTCAACGTGGCAGTAATTAGACGATTGGAAACACAGTTGAAGAAAAATTTCTAATTCTTTATTCAGTTGAAATTAATTTCTGAGACTATAATTAAAATATATACTGAATCAGCTTAGTCACTGTACTACCTTTACAAATGTATAAAAAAAATTTTCAATCCATGTACATAAAAATAAATATCTATGTGTATGTATTTTTCCTATGCATTTAAAAACTTCTTGATCGATCAGAATGAAACTTTGAGAATATGTTGTGTAAACATCGGCAAAAGTTTCTGACACAGCACTATTTTTCTTTTTTTTTGGACGCTATATCAGAACATTTGAAAAATAGACAACGCTTGTATTTCACAATGCCAAATTTACGTGAAGGAGCAACATCACCACCAGCAACAACGTTGTCTGCATTTTTCTCGTTGTGCGCAAGAAATCTGTTTGTAAGGAGATTAGTTTATTTAAAATTGCCAAAATATTGCGCATAAAATGTATGTGCTAAAAAGTTTTAACGTCACAAGCAAAGCAAACCAGCTGGAGGACAATGGAATTCATAATTATCTGACGCTTTGGTAGGTTTGGACACTCTTCATCGAAATAACCAAGAATGTTTATACCAAGTTTTCTTAAAATTATATTGTTCTTAAAATCGCATTAACGCGTGACGAATAAGCTAGATAGACTTAAATATATATGTGTAAATATATTTCTACATATACTGGTATTGATCAAAGACATATGTTTGGCAATCGTGAACAAGAGATTGATTTAATTGGGTATGTGTGCACCAAATTGGCCTGAAAATGACGCCTTCGATTAGGATTTATAACGGATAATTGATTTTGATGTCAATGATTTGGATGCAATCATTTAAACAAAGCTTGCAAAATTGCTTTTGGAATAGCACATCGTGTATGATACAACAATGCAGACAATTGCAAATTAACACGGTAAATTGTACTTTTTACAAGTGTTAGATAGCACAGAAAAAAACTTTTTTATTTTACTCATTCTAGTAATAATTGGGCAGAAAAACTACATCGTATGGCAATTTCATTATCTGGAATTGTAGCAACTCTTCTGGATGGCGGTCGAAAAGCAATTGCAAAATTAATGCATGTTTAAAAATTCAGTTCTATGGTGACATACTATAAAGTTTATATTATCAACGAATTTGCGTGTTCAACTAGGAAATGATGCATCCACCGATCATTTTGCGGAACAATTTGTACATATTGGAAGTGATAAAATCGCAATTAATCAGTCCACACACGATGAAATTGCCAACCGACTTCTCCAAGTTAACAGTAAACAAAGATAAATTAACTGAGAAAGTCTTCCCAAACATTGCACGGAATTATAAGAATCATCGTTGGCTCAGTGAAACAGATTTTTAAGCTGCTAAAAACATCGATGTAAGTGACATCAGTTTCATTATTGAAAATAAAATACCAGTTGACGCGATGACTAACATGTGCATTGATACTGTCATGAATCCTGACAAAGCTCTGAATAGTTCAACGGAATTCAGTAATTCACTGGATTTATTAGGCACGCCACCGCACATTTTTAAAATAAAAATTCGTGTACCAATAATTCTTCTTCGTAATATAAATTCTCTGTGACTGTGCAACGGTAGCCGACTTTCAGTGAAGAAGTTAAAGAACTATATTATCGAAGCTATAATTTTGAAACAAAAAATTTAAAGGTCAAGATGTGCTGTTGCCACGCATTCCAATGATTCCAAAAGATATGACATTCAAATTTAAGTGGTACTAGTTTTTAGTAAAACTCGTATTCGCGATGACCATCAATAAAGCATAATCCTTGCAAGTGTGCGGAGTGGAGCTAGAAAATCTTTGCTTCCCACATAGACAACTATATGTGGCTCGTTCATGCGTTGGAAGACCGTCTGATTTGTTCGTAAACGCACCAGAAGGAAATATAAGAAATATCGTTTATCCACTAGCACTCGAATCAATAAGAAAAATTAAAAACATAATTGAAATAAATATATTGTCAATAAAACTAATTTAAATATTATTTGTTGTATCCAGTTTTCTTAAAGTTAAATCGTTCTTAAAATCACAGATGGATAAGCTTGTATTGAATAGATCATCAATTAACGTTAATTTTATGCTACTGGTATGGTTCTTTACTTGATGGATTTTTTTTCATATACTTATAAGTTTTTATACTTCTAATTAGGTGAAAGATATAAATAAGAGAAAAGTATGTACTTGAAAAAAATATTTATGATATTCCTTCCTCACAACATGTTAAATACATTGTACAGAAAAGGCATCACATAGAAAACTGTCCATTCTGACAAATTTAATCGGACGGGTAATTTTTCTTGCCTGATGATTTTACCAATAGTAGGCTTATACGAAGTTACCGTATAAAGCAGGGGAAATACTTAAGATTTTTGCGTGATTGATGTTTATGGTACGTATAAAAATAAGTATGCAGTGAGTGCACAAAATAAGCAACATAAGAATAGTGAAAAAAATTAAGTTGTTTCTTCCGTTATCTTGACATGTATTATTATTCATCTAGAGACCCCACTACTCCCATTAACTTAACTCATAATTGTATATTCATTTGTAAGTACTTATTTTTTAATATTTTTTTTTTATTCCTTGAAGGCAAATGTAAATTAAGCAAAGTATAATCTGCTTTTCAATTTTTATACAACACACATTTTGTCATAGGTAAGAGATGTTTTCATACAGGGTATGTCATGAATTGTGAAAGAATGTCAATGACAATGAAGAGCTTAACATTATACAATCACACTTTTAAACGAGTGTAATTAAACGTTGCTTCTAGTATAACAAGAATATCATGATAAAAGTAGTTTATGGAAAAGACAAAGTTGTAAAAATGGAAGATTCATACAGTCAGTACGTTATAACTGCACGTCTTTCAGGCCACAATTTTTTTATGGAGCACCAATACACTTTTAATGAAAATATATTTCTATTACCTGGAAAAGCATGGACTGACATATAATTGTAGAAAATGGACTGGTACATTAAGCTAGCTCGCCGGGGCCTGCCTTACTACTACACACATCCAAGTAGGGGCTCACCTTCATGCTTGCTCTGCCCTAATCTTAAATACTCTTTTTTTTTTAAATAAGAGTCATGGGACTTCTCATAACGAAAAGTTATGTGCATAGAATATAAATATTTTGTATCACGATGTCACTTGAACTTGCAGCCAATAAGTTTACATAAATCTATATAAGTAAATAAACAAAATGAAAAAATAAAGAATCTCTGATAACATCTCTTTACACAGATCGGATAGTTTTCTTGAGGAGTCTTGTCAGGCATGACTTTTATAAAAATGCGCCAACCTGTTACTATTTTTGCAAAAGTTAAGTATTGCATATTTAAAAGAATTGAATAGCTATGTAAATAATGAGGATTAATTTTTACTTCAAAATTGCTTTTTTCAATACTAATAAGATTCAACAGAAACTAAAATTTTGTATAATGATATATTTCGCATGACTTCTCAAGCGACTAAAATTTTTGCATAAAACTAGGACATGATAAAATAAATATTTATCACATCATATTTTTGTTTCGTTACTAAGTAATCAATCATACGATTGTTTAAAACTTATCAATCTAAAAATTTATCATCCCTCAATAATAAATTTTAATTAAAGATTTTTTTTTAATCAGATGATAGTCAGTAAGAAAGTGGGTAGGGAGAAGGGGCAAAAAAATCGTGAAGGTGGGCAGTAAAGGTCGGCAGAAAAGCAGAAGGCAACAGTGGGTAGGCTTAACTTCATGTTAATTCGTTTAAAATAACAGACAAAAAAGAAAAAATTTTTTTTAATTTGTGGGTGTTTTAGAGGGAGTAGGGAGACAGCCGTATAATATGTATTTTGTGGCAAAATATAGATCCCTCTCACAAAAAAAAGTTTTAGGAAAGTCAGTCAAAACCATTAACATCCACGTATCTCAGATCTCTTATAACTATTAAGAAGGTGCGATTTTGTCAATTTTTTCGTTTTTCTTCTAGTTTACAATCCTCATCCACCTTCTTCATAACCCTTTTTTACCCATTTACAGCCTTACTTGATAATTTTTTTGTCCCCCAGTTTCTCTCCTTCTCAGCTCATTCATTCCCGTTGCCTTGCTTAAAATAAGGTTAGTGACTAGAATTAAATAAATAGGCTTATAGTTTGTAATAAACGATTGTAATTCAAACTTAAAGAACAAAATTAATTAATCAGTACTTAAATATAATTTTCAAATATGAAGTAATATTTCTTGTTTGTTATAGTTATAGGTTAATTATATGGAAATTGCTTTAATCAAAACAATCAACTTAAGATATTCTTCATTTCTTACTTCACGGACTCTATTTTATCTGCTAAAGTTATGCTCTGACTCCAATTGAATTTAAATATTGTTTAGATTCTTACATCTAAAAAAGGCAACATTAAATTGTCTATATCAGAATTAGGCTTTTTTCTTAGAAGAAAGAGAATTGTAAAGACGTACAATTTTATTTCATATATATTATCAAATATGTAAGGAATATAGACTCTTTTCAGGTTTTCATTAGTTATTGTTTTAGCTGAAACATTACAATTTAGAAGTGAATTGTTTTTCATTTTGTTAGTTAAATAACGCACTTCTTATACTTACTAACATTGCTACTACTTAAATATTCAATTGTAATTCTTAAGGTAAAAGATTTTACAAACACTATTTGAGACTTGTAGTCCTAATAATCAAAAGTAAACAAAAAAATTAACAACAATTAAGTCAACATCTTTCTTTGTAAATTCATCTATACTTTAATAAGTGACAGTTTATCCCTTAAGGAAATGCAAGATTTTATTATTCCAAAAAATGCATACTTATTACGTGTCATGAAAGTTTCTCTCTTTGCACGTCAATCAAACTTCTCATTTAATATTTACGACTTTACAATAATTCCTTAACATTTTTTTTAAAGTCTTTAAGAAACTCTGCACTTTTATATTTAGTTTCAATAATTATCAAACCATAGTGTAATTTAAGCCAATAATATTACTGAGTTCAACTATTTTAAACGATGTTTAAAAATATTTAAAACATATTGTTGCCAACATGATTTTACTTTCTTTTTTATTTTTTAATGGCAGACTAAATTTTTTATAAACAAAATAAAAAAACACCATAAATCCAGACAAAAAACAGTATTTTGGCGCGTTGGTTATAAAACCATAAAATAAAGTAGGTTTTAAGATCTTGTAATGTCATTAGATTAGAATCAGTACTCCAAAGAACATATAAAAAGCAATTTAATAAACACAAATCTTGAAAAATTGAAAAATTATTTTTACTGCAGGTTATAGGGCTACAAGGTTGTATAGATCAGTTGATCTCTGTAGCAAAGATAAGCTAAAGATAGATTTTTAAAAGCGTTGAAAAATATCAAAGCGTTTTCTAATATTTTTCGGATGGCATGAATAATCCGGATGCTAAAAAACTACTGATGCAATTAATATGGCTAAATAGTACGGAAAAAACGGGTGACATTAGAATATTTTTTGACTAGCATATTTAGTTACAGCTCTTGACATGAAAGTTCACAGAACTAATAATGATTGCATCTTATGACTATACAAGATACTCGAGTTCTAGGCAGGTTTTATAGGTTTTTCCACTAACTAACAGTTGGAGACTATGAATTTTTGTACTAAGGGTGCTTTCTTATGGATTTAGGAGAATTTATATTTCTATGTGACAACGCTTGTCCTAGATCCTATGTGAAAATATCTATGCCTTCGTATGTTATAGGTATTGAGGTAGAGTTTTCCATGCAACCATGCACCACACAATTTCTGCAGTCACCACATTACTGAGTTTACTCTCATGCTGCTTTGTTGCAAAAAAACAATTAAGTTGCTTTTTTTGCTATCTCATCCAGATAGAATCATACGTGGATTGTACCAAACCATAAACCAAAATTTCCTAAAAATCTTAAGTGTAAAAATATAGTAGTACCACATCCTGTGACTTATGGTTTATAATATGTATGTTTTTGTGATAGTTTTTCGTAAAATAATTATTTTATAATTTAGTAGTTTTGTCTATATATTAACTTGATATAAATGTTTGTCCATTTTGGCCATTGTATTTCTCTTCATAAGCTTCATTAAAGTTTCATTGTGCTATATAACAATACAACAATTAAAAAAAAATCTAATCTTTAATTACTAGCAATAGCTGCATACGTATACCTACGTACATTAAATAGTTGTTTGTGTTAGGGATTCCACGCAAATCTTGCTATAAATCCACACCACTCCCACTAGCCTTTCTCCTTTGGAATCTCCCACAAACTCGTGTTGGTTCTCAATGCCTGCCCACGAACAAGGTAAGATTTTGTAGATTGCTTACTTTTTGTTCAGACCTTCCACTATTAAAAAATTTCTTCCCTGACATAAAATTTTATTGAGGATCCGTGAACATCTTAATTTAACCTACTGCTTCAAACTCTATTGGCCAGGTGCAAGTGATGGGAGGGGATAAATGAGTCGACGCCAGCGTGCGTAGTGGTGGAAACAGAAAGTCTTGGGTATCAAATTACTGTCATTTTTGCTTAACTAAGAAAAGAATAACAGCAAGAATAGAATTAACAGATGTTATCATCACGTATGCATAAATAGTATCAATATTATGAATTTGCATTTACACAAATGTAAAAAAATAAACTATGTGGTACCGAGAACGGTTGTAAAATGTCTAAATGTAACAATATATTAATGAAGCCTCATTATTTTTCGATCCAGAGCACACTCTTAGAAGCAAACAGCAAAAAAAATATAAATACGCAAAATAAGATATGATCATTGTGATTTCTATTATATAAACGTTTATGAAATATGGGTGTAAGAAAGTGCTGTGTTGTTCAGTGCGCAAAGATACATGGAGTAAAATTACATAAATTTCGATGATTATCCAACTGTAAGTAAGGGTAGTTTTCATGTGCATTACCACTTAGACAATTTTTTAAATAATCGGAATAAAACGTTCATGCAGGTTAACTTTGTAAGAAGCTGAAGTTGCCGAGCTCTGCCTTATTACAACGGCACTTGTCAAATTGCTAACTCTATCACTTTAAAATTCTGTAACATCACACATATGACTACTTTCAACCAACTGTTTACGTCTTTATAAGGCTTCAGAGTTAAAACAAATCGAGTGTGTGTTATTCCTAAAGCCTTTTTTTATGATACCATCCATTATCAGATAAATAAATATACTAATTTTTTGGTATACAATTGATTGTTACTAAAAGTGTGCATCGGTGTATGCGTAAAATGTGGGTACCCACGGTTGCATGATTTTAACACCAAAAGTGGCGCTGCATGACATGCACCTGGCCAATGTACACATTTTTTATTTTTCAACCCTTAAAAGAGATGATTGCTTTATTTAAAAAAAATTCTTTATTAAACTACAAATAATTACAGAATATTCTGTTAAACATGTATACATACAGCAGCACAAAAAATGATAATTGAGTTACTTAAGTGGTTCTGTAAGTTGCCTCATAATAATTAGCCTGCCTAATAGGGCAATATTTTCGTGGCTTACGTTGTTGTTTAATTAGGTGTTATTACAACTTACGTATGTATTAGTATCAGATCATATGAAGACAAATAAAAAATAACAATTTCTTACATGTAAATGTGTATATTTAGTGTGAAAAAAATCTTTGAAGACATGTCTGGTTAGTGTGGCCATTACATTTAATAAACAAATATGTAAGTTGAAGTTTAGATGCCAATCTTTAACTGCAGGAAGTTCTTGAGGCACCTACACAGGAGGGGCCATTAATATATCTTGAGGAGACCTTATTGAGGATTGACGTGTCGAAAATTTTGTATTAAAAAAAAACCATTCTTTTCGCACACAGCTTTTTAATTCTTTTATTAATTAAATTTCTGACATGATTTATTACCAATATAACCAAAAAAAGGCTTAGTGCAAAGAAAACTTTAAAATTTATACGAATAAGAATAAATTTATTAGAATTAAATTTATTATTTTACTACCAAATATATAAATGAAAAAGAATTCATTTTTTTTTTTTCATGTATTGAGTTTGTTTTTTTGCGTCCTAAGCAATGTGAAAAAATGTATAAGAACACATTTTAAAAATTAAATATTTAGGAATTTACAAGTTCGGTAAAGGCTGGTAGGGTTATTTGGTAAAAAAATATAAGCCAGAATAACGAAACTGATAATTACATACACTTACATAGTTATATATATATACCATTAGAATATTATTATATTAACTTTACAGCATTATATTTACTTTATATTATCATACAATTATATTCACTCGTATGCATACATGTTTGTATTATTGCGTTATGGTATTATACATACATGTATGTATTAGTTTATTTTGAATGATTATGTCTCATTCTAGTTTGTTGATAAAATATGTATTCATGCATGTGTACGAGTAGGCGTTGGGGTCCACGAAATTAAGTAGACTGTCAGTAAGATTTCACAAAAATAGTGTAGTAGAATGTAAGGAAGGGTGGTGAAGGTTAAGAAAAATTTGGGGTGGGGCGGTGGATAGTATATGGGGGGGGGGATACTGTAGGGCTTGGGGATTGTGGGAGTTGTAAGAGAGTTAAAAAAAAAGTAAGCTTAGTTAAAATATTATTAATAATAAAAATAATAAAATAAAATTAAGGAAAAAAATGTCTGTAAATTAAAAATATAATGAAATGCATAAAATTATGAATAAATGTGTTTAACATATATTTATTTAAACGATACTTACATGTATATATATAAACGTACGTATGTATACATGTTGGAAGCCATGAACATCACTAGGTTCTCTGTCAGGCTCTCTTATAACGATGTGGGGGGTAACGGGAGTAGTGGGGGTTTGGACAAAACTCATAGCTATTAAATTATAAGATTGATTAAATTTACCTAATTTATTTATTTTTAAATTTTGTACGTCAATTACGCGTAGTAAATTTTATTCAATTTAGCGATAAGAAAAATGTTTGTCGTTTCAAAGTTTGTAATTAAAGTTAATTAAAAATAATCAAACAATCAACTTAAGACCTACTTAATCTGGGAGAATTGAAATTTTTTTATGAAACCACTCATTATCTTTTAAATAAATAATTTCTCATTCAATTGAAAGAGTAGTTTCAATTTTATATATAAAATTCTATCATAATAATATTGAAAGAGCCAAATATTTACTTAATTATTACAACTATTCACTAAAGTTTCCCAATCTACTTATAAAAAAATGATTATACAAATGTAAAACCTGTATTCTACGTAGTACCATAAATAAAATAGCGTCCAGTACTATTAATGCCAATCTGATACACTTTGTAACTTTTCCACTTTTTGACCACAATTTTTTTAAATAAAATAATGAACAGTTAAAACAAATAGGTCAACTACCTACACCAAAAATTAACAATACACTTAGTAGCTTGGCACGTCTGAATGAGGATAGAATTAATTTGTTAGACCAAATCAATACAGTCTATAAGTTAAGGTGTAATGATTGTGCTGTTGAGTATAGAGGGCAATAAAAACGTCTAGTAAAGACTAGACATAAGGAGAACACTTGCACTTATAGTAAATGAGTTGTCACAGTCACAGAATATATGAAGGAATTTAAACACTTATTCTACATAGTAAAAGTATATCAAAAACATACAGGATAATTTAAGCCCATAAATAATTTACGTAACTAAAGAATACACCAGCAGAGCACCAGTGAAATAGTAAGAGAAAGGCATCTAAGGGAGAGAAGAAGTTAATGGAGCCAGATGAAACACGCATCGAAGATAAATTTTGCAAAATATCACATTAAAAAAGTATATGAAAAAAAAAATAAATAAAAGTGCCACTAGAAACATACCGAAGCAGGCTCTGCAAGGGACTAAAGATAATTATGGAAGAAAAATATGCAAATTCAAGCTTATAGCTACTATCCCCTAGCTGATAAAAAAACTGTGACAACATGATTGATCGTAAAATTCCGATTGAACAATGATAAAAGAATGAAAACAACTACTGGAGATTTTAAAAATTAGAGCTTATACAAGGAGACTAAAGTATATTTGGACAAATTGAAATACTTACATTATACAAAAAAACGTACATGTGTATGAATTCTTCTAAAAAAACTACTTTCAAGAAAATAGTGTCAGCAGTCTTATGAACAGGTACACAACAAGTAAACAAATAAATCACGTACGCAACTAAATCATCCTTTATAGTTTACTAAAGTTAGTTACGAAATAAAAATTATAAAAAACAAGATAACATATAGTAATAGACCTAATTTATGCATATTTTACGTAAAAAAAAGTGGCTAAGGAAAAACTATAATTTAATATACATTAAACAGGAATACGTGTAAAAGAGGTGTCATGTATACTTATTTCATAGAAAAAAATCTTTGAACATAATAAGTGATATGCAGATCATTTTAGCCCGATAAGTTAGGTGCAAAGATTATGCAAAGCTACTCTACGCATCCTTTTTTTTTCATTACCACGTTTTACATCCAAGTGTTTTACCTTAATACAGGGCCCCACTTTTGATTTGTTACTCAATAATTTTAGGTAAAAGATAACAGAACAACACTTGAAGGCCGAGAGAGACGTCTTAAAATAATAGCCTAATGCTAAGACTAGTGATAATACTACAAGAGGGAATTATAGAAGATCTGACTAATATATTGATAAAAGGGCAATGATTCAGATAGCAACTTCGTTACGCACTTTGAAAGCATTTTGTGATACAATAAAAGTGAAAGTAATGCTACTTAGTAAATCGTCAAAGTCATGAATAAGATGCTGCTACGATACTACGCAAATGAGGCCCTTATTCCATTTTATCCTTTGAAAAAAACTTCTTGCTGTTGCAAGACTAGTGGTAAATACAAAGTCTGCAGTTACGGTAAGCACGAAATAAAATAAATTAACTTATGTTTAAGTTTTAACGAAACTGTGTGTTGCAATGTAATAGTGATGCATGCACAAAACATCTATGAAAACTTATACAACCTCTACGATACATTAATTAATAGAAAAAAATCAAGGGCTCTAAATAACAAAGAAATTTATGATTCCACTGAATACTATAACTTTTTTGGTATCTATGAGGAAGCAGTAGCAAAAAAAAAGTAAATGAGTGTATAAGTAAGAATATCAGTGAGAATAACGTTAAACTGATGTATAAATACAAGTCTTACTTCTGGGATTTCTCAAGTAACTTTTTCACTTCCACAAAATTTGCCAGACATATGGCTTTCTTTTACATTCATCTTAGATGCTCTTTTGGTATTCTCCTAGGAATTTTTTGTCAGTAGCAGTAAGTCGAGTCTCTTTATCTTTCATTTTGACAGGTGAACCTAATCTTTTTCATAAAGTTGAAAATTAGGTACGACTCCTTCGTAGTAATAAACGAGGTAGGGGAGACTGGGTACGGTTGTGCCAATGGATGGTTGTGACAGTGATCATATTGGCGAAACTGTTAGAGAGATCCGCCAAATACAAGAAGGTGAAGGAGGGGAGAGCTGGGCCACTTGTGCTTCACAGTATAGCATCAGCTGTTGTATGATATCAACGACAGCAGAGGTCTACATTACTTTTGGGGAGTGAAATGTACGTATTTTCTTTAAAATATTTTTTGCAATTGTCGCTGCATATGTACAGATCGAGCAATGAGTATTTTTCCTCGTTGTAAGATACACATTGGTACATAAAAGGCAGTAATTACTTTTTATGTAAGCTATGTTGTGTTTACATGGTAACTTTTTTTTTCAAATGAGTACCATCGGTATGGTTGTGACATACCACCTGGGTACGGTTGTGACACAAGTGAAATTAGTTTTTTTCTTTTCATATGCCTCGTGAATATTCCAGGTGAACGGAAAGAGGTACGTCTAATGTTAAAAGGCATAAAATGACACAAAGCATGGGATTTTCGTACAAAAAGCTGCAGAAATGCACCAAGTAAATCACATGACATTATTGTGATACGCTCGTAAACGTAATGCAGCCAATGCCAACGGCAATAACGGAGGTAGCGTTAGTATAGGTTGTATTGTTCGCAACAAAGTCTTTTCTAAAGAGCATGAACAGTGGTTGTCAGAATACCTACTACGTTGCGCGGATATATATAATTTGGGTATGTAATATCTATAATAATAAATCATACTGTTCAAAAGAAGATATCAGACATAAAGTGCTCCAAATTTGATGCCTTTAATTAAAAATTAATGTTAAATTTTTTAAAAAGATGGTGCTGTTACATTATGTTCAACACAACATACAATAAAAGTGATTTAAAACGGATTTAGTCCTAATGAACCTTATGAGCGTCTTTTGGAACTTTGCTCAGAAGTTCAAGTTTTATAATCATTCGAGTTTATTATTAATTTAATGAACAAAGTAGCTACATGACCAAATGTTGGAACACAAAATACGTAGCGCAATAGATAACCTTATATGGAAAATTAAAACGCTCATCTTAATTGGAGGTAGAGGTTAAGGTTAGAGTGAGGGTTATCTTTTTAGTATAGAGGATTGGTAGGTTTTTATATAATACATGACAACGTGGTTACACTCACTTGTGATGCAAATAAAAAATGCACGGAAGTAATAAGGAAAGGTCAGGTCCAAAACGATGACGATGTTGTTGACCCAAAAGTTGTGCTTTTGAGTGGGCCATTTTGGCCACTGTTGAAACGTATTCCAATACTCCTGACTCCAACGAGACCAGAACTGGTCACGTATACCGCGGATGAACTGCCAATGCATCAGTTGGTCTATTCAGTCAGTTGAAGTCTCGAGACGATGATAGAATGGAGAGGGCCTTCGCCATGAAAGTGACCATTGGTAAAGACTTTAAAATCATCAGTGGTGCCAGTTGAAGGAGTAAGTGGCTGATTATTAAGTATCATCTCTATGATGGCCAGGACCGTGGAAAGTTCTTTAAACGTCAAGTTCATAGAGTCAATGGTACGTCAGAGATGACTTTTGATCGATTTTACTACAGCCTCTTCAAAATGTGGAGCAGGGGGGGGGGAATTCCATGTGATTCCTTGTTCAGCAAGACGGCTAGTCATAAGGTCCTAGCGTAGCTCTATCTATTTGATATTTTCGTGCAGTTCATGGTCTGCACCACAAAAAAGAATACCATTGTTGCTCCATATCTCAACCAGTTGACCATGGCGGCTGCAGAATCTAGTAAGTGCTCCCAGGAATGAGTCCGTTGTTAGGTGGCCATCAGACTCCAGATGAAGTGCTTTTGTACCTATGCATACAAAGACAGCGATGTATCCTTTTCTCGTTTTAATACCACGTCCTTTGGCTGCCAGCACGTTGAAAGGTTCAGCGTAGTCAACACCAACGTGAAAGAAAGCTCGCGCCAGGATGGTTCGGTTAGTTGATAATGGGGCCGTAAGTTAAGTGATTCCTCAGGCATGACATTTCACGCTGATAGGGCATTGTCATTGATGAGTCATGACAAGACAAGAGCCGCCAATGATTCAGGACCATTCAGTGACGTAGATGTTTGTCACCCGAACTTTTCTATAGAGTGGACACTGGTGTACCCATGAGACTATGTGGTGGGCTAAATCCGACGTGCAGTTAAGAATTTGTGGGTGTTGCTCGTCGTAACTGAAACATGATCTGTGAAGACGACGTTCTACATGGAGGACTCCATCAGCTAAGAAGAACGGAGCCAACAGTGTTAGTGATTGGTTGGCAGAGAGTGGAGAGCCAGTTGGTTGACATTCGATCTCAGTTCAAAAAGTCTCTTTTGAAAAAGGGCCAGCTCTCAGGATGGTATCAAGGGCTACTTTAGCATTACCTTGTATGTGTGCCTTGAGATAATATAACCTCTCGACAAGGATTAGCTGCTGATTACCGGTTATTGAGGCTTGAATAAGTTCACGAAATGGCTCCCAATCCTCTCGGCAGCCTGAAAAAACAGAAATATTGATGTTAGAGAGGCGAAGTTAGCCCTCCTGTGTCAGCTGATATCTGAGACCCGTCATAGTCTAAAGGGGGGAGTTTGAGATCGTCCTGAGCGTTAAAAAAATTGTGTTAGCATCGAGGTACTGTTGTTCTCCAAGTGCGTGCAACTCATCACACTTTTAGCTGTCTTCTCCCTCAGGTGCATCACGTAACAATTCTAAGAAATTGGCTTAAAAGCTCACCCAGTAATTCTCAAGAAGTCTTATTCTGGCTTCTATGACACCAACAGTTCACTGCTCAATGCTGACGATCATTATGTTGAGGTAGTCTAGTGACTTGCCAAGATCTTGTTGAGTCGAAAAAATGACTTTCCATTCTTGGTTGACCCTGAAAACAAGAGTTGAACGCTTGCTCATCAAACACAGCAGTACTCGTCTTGCTGCAATTTGCTGGAGGACTTGGTCTTAAAGTAAAAGGAGTATTACGCCTTAGTTTGCCTGTGCACTTTGTAAGGGAGTCACTGTAAAATGCAAGCTCGTGTGATTAGTGTTGAACCATCTCCTGAGATTTTTAAATTTCGATGGGTTGAGAACGGAACTTTCTCACCTTAATGAAACCAATATAGTTAATGTAGCCAGTTCAGGTCCATAAAAGAACTATGTATGCTTGCATAAGACCATGGTTCATTTCTCAATTGGGAGTTAATTAACGGTAGGGAAACTCGTAACAGAGATATGTATGTCTGTCAGACTTGCATAGTGAAATGTCTCAGATATTGCTGGCAGCTCGGCTCTTTTTTCTAATGCGCGTTATACCCACACCATTCACTAGTACTACTGGCTGCTCGGCCAGTCTTTGCCCCGATGCACTGTAGCCGCATTGCAACGATGTGTCCAGTATCGCTCGTAGCTTGGTGAACTCTCCCTTTCATGTGCTACATCGACTGTGGGCAAAAACTCGTTTTTGGATTAATAAAATTGCGCCAGCTCTGGTAAGCCGATCGAGATGATTTTTTCCGAAAGCTGAAGGTAAGACATTGTAGAATAGCAGAAAACTGGTTCAAACGCATAAAAAACTTTTTTAGGGGGTGCAAACTACCCCTACAGGCACCCTTTTTGACTGGTAATGGAATATTTTCATTGACTTGCAAGCCAACAGATTACTCTATTTCTCTAAAAATCAGTAAAATTATGTTCTTTAGGTATATAGCTGAATAAGAATTTTATATAAAAAATTCAAAGTTCCTAATGGTGGATTCAATATGGCAGCAGAAAAAATGAAAAATGCTCCAAAATTTGTAAAAGTATTTTTTCAGGGGTGTTCTGGGATGCTCGTTACGAATCAAGCATTAAAATTTCAAAACTTAAAATGGCAGATTCAAGATGAAGGCTGAAATAATAAAAAATTCTCTAAAATATAGAGAGGAATAAAGAAAATTAAAAAAATGACAAATGCTGCAAATAGAAGGGAAGTATGTAAAAGTACATGAAACTGCGAAGAAAGGTGTCATCTTTTATCACTTGTTACGAATCTCTGATCATCATATTTAAATTTTCAATAGCAAATACATGATGAATGCCAAAAAGAGCGCTAACAAGGCTGCAAAACTACTTCTCAGAGGCATTTTATGCTTCTTGTTACGAATTCTTCGTATACAGAGAGAAGTTTGAATAGCTGAATATAGTATAGCAGATAATATGAGATTTTTAGAGAAATTACTTCTTATACATTTGTTAGGATTGTTTGTCGTTAACCAGACATTCTTATTTAGTAATCTTAAAAAAAGCATGTATTTTGAGTACCAAAACACACGATGCGTTGTAATGATCTATTTTACGATGACAGCAGTCTTTGTAAGCACTAACGTCAAACTCGTTATCTTAATAAATAAATCTAAAATCTAACTCCCAAGCCTTTAGGCCTAGTAACCTGGGGTAAAGTAAGTTAAAAATACATTAGTAAAATTAATAAAATAAACAACAGCATACCCTAAAACCCAAGATTTTAAACCCAGTAACCCAGGGAACAGCTGGTCAAAAAAATTATTAAAAAAAAATTCTTAATGAAATAACCACATAATCTTAATCCCAAGCTTTCAAACCCAGTAACTTGGGACTAGGTGAGTTAAAAATATATTAGTAAAATCAATAAAATGAATTACAACATAACCTAAAACCGAAGCCTTTAACCCCAGTAACTAGGGAAAGAGTAAGTCAAAAAAAATTATAATACAATAAATTCTCAACTAAATAACCACATAACCTAAATCTTAAGCTTTTAAATCCAGTTACCTGGGGCAAGGCAAGTTAAAATTAAGTTAGTATAATCAATAAAACAAATAACATAACCTGAAACCCAAGCCTTTAAACCCAGTAACTCGGGGAAGAGTGACTCAAAAAAATTATAATAAAATCAGTTCTTAACTTAATGACTACACAACCTAAATTCTAAGCTTTTTCACTCAGTCACTTGGGGTAAAGCGATTTAAAAATATAAAAATGCAATAAATAATCAAACAAATATCCACATAACCTCAAAAATCAAGCTTTAAACCCCAATAACTCAAAAAACATCAAACTAATTTTATGTTAATATACTTATTCGGTTAATAATTTTTGTAACAACCACATCTGCTAAACCTTAGGATTCTTTGCACAAAAAAAGTATAGTTATATATTTAGTAAACAATCTACCTCTGATATTAGGAAATAGCCGCCTCCGATTAACCGAGTCTAGAAAATTAGGTTTTTGGTGTGTGTAGTTATTTAATTGATTAATTAATAAACGTGTATTTTTTCATTTGCTTTTCCCGTGGTTACTAGGTTTAAATGGTTGGATTTGAGGTTATGTTGTTACTTAGTTAATCAATTACTCAATTGCTTTTTTTAATTGCTTTCTCCTGGATTACTAGGGTTTTAGGTTATGTTGTTATTTATATTACTATTTGTTAAGGTAATATTTTTAACTTGTTTTCCCCACGTTACAGGGCTAAAATGCTTGAGATTTTAGTTATTTGGTAATTTAGTTAAATATTAATTTTATTATAATTTTTTTTACTTTTTTTCCCCCAGGTTCCTGGGTTAAAATAATTGGGTCTTATGTTATGTTGTTTTTTTGTTTTATCATTAATTTAATTAATATATTTCAAACTTGCTTTCCCCTGAATTACTAGGCTTAAAAACTTGGGTATAAGTTATGTTGTTATCAAGTTAACTATTTATTTAACTGATAAATTTTTTTTTTTGGCCGCCATCTTAAATCTACCATTTCGAATTTTGAAATTCTAATGCTTGATTCGTATTAAGCACCCGAAGAAACCACTGAAAAAATATTTTTATAAATTTTTTAGCACTTTTCATTTTTTTGGCCACCATGTTGACACGGCCATTTTTAAATTTAAATTTCTGATGTTAGATTTTTATTCAGCGACCTGAAAAACATAAGTACACTAATTTTTAGAAGAACAAATGATCTGTTAGCTTGCTAGACAATTATATATTCGATTACCTGTCTAGAAGGGTGCCTTAAGGGGTAGTTTGCACCCCCTAAGAAATTGTTTTATGTGTTCGGACCAGTTTTCTGATATTCTGGGATGTCTAACCTTCGACGTCCGAAAAAATTCATCTCAATTGGCTTACCATAGCGGGCGCAATTTTATTAATTAAAAAAAAAAAGCATTTTTGCCCACTGTGCGTCTTTGAAGGCATCCCTCAGGCTCTATAACCTTGCGCGTAACTCAGCAGCTCTTTATGAGAGAGAACTCTTCTGCTTTCTCACAGCATGAACTTACATAATAGGGTATCACAAGTTCCGTATTCATCTCGAAGGACCAATGCTCAATAAAGTACATTTTTAATTAAATTGTACAGAGTTAAAAATAATTATTATTAATTGACTTCTCGCTTGGGCGTTGGTGAAACATTTCGAATCAAAATGTATATTAATAAGTAAAAACTTCATAGTTGGCTTTGTTTCACAATGTTTTATTATTCGCAGACAGCTATTTCGGCAGTTACGCCATTGTCAGATGCTCGACATACACTGAATGGTCTATGTACATCAGTTCGCTGAAGTCAAGTACAAGTATTACAAATTTAGTTGTCGCTCAACGGTATGGTATGTATGCGCCTGTGTATGAGTACCATATGAGATACTATATATTACATTTTCTATTATTGGAGAGAGAGTAAAATTAATTTGATCGTTCGTTATGAGTTTATTATGTTTTTTCGCTCATTCTATTTCTATTGTCTCAAACAGATTCAATTTAAAACTTTTAGGTAAACTGTGCAGTAACTTTATATTATTTTCATCTAGGAAATGCGCATTAGAATTACAATATTTACTAAAACCCGTCGTATTGCGATCATTATAAATAGACTTTTTATGCTCCTTTATACGTTCGGAAAGGGCACGTACTGTCTGTCCAATAAATATGGCATCGCATTCGAAACAATAAATCTGATAAACACAACATTTCTGTAAAATACCAACTTTTTCCTTATTATTACATAAAATGGATTTCAATTTACGTTTATTGACCATGATTGTATTTACATTTTGTTTTTTTAAGAAATTACTTATTTTATTGGATACTATGGGAACATAATTCAACATATTAAATTTTTTGGTTTGTTTTAAGACTGCGTAAAAATATTGTGAAATAAGTATATTGTTTATTTTAAAAAATTAGATTATCTATGAGGTTTTTATTGTAACCATTATTAATTGCTAAACCTTTTAATAGATTGATTTCCTTTTCGTAATGAGATTTCGTTAACGGTACTGTTAATAATATATGTACAAAAGAGTCAAATGCGCTCATTTTTATATTGATGAACTGCTTTGAATCGTACGGTACTAACGTATCTGTGAAAGTTGGTTTTCTATAAATTTTATACAACAACTCACCGTCTTTTCGTATTATTTTTAGATCCAGAAAATTTAAACTATTGTCATTTTCAGATTCTGCTGTAAATTTTATACCCGGTACTTAATCATTTATGTAGCTGAGAAAATTGGTCATTGTCCTTTCTGTACCCTTCAGGATGCAAAACACATCATCGACATACCTCGACCAATGTAAAACATTACTGGTGAGGGGGGAGATCGAATCGAATATAAGGTCCTCTACGTATGACATGAATATCTCTCTGAAAAGAGGGAAGAAATAACAGGAAAACAGGGTGAGTAGTTGTGTGAAATTTATAGAAAACCAACTTTCACGGATGCGTTAGTACCGTACGATTCAATGCAGTCCATCAATATAAAAATGAGCGCATTTTACTCTTTTGTACATATATTATTAACAGTACCGTTAACGAAATCTAATTACGAAAAGGAAATCAATCTATTAAAATGTTTAGCAATTAATAATGGTTACAATGAAAACCTCATAGATAATCTAATTTTTAAAATAAACAATAGACTTATTTCAAAATATTTTTACGCAGTCGCAAAACAAACCAAAAAATTTAATATGTTGAATTATGTTCCCATAGTATCCGATAAAATAAGTAATTTCTTAAAAAAACAAAATGTAAATACAATCATGGTCAATAAACGTAACTTGAAATCCATTTTATGTAATAATAAGGAAAAAGTTGGTATTTTACAGAAATGTGGTGTTTATCAGATTAATTGTTCCGAATGCGATGCCATATATATTGGACAGACAGGACGTGCCCTTTCCGAACGTATAAAGGAGCATAAAAAGTCTATTTATAATGATCGCAATACGACGGGTTTTAGTGAACATTGTAATTCTAATGCGCATTTCCTAGATAAAAATAATATAAAGTTACTACACAGTTTACCTAAAAGTTTTAAATTGAATCTGTTTGAGACAATAGAAATAGAATTAGCAAAAAAACATAATAAATTCATAACGAACGATCAAATTAATTTTACTCTATCTCCAATAATAGAAAATGTAATACATAGTATCTCATAAGG